>JAPMOR010121334.1:0-58455 GCA_026543865.1 Argiope aurantia | reverse complement strand
CTTTCACGCTTTTTTCCGATTGCAGCACGAATCATTTGGGAAGCTAATATGATCTATTTACACAGTATGGAAGCATTAAGAACAGTCCAAACTTTTGTATTATTTTAACATTTATTTTAGCTTCTAAAATATACCAAAAGCGATAATCTAAAGGATTTAGAACCAGTGAAGAAGGTCATCTATCTCGGTGCATGATGAAATTTGGACCACTGCCGTGCCACTAAACCTAATAATAATGATAATCTGGATGCTTAGTTTTGCTGGATTGTTCAATTCCATTTGGAAATTATCCATCAGCGTTCTGGGGGTACCGGTGGCCTGGTGGTAAGGTCTCGACTTCGGAACCATAGGGCTTCAGGTTCGGAACCCGATTCCACCGAAGAACAATCATGTAAGCAGGTCTCTTGCACGTTAGGGGTAAATGTCTTGCCACTGGTATCGTGTGGAAGCTTGTATAGGGTAAGTGCCGGCTCAGATGTCGTCTTAGTCATCTGACGGCGGTTCAAGATTACGACGTCCATCCTCCCCCCCCCCAAAAAAAAATTGACGTTACTTTAAAATGAAACGCTAATATAACTAAAACAAAAAAAAAGAAGAAAAAAAAGCTTTATGATAATAAATATATAGTCAATGTATCCTGTTTGCAACATTTCAGTTGAAATTGACTCTTTGTGTATGAATTCCACACATAATTTTTCATTATTTCAGAATTGCAATATAAACCATAACATAATTCTTTCTCTGGATCACTTAAGACAGCGATAAGGTTTTCGGTTCTTGACCCGATTCCAACGAAGAACCATTCTGTAAGCAAGTCTGGTACACGTTAAGTCCGTCAAGGCCAAGCTTTCACCCGCTGGTGTGTTACGGAAGTTTGAAGAAGGGATGCCGCTCAAGAACCGTTCTCGTCATCTGACCGCAGTTCAAAATTACGAGATCCGTCCCAAAATAATACTAGCTCTGTTTTTAAAAAAGATTGTTAATACTGAACTTAAAATTAATAGTTTCAATGTATTCAAGAAAGTTACTGAAAGCTTGCTTATTATATGATATCATTTTCTGCTTAGTATAATAATTTACATTTCATGCTTCAATTTTGCATTTATATATAATAATTTCAAAAATGTTTCTATTTTGCATTTTTATACAAAATGGTTTCTCGTCGAGAAATTTTACTTTGCCAACATTTTCATTATCACGCTGCTTCAGTAAATTCTTATACCTTAGATTGTCTACTATTAGCATAGGAATCTAACCTTTAACCTTTGTGTGTGTGTGTGTGTGTGTGTGTATGATATGGTTGAAGCCTTAGATTTTCAATTAGGATCATCATAATGACTCACATTCTGTTCTACAAGAGCCTTATTTGCAGAACTTGGTTAATTCTTTCGTATTCTTCAAGAATTCGCTTGATACTCTCTTTTGTATGAACTCAGTGTGGGGAATAAATTGACTTATACAACTACTGATAATCAAATTTTACTTCTACAAATAAAATAATCGATTTATATTTCTACAGATAAACATTTTATTAAAATCAAGGTAGTTTAATCTCAAGAAAAATTTACCAGCAGAAAATCAGCTTTCAGAAAAGTAGTTAACTTTTAACCTTTATGTGGCTTTCATTTTTAAAATAATTTAAATACTTTTTTACTAAACAAATAATTATCTGCACTAATAGAAAGTTCTGTAACTCAGAAATAAAGAGATAATTATTTTACTTAGCAATTGAAATTAATTCATATGTTCTTGAATGTTGTAGTATTTAATATCCACCCTGTATAAGAAATGATAAAAAAAAAACTCAAATAGTTATTAAGAGAATATGATGATATGAATTTTTTTCATAAAAAATTAACAATGACAATTTGATGCTGAAAAAATAGTTTTACTTCTATAGAATGATTGCTTTCATTGTCAAACTTAATAGTGAAAAAAATTACATTTCTTGTTTTGATTATTTTTGCAATTATTACAATAAATTATTAATTCACCTTTTTTACGAAAATATAAACATGAAAAAGCCATTTTAATCACTGGGTTTCTATAAGAATAACTTTCATTAATTTTCTAAATGAAACTGACATTTGGACGTAACTAAGAAAATTAAAAAATTTTAATAAATTATTTTTTTCCCTCATTCTGTATTATTTTCCGTTAAAAATACAAGACGAATAAGTGAAAATATGAACCCGCAGACGAATGATGATTTGAAATATAGCATTTTTTTTACTATAGCATTGTGAACAATTGAAAAAAAAAACTAATTTAAATGAGTTGTAAAACCTTCTAACGAATAAATCACGAAAAAAATGCAATAAAAATACCTTTTTTCTTCAAACTATACCTGATTGACTGTAGTTCCTTTAATAAATATGTTCCCTAAAAAAGCAAAGCAATTTTGATCTGGTTGTAGAAAGCAGAAAAAAAAATCAATAAATAATTAAAGATTTATTAAATTCTTCTTTAAATTCCGATTCGCGAATGATTAGGAAATAAAAATTGATAACTAAACCTTTTATCTAATTTTTAGTTTTCATAAAGTTGCTTTCTCTTGTTAAGTTTGGGAGACGATTCTATATCTCAAAAAAGAAGTACAAATAAAAAAAACGTGGGGGCGCGTTTTTCAGCACATTTTTTATTTAAAAATTTTTTGATTGAAAGTTGCTCAATTTAGAAATTGCGGAGTGAAGTTTAATTTAATTTAGGATTCTGCCGAGCATCAGACAATTTTTTATGGTGGATACGTGAAACTTTCAATATAAAAATCCAATTTTATTGCAGCAAACAGAATATTTTTTCACTCACTTCTAAACAAGAATGTAATAATTAAAATATAGTTATTCTTAAAGTTTTACTGCAGTTAAAAAAAGAAGTATGTTTTAATTATTCTTGTTTCCATAATTTTATAGAAATATATGATTGTTTTTTTTTACAAGAGAATGGTGAATTTCGTAAACTTATATAAACATCAATTGCTTTCATGCTTTCATATCGACCTGCGATAAAAAAACCATAAAATGATATTCCTTACTAATGTATTTCTCAAATATGCGCACATGCTGGAATGCTAAAAAAATTGGATATTCTACCACCCCCAGATTCGTGTTAATGGGTATTTCAGGATACACAGAAACATTATTAGTTTTCCATCGGAGATGCGATTACTTATAACTTTTGTATATATTATTAGTCGAGTTGCCATTGAATGTGTGTGCGAGCGTGTCACTCATTTTTATGGTAAAGAAAGAAGACGTTGATTTCGTTAAACAAAGACTTCTATCTCTCACGATTATCACAGAAAACGAGCTATTTTTGGAATTTTTTTTATAAATGCATTTAATTTGCGACACGGTCGAAGTTCCAGCAGGAAAGCAAAAAGCATGGGAAATACACAGAAGAGTGATAATCATCTCGAAATTATGCTGAGAAGGACTAAAAACCTAATTTGAATTTTACTTAATATTATAATTATAAATAATCTAATTATTTATTATTCTGAATTTTTGTATTGCGATAAAATTTTCTTTAAAAAAATAGAATCGCCAATGTAGAAGTTTTTTAAAAAAATTTCAGAAATTATTTAATTTTAATAATTGTTTGGAGTTTTTAGAAGCACAGTAGGATAAAATTAAAAATAAAAAAAAGGAATTTTATGGTTAATGGTATCCAAAATCGATTTTGTGCTTTAGACACATTTTTCCCCAACCGATTGAAAGAAATTTAACACAGAACTACTATTTGTATTCATAAAATCCCATACCAAATTTGATATACCTAAGTAACTGGTTTTTGAATTATTGTGTTTACATGTTTCTGAAAGTACAGACAGACATACATTCAATCCCTTGTTGGATTTGACTCAAAATTTGATAGATTTCTACACTACAAAAGTTAAATAAATCTGTGTACCAAATTTTATCCATCTAGCTCCTTTCATTTTGTGGTTATCGTGTTAACTTATATTCGAGCAGCTGGACAGACAGACTTTTACAGAATGAATTTTGCTCAAAATGTGATAGAAATCTATAAATTTGGTGTAGAAATGTACCAAATTTCATCTTTTTAGCTGAAAGGGTTATCTGTTGTCTTTGTCAAGGAAAAACAGGCCCCTATTTTACAGAAATGTTTTTTTTTTCTTAACTCAGGCAGGTCTAAAACAGGGAGATTCGTCAAAATCTCGAATTCGAATTTTTTGACAATTACAATAATTTCTCTGTAGTTCGTACACGAGAAAGTAAAAAGGAAAAACTTTGTTCAACATACTTTTTTCAAACATCCATTACAATAGTTTGACAGAATAGAACATTGTACAGTTTTGAATTTAAACTCGCATAACTCATTTTTGATTTTGAAAAAACAGAATTTACACAAAATAAAATTATTAATTTATCATTAGCATGCACACATTTATAAAATTTCTTAATTGTATCCAAAACTGTTATGAGACAAAAAGCAATTTTTGTAAAGGCTATTTTTCAGTGGTTACAATAATATTTGTATTCAGATGGCTGAACATTTTTTTCGAAGCATCAACAAATTATATAAAGCATATTCAACATATACATAAAGCAAATTATCCTTGCTTTACATACACAGAATTCCAAATTTTATTATTATTATCAGCACACAATGAAGTGATCTAAAGTATAAATGAACAACATTTTCCCTACGCCTCTGCAGTATTCTGGTGAACTAAAGCAAACTTTCGTTGCGTTGTTACTTATGGCACTTTACCAGCCCACTGAAGTCAGACGATTTTAAGCCGAGAGAGCGTCTCTTGTTCTCTCAGTAACGCCATCTAGGGTCAAGAGTACGTCTTAGCTACTCACGCGTCACAACCCTTTTTATGGGGCGGACTTCATTCATACATTTCATTCACTTATCCACAGATCGTAATTTAGACCTAAATCAGAGAACGATCACCTCTGAACCAGTACCCCCAGTGGTATTACTCTCGACATGGAGGGACTCTGGGACCATGACAGATTTATGCGTGCGCCAGCCACCACACACACGGAGAGTCTTCGGCCGGCGGAGTTCGAACTCGCAGCCTCAAAGTTTTGTATTATTTAACTTGTTGAATTTCATTCACAACGCATCCGCAGAACGATTTCTCGTAACCATATTTTTTTAAGTAATATTTTAAACTGGAAGAAAATAGTTAATATTTTGGTGTTTACAGGAAACACATACGGGTAGTTGAAAGTAGCTAATATATTTAATTAAATATCATCCTTTACCTTATCTGTACTTTCTTAAAACGTAACTACATAATGCGTTGTTTTCTGAATTCTTCAGGGCTAAATGTTCTCTTGCTAGTACTGTGAGGTATTTTAAAAAGGAGGTGGCTAATAGCGACGGTGTCACAGAGTCCTCTGAACAAAGTCCAAAATTATGAGGTCCATATTAAGATAATTGTAACGTTGTTTCAAAAAAGCACCTCGATACAACTAAATTAAATTTTTAGTAGTGATTTATTTTGTTAAAAATTTAACTTGTTCAAAGACTGGCAGCAGCATAAATAAAAATCTTCCTTAATCTGTTTTTTTTGTTTTACTTTTTCTACAAAATATAAAGATTGCCCAAATGAAAAATAGACTGAAGCGATATGTGATGCGCTAGGGTAGAACCTGGGACCTTTTGGTTAGCAGTCCAGTAACTTAACAATTATACCAAAACGATCGTTCGGGTTGTTAACTGGCTTATATGCTATTCACCACAGTACCCTTCATCCAGTGAGTCGGAGGTGAGACGAACGATATGGATGTTGAGTGGTGATGTAATATTAGCTGTTGTCTTAATGGGCCGGTACCGAGTTGAATAGCGCCAAGCGTTATGGAGAGCGTGTGTGGGTGCTGATGTGCCAAGTGTGTCTGGCGACTTTTGGGTTGCTGCGTCAAGTGAGTCTGACGACTTTGGTTGCGGGTAGATGGCGCCACAACAGCTGTGCGAAGGTTGAAGGTTAATCGTCCGAGGTCACCAATGAAGCGGTATGAGATGCGCGAAGGATAGAACCTGGGACCTTTTGGTTAGCAGTTCAGTAACTTAACAATTATACCAAAACGATCGTTCGGGTAGAAGAGTTGTTTACTGGCTTATATGCTATTCACCACAAGACACTTGCCATTGCGTCAGAATGATTGCAGCTATAGCAGCGCCACCGAACAGGAATATAAAGGGAGGTAGAAGGAGTGTTCTGCATAAGGCGCTCAACAATGAAAGCTGTTCGTTGTAGAGGAAATTAATCGAAAGTAACGTCGAGCTATATATGAATGCACCCAGATCGGAACAATGCGTGGTAGTAGGTTTCTGATTCTTTAATTGCCGTGGACCATTCTTGATTGATTTCCTTCCCGAAGGGAGCACTATCAATTCAACACAATACCACAGTACTCTGGCGAAACTACGGAAAGCAATCAAAGGCAAACGGCCAGTTCCTTCTCATACAACAAGTGATCCTTCTCCCATGACAAGGGCCGCGGTGGCCTGGTGGTAAGGTCTCGGTTTGTGAGCCGTAAGGTTTCAGGTTCGGGACCCGATTCCGTCGAAGAACCGTCGTGTAAAGGGGTCTGTTGCACGTTAAATCCGTCATGCCAAACGTCGTCCCGCTGGTGTGGTGTAGCGTGGAGAGGGGGTACCAGCTCAGGTGTCGTCCTCATTATCTGACCGTGGTTCAAAATTACGAAGTCCCTCCCAAAATAGCCCTAGTGTTACTTTACAACGGGACGTTAATATAACTAAACTGAACTTCTCCATGACAACGCTTGACCACACGCTTTCCGTGATACCCAGACGACCTTAAAGAAATCCCGTTGGGAAATGTTGGAGCATCCGCCGTACAGTCCGGATTTGTCACCTTGAGACTTCCACATCTTTGGGTCACTTATGAGAGTATTATAGGAAACCCTCTTCCATTTGGACGACGAAGTGAAGGAACCTGTGGCGGAGCTCCTTAAAAATCAACCACCATCTTTTTACAGCAAAAGCATAGACCTGCTACATAAACGATGGGACCTGTGTTACAACATTCATGGCGATGATTTTTTTTTATTTCCTATAAAGATATTCTTTTCATTCAGCTTATCCACTCTTCGTTTGGACAAACCTTATATTTCCTAGAATGCTTTACAAATAAGAATTCCTACTAATAAATTAGTATATGCATGTATATGTAAGTAAATTAAATCATTTCATGTATAGTGAAATTTTTTTTAATTTTTCCTTTTACATTCAAATTCAGGAAAATATTGTATTGATATCTAGAAGGCATTATTTACGGGCAGCTGAAGGGACATTTTTTTCCCCAAACAAAACGTTTAGGTTCGGAAAATAGCCTTTTCCTCAACACAGAAAACTGTCATAGGTTTTGAAAGTGGCTTTTTCATTGATGAGAACATGTTTTGCTCGTTTCTTTTGAGAAAAAATTTTTTTTCCCCTATCACTTAAGAGATTTCTTTGTTATCCACTACTACTTGTTGTCAGCAACATCTTTTTTTCTTTTTTTGAGAGTAAACATAAATATATCTTTCTTTAAAAAAAAACATTCTCTTTTAGAGACTCTCAAAAAGTATCCAATGACGGAACTGAAAGTCATTTTATTTTTTTCGGTTTGTATAGCAAAAAATACCTTTTTTCCATATTGACCTCCCTTTCTAAGGTTTATCTGTTTACTTAGATTAAGATTCCAATGACTTATGCATAACTATTTGTGATGTCTTTCTAAAATATTTATTTCTGTGAAAAAGAAACATTTTTAATGAAAATAAAATTATTGAAACCTGTAGTTAAATGTAGAATTAATATTAAGGAAAGAGGCTTTAATTATTAAATCAGGATATGTTCATGGAATGCAAGGCCATACAACATGCAAAATATACTCAATTGTATAGCATTTATTTTTTTTAAAGTTATTTAATTTTTTATATGTTATTCTCGCGAAATTTCTTTTAATTAGATCATTATTTTTATACCGAAGAAAATTAAAAATAAAATAAAAGAGACTCCATATATGTCAAATATATTTATTTTTGTCGCACAGTGTTTCAATAAAACTAATAAAGCGAAATTTAACTTTTAAGTTCACTAAATCATCAGAAATTAAGAGAATATTTAGAATTTGCAAGAAATGTAAAAAACTTTAATTTAAACTTAAATATAAATTGAGGTTAGAAAGATTTAGATTTTAAAGAAAATAAATCAGAGAAACCATGATAATTTACAAATACGCATTAAAGCAATTTACATTTACATGATAATATATTTAAAAAAAAAACACTCAATTTTTTAAAATTCAGAACAATTTTAGAGGAGAAAGATTTTTAGAATCTTAGCTTGATTTAAATAAAAAAAGAATATTTTATATATGAATGTAATTGAAGAATGTAATCCAAAAATGATTATCATTACAATGTTTTTGTAAATTCATAATTTTTAATCTTTTCTACCAAATGAATTCATAAAAATGTAAAGTAATTGCAAATAAAATGTAAATGTAAAAAAGGAATATACGTAATGAATCCACAAAAATAAAATGTAAATGTAAAAAAAAATGTAATACAGCGATCTAGAAATGTCTTCAAGCCTAAATTTTGTTATAAAGTACGCATATTTTCTTCTAAAGTTAGTTATTTAAACAATTTCTCTGTAATAGAATAAATCAAGATAAAATTTAATATTGGTGGACTATTTATTTTCAGAATAATATTTAATTAAATTTAAAAACTTGAAATATAAAATTATGTACGATCGGAAAAATCATGAAACGCCAGATTGGGCTCAAATAATCAAAAGATATTTGTGTAGAATGCTTGGTGCTTTTCATATAATGGTGAAATAAATAAACATATTTTTATTTCATTTTACGCGTAATGTGTTATATTGAAAAATTTACAGATCAATCCCAAAAGATGTGGAGGTCAATGATTATCTTACTTATTAAACTAAACTAAAAATTAACTAAACTAAATTAACTAAAAATTTATTTAAATTGCATTTATACACAATTCTCAATATAATAATTTTTTAAAAATTTCATAAAAGGAAGTATTTAGAAATAAAGCCGAGCAATCAACAAGATTTTAATCTCAATTAGAACTGCCGCGAGCTATGAAGCAAAAGAAAGTATATGATATTCATTTGTAATTAAACCAGCGGTTATCTCCCCAAAGCTTTCTCGCAAACTCTCTAATAAAGGTCCCGGAGAATGCCTTGCATAGCATTGCCGTACAATAGTTTCAAAATATCAACCTTCGGCGGGAATTTAACATTTTTAATAAATCTATAGAGTGATCTTTGGTGATTAATATCTGGCCCTCGGTTAATAATATTCGAAACACTAATTTGTTTTTTTTTTCACGCTTTCCCCAACCGATAGAAACAAAATTTTGTCACAAAATGCCATACCAAATTTGATATTTTTAAACCATTGCTTTTTTAAGTTATCGCGTTTGCATATTTCTGAAAGTATAAACCGAAAGTCGGTTAATCCATTGGAATCAGCTGAAAATTTCAAATACGCCTACATTGTAGTTGTACAATCTGTGTATCGAATTTTGTCTATCTAGATCTTTTCGTTTTATGATTTCGAACTGCCAAACAGACAGATTTTCTCGAAACATATTTTTTTTTCAAAATTTGATAGAAATCTTCAAATTTGGTATAAAAATCGTGTACCAAATTTCATCCGCCTGATTCAAAGCATTTTTGAGTTATCTTTATCACAGACAGAAAGACGGACATTTTCCAAAAATTTGTTTTTCTAACTCTGGAAATTTTAAAATGTAGAGATTCGTCGAAATCTTGAGTTCGGATTTTTTAAAGATTACATTACTTTTTCTATACTGCGTATACGAGAAAGAAATAAAGCTAGGAGCTCCTTGAAGAGAAAATCAATATGGCTACATTTTAATTGATGACTATAGTGAGAATGCATTTTGTATACGCCCGCTGTTAGGTTTGTGTTAAATGACAGCGGAAGTTATTGACTTCCAATGGAAAAGCACACACAAACGATCTTCGTCACTCATTATAATCCAGATAATACCCCCTAATGCAAGGTGTCTTCTCTATTAAGCCAATCTATCTACATTTCTTACAACCCGAGATGAGAGATATGCTTTTAAACAAACATCTATTACTTTATCGTCCATCAATCACTCATTACTTATTTGGTCATTTGCCTTGCATCTACCAGCTCCTTCACTGCCCTAGATAATTCCATTGATTATATACTGGGATTGAAAGAAAAATACAAATTTATTGCTTACTGTTGTAGTAAAGTTTAAACATTCGCTGTAGTTTGTCCAGTTTCCCCAAAGCCATTTTCCATCCTTGTCGCAGATTCTGTAGGCTTTTGCACCTGAAAAAAATTAAATAGTTATTATAAGATATATATATATATATATCTTCACTTTATTGTGTTTATTAATTTATTAGATTATTTCTTAGTTTTATTGTATTTATGAATTCGAGTTCCTTTTGCGCTCCGTTTTTGTTTTAAGACGTATCTCGCTACAACATTTAGAATATTGACGTATTTAACATAACAAACATGACATGATATGTGCTTGTGAAACGGAAATTCTGAATGTTGATTTTTGTTGAATCGCACATTAGCTATTGAACCTTAACTGGGGAGGGGCGGTCCGTCAGACCGCTAATGAAGGACTTTTGGTCACCCCTATTCTATTTTTAGCTTAATTGAATGGATTGGCCCTGTAGTTTCCTGTTTCATGACCTTCAATACACATGCACTTTTTCATCCGATTTCAGCGGATACTTTAAAAAATATTTTAGCTATTGCTTTGCGTGACATCTGTAAGACCGCGCCTCCCTTTCAGTGTTCCAGTTTTGTAGAAGGCTTAGCAGATACTTTAAATCCAATTTACTGATTATCTTATGAAGCAGAGCTCCAGAGACTTTTAAATGAAGCAGAAAGTGATTAAAGCGATGAGGATAATTATATAGAAGACTTTTCTATAAAAGTTCGCATTCGATTGACTCTGCAATGTATGTTCAAACATAATTAATATTTCTAGTGATAATGTATTTTGAAACCTTTTAAAATATATTAATAGACCAAGAGAAATATCTACAAAATTTATAAGCTGATTTTTATACTTGTACTTAACCCGTATATTTTAAATGCCCTCGAAAACCCTGCTACGAAAATCACATAAGCCGATAAAAAAATGTTCAATTTTACCCATTGTCGAATTTTTTATTTTTCATATACCTATTGAATTTTCCATTATGTTGTTTTCTATATACCTTTATATACTGTAAAAATAAATGTGATTTAAAAAGTAAAAAAGTAATAAGTTTTTTCGGAATATTATTTATTGTAACATGTAATTTGAGAAAAAAATGTATGTTCCAACGCAATTTCTTTTTTCAATGATATTTTGAAAAATTTCTAAAACATATTAATATATAAAAAATATACCTGCAGAATTTATTGACAGATTTTTATACTAACACATTCATTAGAAAATTTAATTTGAGTGTAAAGAAAATGCGGTCTCGGTCACCACACCTCCCCAATTAAGTCCTAAAATTTCACCTCCCTACTTAAGGGTTAACATTTTCCTTTTCATGGATCATGACAGTGTTTCTAACACTCTATTCATTTAAGTGAATGACCGTTTCCTTTTCTTCTTCAGAAGAGAAATGGTCTCTAATTGATTGGTTTGGTTTGGTTATATTAACGTCCCATTTGAAGCAACACTTGGGCTATTTTGGGACGGACCTCGTAATTTTGAACCGCGGTCAGATGACGAGGACGACACCTGAGCTGACAACTCCCTCTCCACACCACACCAGCGGCAGGACGTTTGGTCAGGACGGATTTAACGTGCAATAGACCCCTTTACACGACGGTTCTCCGGTGGAATCGGGTCTCGAACCTGAAACCCTCCGGTTCCGAAACCGAGACCTTACCACTTACCGAGACCTTCTAATTGAACTGAAGATGTGAATCAAATGGTGTCAGCGGAGTCAACGTGTCAAAATATCCACCTTAATTTCATTTAGCTATTTTTATGTATGGTATAAAGAAATATCAATGAATATAATAAATTATGATTATTTCATAATGCTAATGTACAGAACCCATATCAACGTTTTAAATCTTAAAACAAAATCAATATTATTTATAAATAAGGAGATATTCTAAAGTAGGGTAAAGAAATGTATTTTAAATGTTTCATATAGAAAAATATCGTAATATTGTAAAATTTATATATAGCAATATAAATTTTAATGTATAATAATGTATAACAACAGCTAGAGAAGTTAAGACAAAAGTTGCTCTAATAGCTTCTTAACGATGGAAAATGCCACAAAGCATATAGATGATGTTTTTATTTACATATTTTGAGAGGTAAATATAACTTTACATGCATTTTAATGAAGATGAGTACAATATTCCTTTCATACTACTTCTGATATACGAACATTCCAAAGAATCTGGAATGAATAATTAATATGATTAAAAACTAGCCCATAATTTTCTGTTATTCTCAGTGTAAAATATTGCGAATTTATGTAATTGTAAAATCTTTTTACTCATGAGGATATTGTAAATGCAAAAAAAAGAAAAATAATCTGCCTTAGACCATGGATTCATGATCTAACAAATTCATTTTCTTTACTTTAAAAACAAAGATAATAAAAATAATATTAACCACTTCCAATAATTGTAAGTTATCTAAATGGAAGCTCAACCCGATCTTATTGACTTTGGATTTGATATAATGAATTGTATTCATTTGTTTGTAGATTGTTTCATAAGAAAGAACTTCATCACACAACTGATTTCTTAAAATGCAATTATTGAATTGGAAACAATATAGAATTTGATAGTTTTATTAATGATTTCCTCAAATATTTATAATTCAAAATATGCAGCTTCATATTAGCTTCTAAACTTTCGAGAAACCCCATTATTTTGATTTTCAAGTTCGAAACCCTATTATTGCGCAACATAATTTAAAGTATATATATTTGATCAAACATCGTTTAAATTATGTTAATAAACACAAAAGATTAAAATAAATGTGAAATAAAATTCGATACCAACTAAAAAACTGATTTTTTTTAGAAAAAAAATTATCAAAAATTATTTAGAGAACATTTAAATTTTTTTAAACACAATAAAATATATAAACAAATAGACAATTTTTGAAATATTTATATTAACTCTAACACACAAAAAAGCAGAAATCAAAATAACTACGCTTTGTGTTCCAAATCTGAATAATAGAAGCTATTTATACCAATATTTACCAATATTGATTAATGGTTACGAGTTTGGAAATATACCTTGACTTTTTAGGAAAATCAATAAAAGAAACAATAAAATTAGTTCAAATTAACCACAGAGTAGTGAAATGTAATTGTCCTATAAATAAAATGATTATTGTAAATAAATTAAATTGAAATTTTTGATATTTAATCGTATATTTAAAATCTTAAAACTATTTTATCTACGGGTGCTTAAAAATTCATACGGAATCGTACCTGTTTTTGATAATGAACAGAAAAGGTCGAAACACCAGATAATTCAAAAACTGTATAACATTTATAGAAAAAATTATAATTTCTAGCTCTATCAGTTCTACATTGGATTTTCTTGTTTTATAGTTGACTCACATATGATCGATAACGATAATTATGTCGATAAAAACAGTGTCTGCTCATAGACTTATATTAATGTAACATTTTTGTATCTAATTTTACGATTTCTTTCAATCTTTTCACTTATAAATTAACTCCAAAAAGGTTTATTTTATTTCAAAAATTTTTTGCTCTCCGTTCATCCTCATTTTTAATTTTCGAAATCCTGAATATCGAGATGTTTTACAAAGCTCTCAAAAACTTTCGAATCTTGTCTTGTCAGATTTAATATTTCATTATAAATGAATTAAAAAAACTTTTCAATCGAACCATTCCAAATGTGATAATTTAAACACTTTTAATTGCACCTCTAAAAAACGAAAAATAATATTTCATTAACAAAACGTTTAAGTTTTTATTTCATTTATTTATTATTTTAATTGGTAATAAGGTATAATTAGTAGAAAATACTATTATTTCACAAACTGCAAGGAAAGAAATAATAATCAAAACAAAAATAAAAAGTAAAAAAGTTTTGAATTTTTTTTAAATAAATAAGTTTTTTTTTACATTTTATAGTCGATCCATCACATTCAGTAATCAAAATAACTCCACTTTTCAGGAATTACTTCCCAGTTAAAAGGATGAATGAATTTTTTTTGAAAAGACATAATTCATTTAAAATTTGTTTTCTCTATAGTAGACTATTCTGAATATTTTTGATCATAATGTTAATACTCTCTTTAAAATCATTAAATGCCACTCGGAAAGTAATTCCAAAATTAGAGCAAAATGTACGTCAAGATACGTTTTCATAGCTTTAACATTATAATCAAAGATTAAACTATTTATTATTTAGATCATTGAGTGTTTTTAACCAATTGAACCACGATTAGAATATATTTCATGTTATTACAATAAGTGGAAGTAAATTAATATATCTCAAAAATAAACATTTTTGAACACCACCTGATGCATAGTTTTTTTAATAAGAGAAAATGGAACTAATATAATAAAGGAATAAATTTAAAAGATAAACACCAAAGATTACGAATCCTTTCAGAAGTTGAAGTGCTCTTGTACGATTAATTCTATTCAAGTTAGAGTCGCACTCAACGGCCTTTGAATTCTTTATCTTTTTCGGCATCAAAAGTCCCTTTAATAAAACACTCTATTTGTATAAAAGAGACCTGGAAACAAAGTGAAACACTTCTCATCGTTTACAAGAAAGCATTCTATCTACAAAAGAACAATGCAATCGCGCAGTTTCTCGGATGTTTCTTTGTTTCAAGAAAGTAGAAAGAGAGAAGTTGTTTAAATAAAGGTACCCGCATTCAGCAAGCATAAACGAATTTCGTTTTTAAACATGAAAGTAAAGAGGATGCGCGTGTATGTATAAGGGCAGTAACACGGCTTAAATTAATCTTTAAGAATCATTGTGACGTTTGATTCAATTTGTGAGATATGTGTATAATTAAACGCATACAAAATAATCTTTACCTCAAAGTAAATAATGCGATTTGGATAATCCATTTTACCTATGATTTGAAAAATTGAATGAGCACGTTTTAGAAGTCACTGATGGCAGAACGAAAAACGGCATCACGTTGAAATGAAACGATTCTCATTTTCATCTTTTCTTTCAGGAAAACGTGAAACTCCCATTGTTTGAGCTCCAATCTCCAGGAAAACTGAGAGTAATACATAAATACTTGGGCGAGTTTTGCAAGTAAATATGTTCAGGGAGAGTGCGCTATTTACTTTAAGAAAATAATTACGCTTAGTTGTCTTGAAAGAGCGCCTTTATGAATCTACTTTTATAAAGCGCTTTGGAAGTTGCTGCATTTTCAGCATAATTAGTTACAGATTTTGGTTTTTCCTCAAATTTAATGGTGATACAAGTGATGATTCTGTAGAATTTTAGCATACACTTGTTTGTCCGAATAGTTTTAAATTTCTGATTCAAATGATGAGTGGTTTTTAACGTAGTTTTGCAGCGGAAAACCAGTTCAAAATTTTGAGATATAATTGAGCCAGAAAAATATAACTATTATTCACAACTGCAGTATGTTATACCACGACTTGTAATTAACTAATCTTCCCATTGCAAATTGCGCATGTTTTAAATTTTCAAACTTAACAAGGAATTTAGAATGAAAGAAAAAAAAACTGATGTTTGGTTTCAGACTGAATAACCGGTTTCAATTTATATTAGATTCTCTCCGTATTTTCTGATATAACAAATACTAATATACTGAAAATAATGTTTCAAAATTTTGTTTATTATTTACGTAAAATTCTAATTGAGATTTTCTTAAAACTCATCTGAGGTGTACATTATTGTAGAGCATCAACACACACACTCACAAAATAAACATTATGTATAAACCTTTTAGATAGAAGATCGGAAAAATATTCATTTAATTGCTAATGCATGCGAATGAGAACTTGTCTTTGAAAATTAATATCCTCAAGTCTGCCAACATAAAAAAAGGTGTCAGAAATGTATTGTTTCTAATGATTAAAGAATTTTTTGTTGGAAATTAGCAAAATTTATATTGAATTTATAAAATGGTTTTCTGCAAACTACATGTTTTAACGCTATATCATATCAGTAATTTGAAAATTACTGTTTCGAATGCATCTCAAAAGAATAATTGTTTTGAAAAAAAAAATCATATCAAATAAGTATGCAACCTATTTTTAAATTCAATATTGTTTTGAAAGTATTCCAAAATCCTATATCATGAGATATATCTTCTTATAATTTCCTTAAATCGACAAAAATATTCTTAGGAATAAACATTGGTACGGAATCATTACCCGTATTTCTATGGTGCAATTAAGATTGTACTATACATACTATCAATCATGATTGAACATTTAAAATCATACTCTCATTACTGTACATTTTAAAATATACTGCATTACCATGACGTGTTCCTTTCTACAAAATATAAAGGATTACAAAAATTAAAATGCATTTAAAGTTTAAAGAATGCATGTGAAGTGATTGTATTGTTTTGGAATATGATTTATCCAAAAAATAATCTTAAAACTGCTGCTCTATTAAATAAAATATTAATAACATAAAAATTTTGCGTGCACAATGCCAATTAAGTCCTTTATATTCATTTGTATCTCAAAACGATGGCAGCTATAGTTGTATAAGTAGATATTAGATATTAAAAAATGCTTATACCAGATTTAAATTACATTTTCATAAAAGTTATACATATATTTACCGGTCGTCAAAGACGATTAATCTGAAATAAATACGCTTATAAGAAGATCATGTTAATTCTTCCAAAAAGCAAATAAAAGATTTCCGTATATATTAAATAATCAGTGCAAGGAAGATTTTTTTTTACAGTTTGTTGAAGTCAACGAGACATTCCTTAAATCTCCTAATTTTAATAATAAATAATAAATAAAATAAAAAATAGAACGATGAACCTTTGAACGACGATGAATATATTTAAAAGAAAACTACACAATTTTGAATTTAAGTTCTTCTGTTTTAGAACTAGATGACATTATAATAAGAGTTTATTTTTATGATAATCGTAACTTTAAAATCAGTTTTAATGCGATTGTTAAATATAAAAAGAATAACACCAATCTATTTTTGCTAAAATATAAAAAATTTGATCACACACATTTCCAAAATATCGTAGTTTAAAATATTTATTCGAGATTCTTTTTAAATACCTAAATATATTTTTGTTTTGCTTTTTTTTATTCAGATCGTAGTTTAACCCTTTTTTGAGTAACGGTACTTAAAAGTACCATTTAAAACCGGCTTATATCTTCGTAATATGACTATTTTTTCCGATGTATTCAAAAGAATACGGAGAATGTATCCCAGATTGCAAATTGTTTATATAAGTTAAACGTAGAAATTAAAAATATTTCATTATTAATTAAATTAATCATCAATATTATTAATATTTCGATTAATTAAAAAAAATTTCTTGGATTCCCAGGGATTATTCTGCAAGTAAACTGTAACTACCGGTGCGAAAATAAAGTTGAAAAACTGATGGCAAAATAATTCGGTAAATAAAGGGTTAATACATAAAAAAAATACCCTTGAAAATAATAATGTTAATTAAACGAAAAAATACCTAAGTCTTTACTCTTTGATAATAATTATTTATTTTCTTTTATGGAATGGTGAAATATTTGATTAATTTAGCATCATGTAATAATTTCGGTAAAAAATAGTGGTATGTTATTATTTGTAATAAATGAATATGAATGTTATTATCTGTAATAAATGAACTGAGGAAAGTTATTATCTGTAATAAATGAGCTTAGGAATGTTATTATTTGTAATAAATGAACACATAAATGAGTAAATAAGGAATCATTGGGATCAGCGTAAGACTAATAGGCGCCGGTTATTGCCATGACTTAGCAAAGTGGTTATTAAGCCAGCTTCTAACAACAATAACTTATCGTCACTTTCCGCTTGGCTTATATTATATATCTAGCCCTTTTAGAAGTCTATACAAACTGTCTAGTCATCGCTTCAACTAGTTTCTGAAATTTCAGCTGACAACACTTATAATGATACTTTGTTTAGGCTGCCCTTTTATCCAAAATATCTGCCTTAAGTCTTGAAATTTATCCCTTCCTGAATTGTGCAGTTAGATTAAATTAGCGATGCGCCTTCTAAGCTTTTCAATTATGCCGTGGTGAAAAATTATTACATCGAAAAATTTGATTTTAAGAAAACGTTAAAGCAGATATATTTACAATGTACTTAAAGATGTTGGCAACGCATTATTTTGGTTCGCTGTATATCATCCGAAATAAATTAATCTCTGTAATTCATCATCTTAAATATATATTTTTTAATTCCATGCATAGTCTGTTGTGTATACTACACTACAAAGTGATAAGGGCTTTATTCTACTTATGCTTGGTCTCTAATTAATCTATAGATAATAAGTGCTCTGTTCATTTACATCAAGAAATTAGGGTTATTATTAGTGATGGAAGTCGAGAATTGGTAATTTTACAGAAGCAATTAGATACTTTTGGGGGGCAATGTGAGAGACAAGAGGTAAGAGACAATATATCTTTGCTACAAGTTATTTCCAACGTGGAAAAGTTTTTCTTTGCTTTTATGTAAATTTTGCTTAAGTAGAGAATGTGAATTTTACCTATTCTAATTATAAGGAAATTGCCTACCAATATTAGAAGAATGTTGAGTCCTAAGGGGTTGCAATTGATTGGTCAAACTTATTGAATTATTTACCTCTTGAATTATAATTTATTTTTAGCCATCACTGCTCTAATAGACAATTTAATCTTTTTTGTTTTAAGAGGAGGGATTTATTAAATTAAAAAAAGATTGTGAAAAAATTGTTTTACAAAAAATCATCAATTTTCAATAAGTTCTGGAGAGTGCAGCTTGTTATTATCCATTTGGTCTATGATGTTTATAACAAACCGGACTTGACATTTCAGTTCAAAAGTTTAATAATGTTTGCTGTAAAGATTATCACTGGAGCTCGTTAGTGCCACAGAAAATAAGCATGAACAATTTTTAATAAGTAATTTCTCATCACAAAATAAAACATTGTGTTCTGACTATGAAGTTAAAATTCTAATTCAATTAATAATATTAGTGTGTGGTATTAATAAAATTGGGCTTGGGCTATTTTCAAAAAAAAAAAATTAATTCATCATTTTATTTCATATTTGTGGGTTTTTTCGTTTCCTACTTTTCAATTAGTTCGTTTAAAAGATTTTTTTTCTCATTTAGTAAAAATCATTCTTCTGATTATGCTGCCCAATGTCAGCTAAAGTAACTTTAAAAAAAAAAAAACTAGTTACATTCTGCATCAAGAAGAGAAAAACCGTATGTACGACAGGAAGATGTAGATCACTTCCTACAATTTATTGCATGCAACCCGTTAAATTAATTCAGAAAACAGTTTTGCGATTAAATGTGCTATAAATAAATGCATGATAAATCTTGCATCAATATCTGCCATTCCAAATGGCAACCTAAGTGAAACTGACAGTTGGACACTAAACCTCATCAATTTCATTTAAGTGCATGCCTTTTGGCTTCAAATGAAGATTATTAAAGTTATTAAAATGAGTGTCTTTGTCTGCAACATCCTTATATCATTTCTTTTTTGATGAGATAAAGCGTAGAATGGTTATTACAACATATCTTACATCTGAAAGGGCAAATACTCTTTTAAAGAAAACTGAAAACCGTCTTGATGTATATTATTACATTCTAAGAAAAGCAGTCACGTGCAAGTTATTAAACTTTATCCGAAATAACTATTTCAAAAATAGTTATAACAGGACAATATGTCTTCACTTTTATCTAATATTTTGCTATTTGAAATTTATAAGATAACAGTGGTTAATTTTATATATATATATATTCATTTTATGGTTTAACCTTCTGACTTGGATCATAAATATCTTTACTTATATTTCATATTTGTTCAATTTCTTCAATTTCTTTGTTTTTTTATATTTCATTGTGTCTTCACTCTTTGATTGCCACCCATTTCAATATTTTCTATTCAGTATTGATGTAAAATTTATAAGGATATTTATATAATCAACATGCCCATCGTCCTAAATGAAGCCTTACACCATATAACTAAATTGAATCAGCATGGGTTAATAAATACGTTAGAGCGTAAAACTTAAGCAACTTTTCTTATTTTGATGTAATTCAGTGAAATATAATCTGAAAGGCATGAAATACATACTACAAAGACATAATGTAGTATTTAAGGAATATTTTAAAAAATGGAAAGATTAAAGACATTAAGGAGAGAAAGGAACAAGGCTTCATTGGAAGAATGGCGGTGATAGAAAAAAATGTATAGACGTATAGGAGGACAATAAACAGATGCCCGTTAATGAGATATATGGCCTCAGCTAATATCAATTACTGATTAGCGCCTCTTGTTCTTATTCAAAATGATATTATCCAGTAATTTTTGAGATATGAGTGTTCAATTCCCAATGAGTTTCCTTGTCAATTATCTGTTGGTCTCCGGAGAAAACGATGATGTCGTCCGAAGTCTCCCCAAAGCATTTCCAACGTATTTAGGGGCATTTAAATCAAAATAGAACGCTGGTCAAGATATTCGACGGATATCTTCATTTTCCAGAAGCTCATGAAAACGAAAGACCTATGTGGCCCTGCTTTATCGACCATAAACACTGGATCTATATAACTTCGAATTATATACGTAGGAGGAGGATAACTTTATCATAGTAGCTATTTGAACTTTTATTGAAGATATGGAGTTCTGTTCTTTCATTCATCATTATAAGTATACCAGAAATGTATCAGCAGTTTTTTTCTCTGATTTATTGAGATGAAAACATGTCCCTATATTACTCCATATCAAATGTCGTCGAGAATCGTTTGTGAGACTAAAACAACTCGATAGATCGATAAAGATTGCATAACATCATTAAAAAGATGTCCAGTCTTTGTGTCCGTTACATCATTGTAAACGATACCTGGTGGTCGGTTGTCAATGGTATGCAGCGTCCCAGATGCTGAACGAATAAGGTTCTTTGTGAAGTCATCTAGCAAAACTCTGTCGGACCAGGGGATCAACTGAGACCTGCTGCCTGGTTATCATGCACAAGTACTAAAGAATACTGCCCATTGCCTGGCAATAATCGCTTTTTTGCTAGAACGACGATATATTTGGCATGTTTTCCCTTAGTTTTACTTGGCCGTCCGTCAACAACCTTTCTAATAGCGATACCTGCGCTTCAAAATGTCTTTCAGAGTTCGTGAAACAATACTTTTGTCAATTTTAAACTGTACACTCCTGAAACTAAGCCCTTCCTCCGGTTTTTCAAACATTTTACCTCCTGTTAAGGGGTTCTGGTAGTTTCCTTTAATCATTTTAAAAATACGATATCAGTGTCACTAAAAGCAAACCTAACAGCAACTTCAATTTCATCTTTTTAAAAGGAATGAAATGGGGATAAACCTTTCTACAAGTAAATTCTTGTTACTATTTTGAAAGTAAATATCATTTCTTCCAGTGGATGCCAGGAAATGTGATTTTCTTCCTTGTTTCTATGTAACCTTGCACTACGTGGGCTGATCATACTCATTTAACGAGCCATCACATCTCAAACGTCATGATCCTGATATTTGCATATATATATTTTTTTAAGTAGGTCTTTCATTATAATGACTATATACAACCCTGTTCTACACTCACGTCTATAAATTAATGATAATGCAAGTTCAGGAAATAAAAAGAGTCAGAAACAAAACAAATTTGACTTATTTGTAAAACCTATTTATTAATTAAAAGGTAAAGAGCAAAAAAGATACTATATGTTTGATATAATTAATAAAAATTGCTATTTTTTGCTCACTGCAGCAAATTAAAAAAAACTATTTACAAAACCCAAAATTACATAGTTGGATGATGGTTAATACATAGTATGTCTCCCAGACGATGCAATACAGTCCGTACAACGCCTAGGCATGCTGAGTATCAAATTATCGATCTGATCTTGGGGAATATTACATCACTCATCAAACAATGCTCTCCGAAGTTTCAGTAAACATGTAGGAGGTGGTTGACTGGCTGCAACTTGTCGGCTAAGCATGTCCCATACATTATCTACTGGATTCAAGCAAGGTGAGAATGCTGGACAGTTCATATGGGCGATATCCTCCGATCGAAGGCATTCGTTTACGATGTTTGTGCTGTGAGTACGGGCGTTGTCATCCATAAACACAAATTCTGCGCCCATGGTGCTCCGACACAAACGTACATGTTGTTCTAGAATGACGTCCTGATAGATTTGGTCTGTCATGGTTCCAATTTGAACATGCAGATCCGTTCTGGAATCCAGAATAATTCTTCCTGAAATGAGCAATCCTGCACCACCGTAACGATGTCTTTCAATGATGTTCTCTTGGTGGTAACGGGTACCTGGCGCTCTCCATTTGAATGTCCGGCGAGAATCAGACTGCAACCTAAACCTGGACTCGTCGGAAAGCATCACACAAGCCCACTGTTGCGGTGTCCACAATTTCTGCTCTCTACCCCTGGCTAACCGCAGGCGACAGTGAGTTACAGTAAGGAGAACACATCTGACAGGCCTACGAGCATATAGACCAATCTTCCCTAAGCGTCTGTACTTGCCTTGAAACTGTCGTACCAGTGGCTGAAAAGAGCTGACGAAAGAGATCTGATGCTGTCCTCCATCTGTTTCTTTTTACAGTAACTGCCAAATACCGGTCCTCATTCGGCGTTGTAACTCGGGGGCGACATGTGCTGTAACGTCTGCTCACATTATCATCATCTTGGAATTATTGCCAAAGCCTGGAGATGACAGTCTGGGAGATTCCAAGTTCCTCGGATACTTCCAGCTGGGTAAGCCCATATTCCAGACGGACGATAGCTCTACCACGTAAAAAATTAATCAAAAGCGTCCTTTGTGTCATAACTATGCGGTTATTACATTGAAAGGCTTATAAAGCGCTAGCGAAGAATTTTACTTCTTTGCCTATATTCCGTATACATCACTCTCTTACACTCTCGTCATTGTGATACACTATCGGTGTCATCTGGTGGCTGGCGTCTAGCAACTTGCATATGATTTTTGAAGATGTGCGTAGTCAGTTTAAGGGTGATATATGTATTTTAGAGTTCGATTTCCGTGTGACTCTGAATTATCCTTAATTTATGGACATGAGTGTACAATTTCATAGTTGTAAGATGAAAAATTACTTTTTAATTTTTACATTCTAGTATAAACAAAACTCAACTTTTAGAGGAGGCTGATGATTCTCTAACCCACATTATCTTCTCTATAAGCCATCTCTAACTATAGAAATCCAATTGTTCCAGAAATTTCAATCACTAAAACTGATTGAACCGATCATTTCATATTTATTAGGCAAGGCATTTTCAATTGAAATTTATTAAAATCCCTATTCTTGATGAGCTTTGACAATCTTGCTCGATTCCTATACGACAGCCATCCGAACGTGAATTCAAATGGGATTATTCTCTTGGACAGATCGTGCGGAATGTTTAGTTGGCGCTTTTCTGTGTGCCTTGGCGATTTACTTCTTTGTTTGGCAAGAGATGGAATGTAATTAGCCTTCGGTAAATTTATTTGGGACAATCAGAATTATTTTAGTTTTATTCATAATTTGGTTGATGAATTGATTGTTTTATTGCAGAATTTCTTATGAGATGGATCTTGTTTATAATCTTAAATCATGCCTTGTATACAAATCTTAAGGAAGCAAAAATTAGGATTTATATTCCAAATTGATCATCGCATGCCAAAGTAACAGATTGATTTATATAATGAAGCATAAATAATTCATAATTTCACGTTACATTTTTTTCATTTATTGAAATTTTTAATACGTATTCATTTAAGTCAGTTTATTCAAGCTTTTATTAGTTATTTTGATTTATCAATTACATTTTATATAGCCCTACTTTTACGCACATGAAGGAATACGAGTTGCAAAGTTGAATCCTTGACAAAAAATATGAATGTGAAAAAATAGTGATTGTGAAAACCTTTGCAATTGTTGGCTGATTTATGCAAATAACATATATGGTTGCCAAATATAAAATAAAAAAAATATGTTGACATTTAAATACAATTATTTTAAATGAAATCTCATGGAAGCATGCAGGAATGAAGATATGAAAATATTATCTGAAGTTAAGCACATCATGAATTTAACATCAGTTATAAAGCAAATAACATATAATTATAAAGTTACTTGTATAATCTTTCGTGACAAGAAAGATTAAAAATGGAAACATACGATACAAAATCATAAACGATCTAAATTTTGTTAAATAATCATTTTCTACCACTTTTTAATTGCAAGTATTTTAAGTAAGGTTTCTAAGAATCTGAAGTACTTGAAGACTACTGCAACAAATGGAAATATATTATCTATCATTATAATTGTATTCTTTTATCTAGAGTCTCAGTATACATTGTATTCTTTTATCTAGAGTCTCAGCATACATTGTATTCCTTTATCTAGAGTCTCAGTATACATTGTATTCTTTTATCTAGAGTCTCAAAAAATGCAAATTCATTAACTCATATAAAAAATATTTATTTAAAAAAATTCTTTTACCTGGGGGAAGCACAACGCTTTTGACATCTAAGGATGGAATGTACTGCAGGACGTACCAGCACGACCGCCAGGCTGTTTCTCCAGCTGGTACTGCAGGCCAACAGAGAACAGAATCCCACACTGGCTCGCAGAATGCCTCACCTGGAGTGAACGATTAAAATGAATAAGAGAAATGCAAATATATTTCATAATTTTTAATAAAAAGTTAGTTAAATAAATAATATAGCTAAAAACGTTTAATTCTTTCTTATAGGGGTGCAATGTTTACAGTTTTTATAATAGTTGTAACACTATTAGATTATTAAAGCTTCATTATCAAATTCTTACACACCCCATGTTTAGTCGCATGTGGAGCAACTATATTTATTATAATTGTGGGATGAAAAGGTCATTTTTATATTTTGATTGATAGAAAGCAGACATGAATTTAAAAAACAATTGATTTGAAATGGAGAAATGTTCTCCAATTTTCTTTGTCAAAACCCCAATATCAAGAGAAATATTTTATATTATGTTTAGACCATAATAAGCATGTTGAAATATTAAATCAAAAATATATGCATAACTTAGCTATTCTTACATCTTTTTAAAATTAAAAAACTTTTCAGTGATATTAATTTAATTTTCACCCTGTTTATCCCTAATTTTAATAGATTTAAAAATTATTTTAATATCATTCCATAGTTTTAGTAACTGCAATTATATTACAATACATATATAATATATATACAATATTTAAAACATTTCGTTGTATGCATGTTATCTTTCCTATAATTAATAATATTTTTTTAATAATATAAAGACAGACGAATCAATCCTAAACTCTTATCACTTGACGATGTTTAGGATTAGAGGTTAGAAACTTTTTTTAATTTTTACCTTACAGAAATACTTCAACATAATATTATTTACATATTAGATATTATTTATAAATTCTTTGATGCAACATGAAATAAGCATAATGCAAAAATCGTTCTAAATTCTCTACATGCACATCGTTGTAGCTACCAAACATGGCGCATAAATAGTTTTTTAGATATTTGATTTACTCTTAGTTTTTTATTTTCCAGCATATATTGTGACGTAAAATCCGTCCAGTGAGTATACAGTGAAAAGTCCAAGAATCGCAGTAAGAAATAATGGCACTCTATTCTGCACAAAAACACAAAATATAGATAACAAAACGAGGCGTACCAAATAGTAGACAGGTACCGAGACAAGGCGACCCAAAACTGTTTTTGCAGAAATCAATAACATAAGCAACAACTTTTTCTTAAACGATGTCAACAGTAGAACAGTCACTGGAGATGAACACGCTTTAACTCTGTCTCCAGCCGTTTTACAGCTTCCGTGATAGGGCAAAGAATTTCCTAGAAGAATATCGTATCTTCGGTCCTAATCAAGATATTACTGAATTCCTGTATTTTCTGGAACATCCGTTTTTGCCGCCAGACCATTCAGTCTCCGTTGTAAAATTCCTTCCTCACCATGGAATTAATATCACAGGGAAGCAATATTATAAATTTGTTATTTGTTGGATCTAGAGATATCAAATATTCTACATATTTATTTCGTTTTTTTAGTCATTGATTAAGACTTAGTTTTGTTTTATCTCCTGGTATATATGTATACGGATAGTAACGGAAAGCATTTTCTAGTAAATGCGTAACTGCAGAAAGTTTTCCAATAGAAAAAGATAATATTAATACGTCCTAATAGAATTTGTTAGAAACTATATATTATCGATTCCCAGGCACAAACTGCTAAAATGCATTTATATTTGATGAGATGTCTGAAACAAATTTAGCTTAGAAATACAAATTTTTTTTCATTTATTTATTTTTTGATTAGGTACATCATTACTTTAAAACTATAGGAAACTAAATAGAAAGGAAACATTGTGATGAATCACGGAGCGCGAAAAATGCCAGTATGCGGAATGCATAGAATTTGAATAGTCAATATAGATATTTTAATATATTTTGTGTTGCTGAAGAAAAGTAAATGGTCAATTTATTATTTGTTTTATTTGACAATCTTTCGATAACCACAATTTCCATAATTCTATTTTTCTTTCGTTAAAATTATTATGTCCTCTTTTTGACACAAAATGGCTCATAATTTATTCTTATTTCTATTAAAAGGTGCATCTCAAAAATAAGCTATCGGAAACTGCCGTCAGATCAATAAAGACATATCAAACTCGGAAACTAGAATGTTTAATACTACTGAATAAATACTATTGAAATTTCATTCATAAATTATAGTTAAATAAAAAGAATTCAGTGAAATTAAAAATTCCAATTGTTTCTTTCACTTTCTTTCCAGTTTCGCGGAATACTCATATTAAAGCAATGGATATTGAGTCCTTAATTAGATACACACCTAGATATGATAGCGTAGCGTGAAATGAAGTCTAGGCGGAGTAATATACATAATTAATATGGCAGGTTCGGATAGTGCTTACAGTGGAACTCCTAACTCTATTAAACTTTAATGGATTGCTTCCTACACTTCTGAAATGCTTGAGTGGGATGACGGTAGAAGCTTGAAAGGTGAGACAGATAGCGCTAGGTGAAATGGTGACTCAATTTTCTTATAAAAAGAAGCCGCCAATCAGCTGTAGCATATTGTGGAAGAGTCCATAGAAATGAATCTGATGATTCACTCGGTCTTTATGAAACTGACTTGTGGTCGAAATAGAAGTATTTATGCAGAGAGTAAAATAAATTTAAATTTGCTATTTGATAATTCATATATAAATAGTATTTTATTAAAACATCTCGCGTATAAAAAGAAAAATAACATGAGGTAGATATATTTTATTTTAGAAATCTTTTTATCAGAGAAACTATCCTCTTATTCCTAAACTGTTTGAATTCCTTATAAGCAACGAAATTACAAATTACAACGAAATTACAAGGCATTTCTTATTTGTCGCTACTCGAGATTTTTTTAATACAAAACCGGAACAGTTTTAAAAAAATGACAATAAAGATTGCATAAGGATAACATAAACTTTGAAAATTACTTGCAAAATAATGCTTTGTTCGAGAAGATCACGGATTATTATTGACAATAACATCTATCTATGACATAGCCTACAGTTCAGTTCAGTTATATTAACGTCCTGTTTTAAAGCAACACTAAGGCTATTTTGGAATAGATCTCTGAATTTTAAACCATGTTCGGATGACGAAGACGACACCTGAGTCGTCATCCCTATCCTAACTTCCTTACCACACCAGTTTGAAAACGTTTGGCACCGACGGATTTAATGTACACCGGACCGGCTTGCACGACGGTTCTTCGGTGGACTCAGGTCTGAAATCTGAAACCCTCCGTTCCCGAAGCCTGGACATTACCAACAGGCCACAGCAGCCGCCAAAGGCTACAAGAATAGAATTCGTATCTTTTGCAATAAGTGAGATATTCTCATTTAACAAATTCTCAGAAAGATTTAGTTTCAAAGATTCTATCATTTTTTTAAAATATAATTCTCCAAGGACAGTCAAGACTATTTTTTGTTATGCATATTATAGTTAAATCGTTATTCTCACAAAGAATCTAACATTTTATTGTTCAAATGGTCATTTTATAAGTGAACACACAAGGAAAAAATTATAACGAGAAATTAAACTCAATAACACTTATTTAAATAGTCTATAGTTTTCCACTGCAGCCATATTAGATGTAGTCCACCATTTCTAATCACTATCTTCGTACTTTCCTGCGTTTTCAATGGACTTTACAGAAAATACGCTTTTAATGCAGTTTTCGTACCAGTTGGTTCATCATTTAAAAATTTTTGTGAGTTTGTTATCAGTTTTCAACTGATAACAAAGATTTCATTTGTATTAATACATAAAAACAGGAATAATTTATTAATAGCCATAACGAAATAAATATATATCATCCCTCCTCGCGTTAAACCGAACAAAATATTCTTCATAAAAACGTACTTTTCTATCTTAAAAGAGTTTTTAAATATCGAATTTAAATGCTACTTTGTAATACTTTCTAAGAACCATTAGCAATCAATAAAAACTTTTTTTCTGACAAGGTAATGGAATAAGATTGTCTTAAGTATCGGTCGGAAATTTTTGGAAAAGGGCCAAAGCTTTTTTATGAAATTTATAGTTACTTACTTTAGTCTACAAAATTTTTACAATTCAGAAAGAATTCCAAAAAAATAAAAGATAAAATTGATTTAGCTTAAAAAAATTTAGGTAAGCTATAAAATACTTCGATTTTTTTATTTGAATAAAGTTGATGTCTAGACATGTTTGTAATATGTGAATAGTTCGTTATATCCATTACTTTTTTTAAAAACTGTTATATAATGGTATTATAAAGATAAATATAAAGTCAAAACGTTTTATATAATGCTAGACAAAATTCATTTTATAGAGAAAGAATTTGCTCATAATATAAATCAGAGAAAACGGATCTAGTGATATTTATTTTAGTTAATCATTAGTTTTATTTGTAATAAAACAAAAATGGCGCTTTTTAAAAAGGACAAAAATTAATCCATTTACAAAATTAGGTGAAATATTTATTATAAATAGTTGAAAAATATCAATTTGATTTAAATCAGCAAGTGCTTTACTCCATCTATACTTAAGAATGCCGCTGATTAGAAAAGAATCGAAACAATGTCTTAACAAAATGTTAAAAATGTAAATTTCAAATTTAAATTGTCTATGGGTCAATGTGTGGTGGCGAGTTTTTTTTTCTTTTTTTCAATTTTATAACCGCTAATATGAATGCAATTCGAGTTTGAAATATTGCTTGTATTTTTTTATATATTTCTATTTTGAAATGATTTATTTATATTTTCCTGTCATTTTTAACTATCTGTTATGTAGGTTTTATAGAATCAAAATGTTCATCTGCTGTATTTATATTGTATTGATCATGTAATCTGTCAAGTTTATGTAAAATTTTTAATATACAAAAATTTGTTTTATTTTTACTATGTTACAATACAACTGTTTTATTTTCTTAAATGTGGAACTGTGCTTACTATGTTATTTTTCATATATACTGATCTATTTCCTCGACCCTATATATTGTTTCTGTCTACTACATTTAATTAATAACTCTGAAAAATTATATTCTAGAACACTGATCAAATAACATATCATAATAATATTACGTACTAATTTAACCATCAATATTTTACTTTTATCTATATATGTATTTCAAATATCATTTAGAAAATGAGGCTTTGAAGTTCTGTAACAACTTTTATTCTTCATAATTTCAGGAAATTTCTCTCTATTCACTGTCCAAACCTTGGTGAGCACAGTGCAGCATACCGAATAGGAAGGCGAGAAAACAGAGAGCGCGAGAAAGTATTTTAAACTTGTATAGTTTTAGAAAAGGATTTGCTGGCCCAATGGTTTGGTTCTATGAGAAAAATAATAGCAGCGCTCAAGACAGAGATTAAAGTTACAGTATAGCCAGAGTTTGAGTGATTATGAAATTATTTTTCAGATCGTAGATTATTGAGAAATTACCATATGTATAAAAAGATTTCTTGAGGAAAATTGCATTTGCAATTGCGTATTTTTCAAAAAGAAAGTCACAATAATTTTAAATTGATGAATTTTCCATTATTCAAATCATCCATTCATCATTAACATCTGTCCCAGGTACAGATTATTTAGTTGAAAGAAAAATACATTTTTATGTAATTAAAAGATATAAGATAATATTGCGAATAATTAAAATTTTAAAATAATATAAGAAATAAAAATAACATTGGATTTATTTTCTAACTAGAAAAAAATAATGATCACAAAATTTAATCATCAGCCAAGAATTTAAAATAAAAATCGCAAGTTATTATCACAATTAATTAACTCAAATAGCCGTGATCATTGGGATAACGTTGGCAATGGATAATAAAGTTTTAAAGCATAGTATCTTTTATAAGAATAAGATACATTTTTTTCAACCTATTCTCTCCCATTTTCTCTATTTTTTCCATTTTCCTGTCATTGCTTGTGAAAATATGTTACAGAGTGTTTAACGCTCCAAAAAATATGGACGATAACTTTTTTTCGGTGTCTGGTTGTCATTCGTTTTTATTTTTATCCAACGTTATGACATGAATCATTGTAAGTTATCTTTCTTTTTCTCTTCAGGTTATTTTAACATTAGCAGCTTTGGGAATTTTCTGGTTTCTTTCTTTTGACACCCTTCCTGTCTATTTTTAGTATATTCTTTATTTTTTTCACTCTAAACTGTCACTACCTTCACATGTTTTTCTTATCGTTGTGAGAGAAAAATAGGGCATCAGTAAAATCGTATTTCTGTTTCTTTTGAGTTTTTCTTTTGCCTTAATTAAAAACAAATTCAACTCCCATCCGTAATTTCCATTTAACTTATTTGTTTTAGTAAGACAATCTTAAAAATCAAAACTCTGTTTGCATTGTTTTTAAAGATAATTTTAATGTTTTCTGATCATTTATCTAACCCGAATTTTACAGAAATGCGATGATGATGATTTATTTGCAAGAACTCTGCACTAGAATCAGAGAATCTCAAGTTCAATACCTCACACTACTAAAAACCCAACATGTATGCGAGACGTGGATTCATCAAGGATAAATATATCCTGGTGTGGAAATGGAGGAGGAGGTCATTTATTGATTGTCCTTGCCTCCTAGTTGCCATCAGGAATTCCAAAAGCCTTTCGAAAATAGCCTTCATGCAGCTCAAAAATGGAAAATTAATCAGATAAAACTGAAACAAAATTTGATATGTATTTGTTACCATTTTTGAATTAAACAATTAAGGAATTCAAAATGACTTTAAAAATTTCTAGCCTCAATAAAAAAAGAAATTCAATGCTTTCGGATTTTTTTCTTATTTATAAAGCTATGCATTAGAGATTCCGCTGAATGCGCATTAATTATCACAGTAGAAGTTTTGAAGAAAACGAATACATTCTTTTCGTAATAGTATGCGCGATATAATCATTCTCTTTAGGTAGTTAAGAATTAAAAATGGACTCAGTGAATTATAATTAATCTTCCCCTTTGCCAATGTGGTATACGTAACGGATAAAGGAATCATTGACAGATTAAAAAGATGTCTTGAAACATGACACTAAATTAAAAGAGGGATGTCATAATGTTCACTGACTGAGGTCATAATATAACTCTAGCTAATTCTCCCACTTTATCCTGCTCGTGGCGAAATTATCTATCATTATCTCGTTTATTCTCCCGATAAGTACAAAACCTATTTCACAGCCATTTCGAACCGACTTTTGCATCATTAACATTTTAAATCTTTTAAAAATAGTTCTATCTACAAGAATTCCTGTAAAATATAGGGTTTATTGACCAATAGGTCCAATATTCATGAAATATATGCATTTTGGGACCGAAAAGGGACCACATAGGATACTCTACCCAGCTTATTATAGGCATTCGGATTAAATTTGAATGACTGGACCGCAGCGACAATATCGGCAGGAGCTAAGGTTGAGTCCTAGGGACCATTATCTACCACTGTACAATTCTTCCCGTGTGGAGCACATCCCGTCATCTATAGAAGGTAGACGATCCCCGCCATTTTTATACCCAACAGGGTGGCGAGAACCAGCCACCATACTGAAAGCTTCTCATCCTCACTTCCGAGGTGCCCGCCAGTGCAAGGGACCAAAAAAGTACATCAAACTAGGAAAGGGAAGATTATAAAATATTTTTTTAATGTAAATTCACTTTTTTGATAATTATTGGACAAAAGTCGTCTGAAAAGTATGTCACTCAATTGCTTATAAGTGAGCATTCATTTTTGAATTCATCAATTTCGACATCACCTTCATGCAGCCTTATTAACACTTCCATTTCTTCTATCAGAACACAAAAAAGCATTAATTTCCACAGTTTAGAGAATTTAATACCTGATAAAAAATAATAACTTCTTTGTAATATGAAATAAGAAAATCTTAAAATTATATCAAATGATAACATATTGTTCCTTTTTCAATTCTAAGTACCACCCGCGCTTTTGTGCATGCGCCAGAAAGAATTCATTTCATCAAAAAAGCGGGGGTGGGGGGGGTGTGAAAAGAAATTGAAAGGAGGCGATGTTTATATTTAGCAGCAGATTATTCGCAAAGTAGGAGAGTTAATAACCCCTCATCTTTCTGCTTACCACCCCTTAGCGAAGTGCCAGTGTCTAAAAGTGCTAGTTTCGGAATCCTGAAGCGAACAGTAATCATAATATAAAATAATTAAGCTATTGTATCAAAGTACTAAAGACGTTCAAAAGCATTCCTTTTTCCACTATTTTCTATAAAATATCGCAATTTAATTTGAAAGAAAACTTAATATCTAACAGGGAAATAAAACATGTTGGAGTATTAAGAAATTTAAGTCGCACTGCATGTCATTCTATTTTCTTTTTTCCCTTAACCTATCCTATTTTTGTCAAAAATTGAACAATACATTTCACTTATTTTCTTAATTAATAACTTTTTTTTAAATCCCGGAAATCAAATTCGCAATTTCATTTCAAAGCTCACATTTCTTGACTAAACGACATGTTCCATTATTTGCTTAACTATCCAATTTAAATATCTAAAAATATTTATAAATCCCCAGAAGTATGAGATCCATATTTTAAATAAAGGCCTAAAAGTTTCATAGATTCGATTTCAAATATGTAACAAATGACGATCACGCTATTAACATTAAATGACTAATCGCGCTAGAAGGCATTTATCTGTCACTTACTGCTTCTAATGAGCTGTTATTGTCCGACATTTATTTACCAGAAAGTTAATCGTGAACCCCATCATCCATATGTACCGGTAAAACATCCATTAAAGCCCGCATCTGACAGTAAACAAGACTCATCTGCCTTCTCTCTTTGAATAATTAAAATTCTGCGCTCTTTAAAGTGTTTGATAAATAAGATTTTCCGTTAGTTGGCATTTCGAATTTCGGCGAAGGGTTTCCACACTAAATATTCATGAGAAATGCATTTAAATTTCAAATAATACATGCATATTCTTCCCTAGAGTGACGGGCCTTTCATTTGCAAATTAGAAATTAATTCGTGCACACGAAACACGCTTTAAATTCGTTTTAACGTTACGACAAAGACAATTTTTAGGGTTTGTTTTTGAGAATACATTTCTTCTTTCTTTTTATTTCAATGAAAATTATTTCGTGGAAATGTTTAACATAAAATAAAATAGGATGAAATGTTGCATTGTCACATTCCAGTCCAATTAAATATTAAAATTAATCTCGCTTGAAGAATTTAATCTTGTAATAAAAATATAAAAGTTCACTTGTGTAATAAATTTTTTAGAAATATTCATTATTTTGAATAAATTTGCTTAAAGGTTACATACCTGGTAACTGAAACAAACGAAGCGGCTTTATGAAAGGTAAGGGTTTTTATATAAAGGTTTTTTTTTTCTAATATATTTCTATATGCTTTTTTTTATGAATTTCCTTTTTATTTTTTTAAATATGTCCTTTTCTTTATGTCGGAATTATGATAATGGTAGGTATTCGTCCGTAAAATCGGAAACCAAAGGTTTTTAAACTAATTTCTTTATAGAACTATTGTATAAGGATACCTCGTGTACATTAAAATCGTAGTTTCGGATTTTTCTCATAAAGCATGGGTTTAATTAAGTTTAATTATATTAAAGTCAAATTTTAAAGTAGATCTAGGGCTATTTTGGGACTGTCCTCGTGATTTTGAATCGCGATCAGAAGACGAGGATGACACATGAGCTAGTAAAATTTGAAATTGCAATTCATTGTTAGTTAAATTATGTTGAAAACGATATATAACTACATGATATTACGGCATATACTATTGCTATAATGATTTTCCAAACTGAACTTTTTCCAAAAGGTTCCAACAATTTTGTCTCCACCACTGTATACCAATACGATTGATTATACTATCGATCTAAGCTGACAGATAATATTTTGAGAGTTTTTACATTTCCAGCAAGAAATAATTCATATATGAATGCCAATCAGGACTATATTTTATTTTCTTTATTTGTTTGCTTTAGTTTTTATAGCATTGCAATTAATGCATTAATTTTAAATAATTAATTAAATTTAGCTATTAAGTTATCATATTATGTGTTTCATGAGGCATTTAACTGAAAAATTAAAGTAAAAAATCGTTCAATCCGAATTTGAAAATAGTTCAAACAAAATGCAGAAATTCTATTTAAGGTAATCGCGAATTCCGAACATTGATGTTAAAGAAAATAAAAGAGTTTTTGAATTGTCATTTGGAATAGGAATATGTGCAGAAATAAATAACAAAGTTTTCGGTTTATGTGTGTAAAAAAAGATTAATTCTAATAAAAGTCAATGGTAGTGAAACATGATCAATCAATTAATTAATAGAACGTAGATTTAGACAAACAAAATTATTTTCGAATGTTTAAAAAATAATAAGGAGAGAGAAGAGGGATGAATTTTAGTATATTGGTGGTATATTTTTAGAATATTTATTCTTTAAAGTATTAAAGCAGAATAGCTGGCCTATTCTGAGATAGTAGCTTTCAAATTTTGATATAACTTATACATAGTAACTTGTCTTCCGTAAACAACAACCTAACAGCGTAGTTGTCAATTCAGTCTATTCGTATGCAAATGGTTTGAGGTCTCAAAATTAAACAAATTAAATAAACGGAAATAGTTTTAATTAATATATTTTCAGTTTTTTTCCCAAAAATAAATGTTTATTTTTCTGTGTCTTGAGTTATGACTTCCGAGTCTGAGTTCAGGAAATTTGAGTGATATAATTATTATAAATAACTTTGAGTTTTATTTATTGTTATCCTGGAATTCTTGATATAAATAAAGAGAAAATATAGTAATCGTCAAAAATTTCGAACTCGAGATTTGACGAATCTTGACGTTTTAAATCTTTCTGCGCTCGAAAATCACATTTTTGGAAAATGTCTGACTGTGACAAAGATAACTCAAAAACGCTTTGAGTTAGACAGATGAAATTTAGTATACGGTCCTTACACTAAAAGTGTAGATTTCTGTCAAATTTTGAGAAATATTCGGTGAGTGGAAGTCTGTCTGTCCGGCTGTTTGAATATAATTTAACACAAAAATAACAAAACGGAGAAATCTAAATGGATAAAATTCGGTGCATAGATTCAGCATCTATTGTGTAGATAACTGCCAAATTTTGAGCCAAATAAAATGAGGGGTTGGCCGTCTGTCAATCTGCACTTTCAAAAACATATAAACGCGATAACTCAAAAACGTACTGAGTTAAATATATTAAATTTAATAATAATATCTGTTGTTGTTGTTACTTATGGCGCTTCACAAGCCCGCTGACAGCGATTAAAGCCGAGTGAGCATCTCTTGTTTTTTCAGCAGCGTCAACTAGAGCCAAGAGTACGACTTAGCTACTTCATGCGTCACATTCGCATGCACAACCCCTTTTTACAGGGAGGCACATTCACACACTTCACAGATAGAACACCGAAGAAGAACAACCATGTCCGAACCCGAGATGACCAGATCACATGGAAGACACTCTACCCTTATGCCAGGACGCCGGCATAATAATATCTAAAATACAGATTCGATTTTCGAATGCTATTAACCGCATGCCAGGAATTAATCGCTAAATAATTCGCCAAGGATGACACAAAAGATTAAGTAAAAATGCTAAAATCACGCCAAAAGTTAATATTTCGTAACTATTGTACACCAGTGCCATTGAAGGTGTTCTCTGGAGTAACGACTTTATTAGAGAGTATGCGAGAAAGCTTTGGGGAGACTACTGCCGCTAGTTTACATAATAATAATTTAGCACGAATATTATTCAGATTATTTTTTAGGATATACTTTAACGTATTCCAGCAAAAAAATAACGAACGCTATTCCACAAACATCAACTCATCCACTTCAATAATTCAGTTTATACCGCTTTTTAGCTTGTGAATATTTTTTATCGATCTTGTAAATTTTTTAATCTATTAGACAATTAATCTAGTAGATTTCTACAGGATAAACATTGTTATGGTCATCGCATATCCATTAGCCCATCACATTTTATGTTAGGGGTATCTTCTTATCTGTCTGGATGGCCGGAGTACAAGTCCTATATATAGCAACACTAAACTAACATTAAACGGTCGGGGTTTGCAGTAGATAATCGAACATTTTTCTTCTCAATGGGTTATCTCGCTTGTTGGGTAAACACTTTTGTAATATATCGCAGCTTTGTAGATAGTGACAGTTATTGCCTTGACTTGGCTGTTGACCGATACAAAAATTGCCTTTTTAGATCCGATACTCAAAGACGGTGGTGTTATGGTTCGTGATTCCGTAACGAAATAGGACTTAATCAATAATGAATTTGTTTCATGTTGAGAGAGGTATATAAAAGGTTTCTTACGTGGACTGATGCCGGGAAAAATTCTTACGGAAGTAAATAATCCGTATGGCTCAAATCTCTGAAATCTTTTTTGCAAGTCATTTCAAAGGCCAGATAGGTAACAGATATATCTTTAAGGATGCCCTTATTCTTTACTTTTATAACCTACTAAATAGACAGAAGAACAGTTTTAAAATCTATCTTGTAAATCTGCTACAAATACGATGCTAGTTTTTGTATGCTAAAATTATACGCAAAGTCTGATTTATATGTGTAAAATGATCAATATACTGCAAAACAATTTATTCATTTTTTGAATCAAAATGTTATCATATTACTTCAAAGTTCTAATTCCGCATGCTTGTTCTTTGATGCTGTGCAAAGGAAAGATATATATTTATCATTTTTATTATCATGTGAGAACTTAATGCTGTTTTGGTTTGGGGTTTTTGAAGCTTCAAAATACACAGGCAGCGTTTTTGAGGCATTTGTTCTTCGCTTTTAGGGTTATTAGAAAATGATAAAATGTTGTCACATTTGGCGACATATCGTCAACAAATAGTAACAACTTGGCGTGAATGTCCGCCATGTGTCCGATTCTTTTGTCTAGCCTAAACGCAGGTTCGAAGAAGTTATCACTGAAGAAGCGCAGAGAAGAAAATAGAAATGAATGCAAAACAGCGAAAGAAGACATCTAAATTTTATATAATTTTTTTAATTTTTATTTTTTCAAGTTGGCAAAAAAAAATTTGAAACTGAAACGATTTTGAGGCAGAATGAAAACTCTTTTCTAAATATTGACACATGCGTAATCTGATAGTCACGTGATTATTTAAAACTAGTTTAAACTGGTTTTTCCACGAAAAAAGCATCTAGCCTCGAGAAAAAAATTTTAGAACTCGATTGATTTTGAGATGTTCAAATATCATCGCTTTTCTAAATGTCAGTTATTGCAGAATATGAGTCATGTGAGAACACGATGTTTTTCTATCGGATTGATACCTCGTGACTTAAAAAAAATAATGTTCTCACATGATGATTTGAAATTTGCGATACCAGATTTCTATTTTTTTTATAGCTGAATTCATCTGTTATATCGCAACGAATTTTTCCAATGCTTCTCGACTAATGTTTTTTTTATTCATTAACTATTCATTTTAATCGAAGGATTAAAAATATTTGCATGAGGTTATTCAATAAACATCTAAAGAAAGGCTAGGTTTTTTCCTCCTTTTTATATCATATTTCAGGTATATAAGGCATTTTAAGTATTTCCCAGATAGAATGATGCATCTAAAATGAGCTTCAGCATGTCATATTATTATGTTGGGCCTTGTTTCTTTAAATGTAGGCACCATTTCAAAGCAATATAAACACAATCTGTGATGGATCTCTTAATTCAAACCGTAGTCATATGACGCAGACAACATCTCTCTCTCTCCCTCCATTAGAGCATTTGGTCCTAAAAGGATTTAACTATACTAGTTTACACGGCGGTTCCTTGATGGAATCGGTTTCTGAACCTGAACTGAGAAACGGTAGCGTTTGCCAAAAGGCCACCGCGTCCTTGATTCTAACGGAAATTACGATAAATTAATCATTAAATATATTCTGATGAAGTGTGGAAATGCTTTTGTTTGAAAATTAGTTCGAAATATATTTTATTTCATTTCTTAAATTAATCTCCTATTATATAACTACGCATTGGTTATTAATAATAAGCGAGGCAAGTTCGGACAAAAATCTAATGACTAAGTTGGATTATCAATGCCCAAGCTCCTATTACACTTTTCTCTCCCGGTAAAAGAATTAACATCATACACATAATTCAACATAATTAACAGTCATTTTATAGTTAGTCAGATGATTGTGTGATTAAGCACATTAGCAGATTATAGCTACGTTGCTTTGAAATTGCTTCATTGTTCTAATTCCGTTTTGCATTATCATCACCAGATAGCACATGCGCCAGGAGCAACTTCTTAAACGGAAGATAACAATATAGCTTTAAATTAACAAACATTTTCAACATTTGCACAAATTATCATCGCACATTTTAGTTAGGTTTTTAATTAAAAATTAAAGGAACTTTTACATTTTCTTCCATTAACTTCTTATAACTTCGGCAATATCAATGCACAGAAACCACTTTAAACTTCGATAAATTACCTTTTCAGTTATGCTAGTTTTATAAACTTACTACTCGTTTCCTTAAGTTTAATAATTTTTTTAAAATATTTAAAAGTTTATTTCACAACAAAATTTTTCATTGTTTAACATGTTGATGGATAGTACAACCTTGGTTGCAGTGCCTGCTGAGACACACTAACTTTCATATATTGCTTATAGGCGTAGCGTCACAACGCATAATTATAAAATTATGTGACATGACAGAACGGATTAAGCCATTAACGTCGTAAGGCGATCTGCCGTATCATTTTCATGAACTTGGCACCTGAGAGCCTACGAGTTAAGCTTCTGTATTTATGCTCATGTACTTTGCACCAGTAGCAAATATATATTTTATGTGTCTTTTATTGCAGCTATAAAATTAAGATTAAAAATAAAATAAACGAATCAAGCCAAAAACGTTTATGCTACAATGTTCAGGTCTAGAGGTTCGAGGTTTCTTTAATTTTTTATAATTACTTTTTTCTCACTTTCATCGAAACAAAAATGATGAAATTCAATCATTTTACTAATTTGATCTCAAAACTTTCCTTCAAATTTTTACCTTCAATAATGTTTTACTCTTTATTTTTTTAAAAATTAAATAGCTACAATGTTTGTTTGTTTTTAAATTTTTCTTTATTCTGTGTTGCAGAGCCATCCTCTGTTTCTTATTAAAAATTCTCATCGCAAAAATTGCATTTATTAGAGTTCATCATGAAATTAAAAAAAAATTCTTTTGTTAGTCACGCCGATTTAAGAAAACCATTCGCAATTCCGAAAAGAAATTCACTGGGTACGTTAAATCAGTTTTGAAGTAATCATTTCATTTGATTAACGAGAACGAGTAATTAGTTACCAGTGGATTACTCATCTTTTGGCATTTGAGATATTGTTAACTCCACCAATTACTACTAAGTTGCAGCTCGCAAGAAAGATATTTTAACCGTTTCATACAAAAGGGCAAATAATCAGATAGCATTCTATAGTCTTGCTACCGGAAACTAACACTGAAAGAACGATAACCATAAAAGGTAACAATAATTATGCAATTCTTTGAAGGACGAGGCGCATTTCAAGTGCCAGTTGCGCTCGTGGAAATATTTTGCTTTTACATCCGGAAGGCGGTTTTACTTTTTATCAATATCTTGCCCTGAACAGAAATTATTTCAGGACATATGATTAACAATAGCAAGAAACTTATTTGCGTATTTTTCCCCCTTTTCTCATCATGCTTATTGCGTCAGAATTTGAACTTCAATTGGGAAGAAGAAAAAAAAAAAAGAAGAATGGTGTACTATTTTCTGTCCAAGTGGTGGTGGTAAGTTCAAAATGGAATGGCGCACAATTTCGTTTCAAGAACTGAAATGCAAGATTGTTGTTTTTCTGCTTTTTAAAAGCAGTAATCAATGTATACACATTATAAAAAATAGAAAGAAGTTTCGTCACATGTATATATGCGTTTCTACAAAATTTACCAACTCTAATTTTCTTTCGGATTATTTTATTTTAACAATATGGCAAACAAAATACAAAGTTTTCGCAAAATTCACAAACATGATTAAGTAAGTAAGTAAGTATGATTATATTATTAAGTAGTAACAGAATTAAGAGTAACATGATTAAGTAGTATCATGTTAATAATGTGTAAACATGATTAAGTAGTAACAGAAAATGATATTCACGGACATGTTTTACATCTTGGTTTTTATATCAGCATATTATATTTCAAAGTCTAGTATACGAACCACACATCAAGTTCAGTTAAATTATATTAACGTCCGGTTTTAAAGTAATACAAGGGCTACTATGGAGCAAATTTGTAATTTTGAGCCGCGGTTAGATGACGAGGATGACACCTGAACTGGTACCTCCCTCTCCAAACTTCCACATAGTACCAGCGGGTGGGCGTTTACCCCAATGATTTAATGTGCACCAGACCCACTAAAACGATGGTTCTTCGGTGGAATCGAATCTAGAACCCAAAATTTTCCTGTCCCGAAGTTTAGACTTTATAACCAGGTCACTCCCATCGAAACACACATAGAGCAAATATTTTAGCCATCAAAAGATTCAACACAGCAATTTTACTGTCACTCTCAATATTTTTAGAAATTTGCAAAGAAAAAAAATCAAAATTATTTATACATGTATGAATGTCGTAGACCTGAGTTATCTATATCTATACTTATAATAAAGTTCAATGTGTGTGTGTGTGTGTGTGTTTGTGTATGTTGGTGCTCTACAGGCCAGACAGTTCAACCTACAGCTACCAAATTTGGCACGTGTGTACCTTGGAGGCCGAAAATGGGCACCTGGGGGTTATTTTTTCAAATTTTTAACTAGAATTTTATTTATTTAAAAATTCAGCGAAATTTTGACGTGTTTCTGCTATAACTGCCGAAAATATTACCGCACGAAAAAGATTTTTACATGAAGTTAAAAGGTCGAAAATTTATCTTATAAATGATACCAATGTGTTAACCTTAAAATTAGATTTCTATTTTTAATGAATTTTTAAATAAATATTTTAACAATGTTTTTCAATATTTTTTTTCGTAAAAAATAAAAATTAAAATTAAGCATGTTTTGCCTTCATGGGAAAAAATTAGCTTTTTCAAAGTGTTGAAATCACATTGATTAAAGCTCCAATTAAAAATAAATTAAATCTTTTTGGAAATGAAATCTGCAAAAATATAATTTTTGGCACGTGTCTGTAGGAAATGAAACAAATGTGAAATATTTTATCTAAAAAATAAATTCAAGAAAAATTATTTTATGTTCTTTTACACTCTCTATACAATGTGATTATTTAGTCCCGGACCCATTTTGATGTTTAATAACTCATAAAATAATGAAGATATAAACAAACTTATGGTATTTATTGATGGAATAACTCATATATTTTCCTTTTCAGGTTTGAATATTTTTACTTTTGTAAATATCGTCTGTGCATGTGGTTAATTTCAGATAATTTCATTTTCCAGTCTAAATATCTGTACTTTTCTAAATATCGTCTGCTTATTAATTGCACTTTTCTCTCTTTTGTTTTTGGCAACTATTGAAATGTTATGTTTAGTTTTGATGTGTTTGTTCTATGTAGTACTACTTATAATAAAGCTCAATGTGTGTGTGTGTGTGTTGGCACTCTACAGGCCAGACCATTCAACCTACAGCTACCAAATGCGGCACGTGTATATCTTGGAGGACGGGAATGTGCACCTGGGGGTTATTTTTTTGAATTTTTAATTAGAATTTTATTTATTTAAAAATTAAGCGAAATTTTGGCGTGTTTCTGCTATAACTTCCGAAAATATTACCGCACAAAAAAGATTTTTACATGAAGTTAAAGATCAAAAATTTATCTTTTAAATGATACCAATGTTTTAACCAATGTTAAATATATTTTTCCACATTTTTTTTTTTGTACAAAATAAAAATAAAATTTAAGCTGCTCGAGCACGTTTCGTATTCATGGGAAAAAATTAGCTTTTTTCAAAGTGTTGTCATCACATTGATTAAAGCTCCAACTAAAAATAAATTAAATCTTTTTGGAAATAAAATCTGCAAAAATATAATTTCCGGCACGTGTCTGTAGGAAAGGAAACATATATGAAATATTATTATTTTATCTAAAAAATAAACTCAAGAAAAATTATTTTATGATCTTTTACACTCTCTTTATTATTAATCCAATAAATCAGTTATATTTTAAGGCAAGTTTTGTTTAATATGAACAGGATATCCATTCAAATCAGGGCCACATAGCTGATTTATAAACCTTTAGTAAGTCACAGATCTGCTAAAATGGTCTAAATGGAAAATGATTATATTTTATGTAACTTGATTTGATAAATGCTCTAATAAATAACGAATTTTTGATTTTACATAAAGCTTCTGCTGTGGAAATCATGATTAACAAAATGTTCTTGAAACACTAATATTTTAAATAAAAAGAGTTAATTTCCAATCAACTAAATCAATCACTTAAACTGACTGATTTATGAAAATTTGAATATCACTATTCAATAAAAAAAGGATAATTTTATATTTTCCATCGATCGCTTCAAAGAAAATACGCCAATCAGCGCGCAGATTTCTCAAGATTAATTGGCCTAAGATTATGAAAATGGTGAGTTTTTCTAAATTTTTAACATTTAAAACTTCATAAATAAGTCTTAGTTGATCGTGGAAAATAGAAACATTCATTCATTTATTTAAAATTTGGTGTGTCCAGAATATTTATCGGAATATGATACCTTACTGCATTAAATTTAGACTTCATAATTTTTGAAATATATTTATAAGCAGGAACAAAACATTATTATTGATTTCATTTCAATCCTTTTGAAAGCAAAACTAAAAACTGAATTTTATACTGAATCTCAGAAATTTTTGTTGAATTATTGTTTGAGATATTACATAAACTATGAAAAATATTTTGTTGTTAACATAAGACTTAAATACCGAGCGATTCTATTTGCAATACTCATATTCAATAATAATAATAATTAACAAATAACAATAAAGATGATTAATAAAATAAAACGCTTGGTTTTATTAAAAAATATCTTAATATTAATTGCAATTTCATCATTTACATTTTTAATTAAAGTTGAAGTTTTACCGGAAATGGCAACAAATTAGCAAAATATATATAGTAAATTGAACGAAACGATCTAAACAATATAAGTTTGGTATGACTATCAAAATTTGAAGATTAAAAATGTTTTGTTTGAGAACCCTTTAAGAGACCAGTTACTTAAAATATTTAATTGAAAATTGTAGCGAGCGGTAATACTGGCGAACCGGCTGGTCGTCAAAGGCGGCTAGTATAAAATAAATCAGTAGCATGATGATGAAATTAAAATTGTTTTGAAATGTAAGACTAAATAAGCCAGCTCATTAAAAAGGGTTTATTGCCTGGAGCTGCGAAATACTTATATCCACTCTTCATCAATACCATTTAATAAGCACTAGAAGTTAGAAGTTTCTTAAAGCATTTTTTGTTGTTTGAACTTTAATCTTTAATAACTAATAGTTAAAATCTTTACATGGTTATGTTTCATTTCCAAGTGTGGCAAAGCACTATTCAGATTTCTTGCAAAGTTTTGTCGTTCAAAAAAAAAAATGTTTCTGAACTCATTATGAAACTAAAAAAAAATGTACTTGCATCAGTCACTCTGTTGTATTGCAGTACTGGCATCAGTTACGCTGTTGTATTGCAGTACCCGCATGAGTCCCGAAAATTATTCACGAATGAAACTCCTTGTTGAATCCATTTTGCAGAAAATACTTACAATAGTTAAAATTTTTAAATTATGCAAAATATATATTTAAAAAAATAGGGAAACAAACCGATTTTTCAAGTGCCGAATTAGGGAGGTTGAAATCGTGATTTTCGATCTTCGGCTATATCGATAAATTCGAAAATTTTTCAACCCATAAACTTTTAATTACATGAAGATAAGCCAAAAGGACAGAAAACTGATACAAACTTATTGAAGAATGGAAGAGAAATATTATTAGAAAGGACTAAGAATCCATATTTTAAAGGAAAGATATTGTTTTTGAATTTGTCCAAATCTATCATCCCATATCGTCTTTTCAAATAACTAATATAAAGTCTAATTAATTTAAAATTATATAACATTTATTTTTGTCTAGAAATATTTTTAAATCAAAATTCAACTATTAAAACTCTTCAATTCTTTAGAAACACATTCGCCAAGTCATTTGATCAATCAAAGCAAGAAATAAGCAATGTCAGAGCGATAGCGGTCACCGGATTTCTTTAATTCTACGACGGATATATCATGTCTATAGTTCCATAATTTAAAGTTTCGTTTGAGAAAAAAAGATGTGGGGGGAAGGATTTAATCACTGATTCCCAATGGTCATTCAATTAATAAGAAAGTGAAAGTTACTATGAGAAAGTGAATAAGATCAACATTTACCAATCCTTATTATGTAATTTCTTGACGGATGCGTTTCTTTTTTTTAGTGTTTCTACTCACATCTAAGGAAAATATTATACAGTTGTTGTCTGTATTTACATCTTCAGTTGTTGTCTTTATTTACATGCAAAGTGTGTACGGTGTCCAAAAATTATTAAAAATATAAAACTCATTCCACTTATAATAATTAAATCTTAAGTATTTACAAAGCTACTAAGCAATCTTACAAGAATAGAACTTTATTAAATGATGGAATTAACAATTAACTGTGTATACTGATTATATAATTTACTGATACTGATACTATGCTGATTATATAATTTTCTGATACTCATATTATACTGATTATATAATTTACTGATACTGATACTATGCTGATTATATAATTTTCTGATACTCATATTATACTGATTATATAATTTATTGATACTGATTATACTGATACATAAAATTATGATTATACCGGTATATAAAAAACTACTATACTTATATATAAATACTGATATATAAGATACTTATACTATACTGATATATAAAATACTGATATTATACTGATTATATTGATGTATAAAATACTGATACTGTACTGATATATAAAATAGTGATATTATACTGATTATATTGATATATAAAATATTGATACTGTACTGATATATAAAATACTGATACTATATTGATATATAAAATACTTATATTATACTGATTATATTGATATACAAAATACTGATATTATACTGATTGTATTGATATATAAAATACTGATATTATACTGATTATATTGATATATAAAATACTGATATTATACTGATTATAATGATATATAAAATAATGACACTGATATATAAATACTGATAATGATTATATAATGTAGCAGATTCCCCTAAAATTCTGTGAGAGAGATATTCTCGTAATTTTAAATGTAACCATTCAACGCTAAAATACCATCCCAATGTCATAGATTTACAAGAATATTATAGTCGTAAAAAAGTGAATATTATACTCAAACTGATTTGCAAATTCAATCCATTTCGATTATAAACAGGTTTTCAGTTAAGTAGTTTAGATATTTGCCCCCATTTATTTTAGAAAATCGGTGGAATTCCAAGAAGTTTTCAATTAAAAGAAATAGAAAACCAAAAATAACTTGTAGAATCTACGTATACTTGTTGTATCAGTTTGCCAGTATTCGTGTCAACAATGTGTAGGTAATAGGCACTTAGATAAGCAACTAAGAAAAGGTTTTTCGAAGATGAAATCTTAATGAGGAATAGCTTTTCGGTATCGATGTCAACTATATTTCTGTATAATTTTCTTCCTAATTTCAATAAATATTTAATAATATTTTAAATATATTTTTCAGCAAAATTTTAATACATTTATTTTTTACCTACGTTGGAGCATTTAATAAATCATAAGCATGTATTTAGTTTAACTTGTAGAAGGAGGAGACGCTTTATAATTCTTAATAACTTCATTATTTAATTATTTTCTAAATTCCACATTTCACAAGACAAAACAAACACAGCACGAAAATACACGACACTCAGAATACCATAAAAAATAACTCCCTATTAGGATCATGGGTAACGTCATCTGTTGTATCAAAAGAGAAAGTAGTGAAGTCATGCAATTACTACAATCTCTTTTTTTAAATGAGGAAACCAGTTTGCGATTTTGTGCACGGACTTCCGAAATCTCACTCTTCATTTTCAACCTCTTAACACATTAAAACTTAACACTACTCCACACCTCCGTTTCTAGAGGAGGTGTGGCCCTTTCCGGTATGGATAAATGTAGGTGACCTTTATTTTAAAAAAAGAAAAAGAGAAAAAAAATTGCTCTGCAATAAATTGGAAAGAAACTTACAAATGACAAAATACGAATACATATAACATAACAAAAAAAAAATGGTAAAAAATAGAACGAGAAATATCTGGATTACAATAACACTGGATGAATGAACATGGTATTGTACTGTATAGGTGAAAAAAATAAAGCAATTATAAATGTTAGATATTTGAGGAGACTTAAGGAAAAAATTATGAATAAAATGCGAGGAAGTATTGAAAAAATCCACGGAAAAATTAATAATATTAATCTAATTGGAATAATTCTCTAATTAGGAATTTAATCATGTTTTTGTGTCATTAAAATTCAAGTTCCTTTAAAATTTCATTCTTAAAAAATTTGTGAAAATACATAAATGATTAAAAAAATTTTGCCAACTAATTTGGAGGTAGCATGCCAAATATACTAATTACTAGAAATGCTTAAGTATTCATGTGTTTGAAAGGGAAAAAAATTATTTTTGAATTAATTCCAATTTATAGCTTCAAATTACCGCCATGAGAACTGTTCAATTAAAATTAAAGACATTTTATATTTGCACAGACATCTATTTTTAATACAGAATTCTAATGCTAATTTTAATGCAGAATTCTAAATACAGTACTTCTCCCGGTATCATTCAATGAACAAGGACACGAAAGTAGAAAAGAAGAAGCGGTAAAATCACAGATTGGCTGTTCTGATTATTCAACCAATCCTCTAACGTATGTGTCTTATTTTTAAACTTTTGCGTGCAGGGAGTTGGAAAGTTTCACTGTAAGTAAAAAAAGGGGGATTTTACCGTTTCTCCCTGCACAAAGACCAATCACGCAGCTCCATTCGATAAAAAAGAAAGTAAAAGTAGTAGTACGAGAGCGATAACCGCATGAATTTTCTAACCCTGATTATTCAATCCTTTGACAGACGAATGACGTTTTAAGGTCACGATCAAACGTTCAAATCTGCAGAAAAAAGCGGATTTCAGCATTTCTGCCTAAGGACGATTACATTCAAAATGGAATCAAACTCATTTGTGTCGCAATGTTATAATTTGATTCTTCTCTCTTTTGTAATAGAAATTTGGCTAAACCTCATTCAAAATCTTATTTACATTCATTTTGTTTAATTAGCATTCGTTTCTTGTTAGATTAATCTATCTATAATTCTATTTAATCGTCATCTCTTATTTTTAATTGTTTGCAAACGAAATACCCAGTGTTTTAAGATTTTGTCACTTTGCAGTTTCACGTAATTTACATTTTCTATCTTTCAATAACAAGTCAATTTAGTGTCACATTTCTATATTTTTTTTATTTTAATCAATATGTTAAAAATTTATTTTATTTCCGCTTATATGATGTATATGTTACTACTAAAGTATAGGAATCAGTTAATCTGCTCATTAACTAGGTGATCCGTTAAAATGCGGAAAATTGCTTCATTTCTCAAATTGCCTTGGAAATCTGCCTATTACCTATTAGGTACTCTTTAAAGTAAAAATAAGATCTTCGCCGGAACAACAGCAACGATTCTACGAACTTATATTAAATGTTATTTATTTTTGTTATTTAAAGAATCAAGCTAATAAAATCGATCAATCAACACATTCGTTGATAGAATCAATCACCAATCAATTGAAAAACTATAATACAAAGACTCAAACAGTTTAAAATATTATTACAATTAAAGAAATGGATTTACGAAACATATGATAAAATTACCCTTAATTATTAGTGCAATCTAAAGATTGGTGGCACTTTGAATTGCAAAGAAATTGGTTATTGCGACAAGCACGCCTATTTGTTGTGGTACATTTAGATTTGAATTAGATTACATTTTTTCGAAACCCTGTTCGATGTCAAGGGATTGTTTCATTGCTGTTGGACGTAAAAATATTTCTACAGCAGGAAGAGGTTTTTCTTTCGTTAAAAACCTCTCTCGCAAACGGGGACGACCAAATACTGACGAAACCAAACTAAAATTGGAGGGAGGGGAGGGGAGTACGGAAATGAAACTGAAGAAAACTTTTGAACTTTAATGATACGGAAGCCGTTAATGTGCATATTACCTAATTAAAATGCAGGAAAACTCTTGTTTCCTCATTTTAATGGAGCAAATCAGTTAAAGTGCATATTAGATAGGTAATCTGCACATTAGCGACTTTCGAGCTTTAACGGTAACATATACAAATCGGAAATGTTATAATAGTTTTAAAAATCGATCAAGAATTTTAGGAAATTTTCATGCTTCGAATCTGAAAACCCCTTCGACTTTGAGGCGCTTTTGCCAATGTAAGAATTAAATTGGTTTTTCAGACCTTTCGACTTTTCCACATATTCCATTATATGGTAAACTAATTTCTCTAATTCAGTTTTGTTAATATTGATTTCATGATTTCCATGTATTTTATTCTAGAAACCTGCTAACTAATTTATTTTTATTTCAACATATTTAAATAAGCAGGAAATTTAGGAATAATTTAAAGATATGTTTTTGTTTTTTCTTATGGCACTTGTCATAGACAAGCCCGCTGATGAAGTCAGCGATTTTAAGCCGAGAGAGCATCTCTTGTTTTCAGTAGTGCCATCTAGGACCAAGAATACGTCTTAACTACTCATGCGTCACAACCCTTTTTACGCGGCGAACTTCATTCATGCATTTCATTCACTCCTCCACAGGAAGATGACACGCACACATTCGCTTGCACAACACTTTTTTTACAGTTGGAGTTTTTCACACACTTCACAGATAGAACACAGGGGAAGAACAACCATACCCGAACTAGGACTCGAATCCGGGATGCCCAGAACAGGGAAGACGCGTTACCCCTAAGCCAGGACGCCGGCACATTTGAGATCTTACATTATTTCTTATGAAGTAAGGATTGTCAAAATATGAACGAAATTCAGTAATGCAGTAAGATAGTGAACCACAATTTGAATTTAAATTAAATTTTAAACTTTTATATCGAGTAAAATTAAAGATCTTTCTACCATTAATTCTCATTCTTTAAAAAAATTGTTATTTTCTTGATACTTTGTTATCATATAACGAATTTCTTTTGAATATGGAGGATATTCACTGATTAACAACAAGTATTTTGCAAATTGATCGCTTTCTCATTTATTTAAACATTTGTGGTTCCAGTGATTTTTGGAAAATGAGTATCGATTAAGATTTTAGAGACAGTTTAATAACTCTTTCGACATCATCATTTAGAGTAAAACAAATAAAAAACGAATATGGAAGAAAGAAATAGAATTGCTGATAGAACTAGTTATTGAAATGATTAAAAGATAAATTGATTGGAAAAGTTCAAAATTTAGAAAAACAATATTAAAAAAAACAATATTATTAAAAAAAATGGAAAAGAAAATTTTAATTTAATGCAGAAATCGTGCTCCCAGTATTACAAAATAAAAAATAAATAGACATATATTATATGATATAAAATACATGGTCTAGCTATTTTCTAGACTATATAAACCTATATCCTCAGTAATTTATCTAAAACCAAAACTAACTAAAATTAAAATAATTGTATGAGAAGACATAGGCAATGCCAAATAGGCGCATTAAAATTTTAAAAGTGATAAAACTAAGACAAAAAAAAATACATCAAATAGTTAAAGAAGTTACAGTAGTTTTATAAGATAATGTTTAATGGTGGACAGCACGAGCATATTAAAAGTTTTGCTTTTACTCTACATGTTAAAGAAAAGAAAAATATCAGTGGAAAGCAACTTAAAATTTTAATATTGAAAAAACCATATGAATTATCTATGTGATTAAACGGTGAAATAGAGATTTAATATTTCGACAAAGAAATGATGCTGAAACCAACTTTGAAATATTCATTAAAAATCAAATAAAAATATTATAGTAATAAAGCAGATTTCACTAAAATGCTAATTTTCTTAATCTTAAGAGAGTATGATTTTTTATGTCTTGTTTTGTTCAGAAGTTTAAGAAGAAAAATGTAAAGTTTTTAGCTACCATTTCATCTCCTTTAGAGGACCGTATAAATTTATTTAAAATTACAGTGAATCATTTTAGATGCTAAGAAATAAGTGTGTCAAATTTCGTTCGAATCCGTTAAGGGGTTGTTGAATTTTATAAAACAAATAAAGAAGCAGATTTTCATTTATATATATATATATAGAGAGAGAGAGAAATATGGTTACTCTATGAGCTTAAAATTTCGCTTGTTTATGGTATGCAATATTTTTAGTTTTATTCTTTAAATCTATCCTTCAATCATCCTTCAAATAGTGAAAAGTGAATTTCGACAATGAGTCATTTCGATAATACACAAACACCTCCGGTGCCAAGAATTTCTATTTAAAAAAAATGATGAACATTATGTCGTGCCACAATCTTAGATTAATTGAATGTCTATTATTACCTTTCCTAAATTAAAAGGAAAATTTCTATTAAGATCATAGATTACATACATATAATTCATACATAGAAATTGAATGAGATAGAACATTTATATATGAAATTATAAAGTAAATGAAAATGCTATGACACAAAAACTAATTAAAATGTCGAACTAGAATGAGAGCCATGAAATATATAAGCTAGTTTTGCGTTAAAAATATTTTACGGCTTTATTATATTATTTTAACACTTTTTGTTAATTATAAGAGATGGATTTTCGTCGTCAACATAATAAAACCAAGGTCAAACACTGACTTCGGGAAGTATTAGCAGGTAAAATAAATCTACTGATTTCTTGGCAAAACGCCAATAATATTTGAAACAGACCTCTTCTGAAATATTTAAATTTTTAAGAGTTGCACAGATAAGAAAAAAGAAAAGCCGTTGGCGTGTTTCTGCTAATTCAGCAAACACCTATTAAAGTGCGGAGTTGTTGATTCAGCAACTCGTCCCTCCTTCCGGTTTATAAACGGCGTCATTGGTTCCTTTTTTGTTTCCTCTATTGATAAGGGACTATTGATATTGAAGTAGTATATAACGAGTGATTTCAGGAATCATTTCATTATCAGAGGGGAAACGTCTTCACTTTAAACTGTGTTTATTTCGAATTTTTGAGAATGGCGGTCGTCCTTCGAGAAGATGTTGACGATCCCATTGTATCCCGAATAGAAGAGAGATGTTTTATCGAACTGTTCGATACAGCTTTGATGTCAATTAACATAGATCTTGCGACTGCTGACGAAATTTCGGCTGGCATCGAAAACATCATTGCCTATTTCAGAGAGAGAGGTCCACCAGACGCTTGTGCAGCTGTTAACTTTAGAACACTTGGAGATTCCCTGGGGTATTTTTATTGGTCATCACCCCTTTCTGCAGGCGTTACGCGAAAAAAAGCTCTGGCCGCTATTCGGAACTGTCCCGAATTTCGATCATGTTTCAATCAATTATCGCTGAAGGTGGTTAGTGTTGGAGGAGGTACGGGCAGTGATCTAGTGGGACTGTACAGTGCTCTTTGTGAAGGAAGGAGCACCTTTCAAAACATGGAAATAACATTAGTAGATAAAAACAGCCATTGGTTACCGTACCATAATGCCGTGGAAGCATGCCTCCATGAAGAGAATTTTGGAAAGGCTGCCGAATTAATCCAAAGCAGAGATATTAATACTTCATTTGTTTGTGCCGATTTAGCAAACTTGTTGCCTGCTAATTTGCAGCAAGAAATACGAAATGCAAACTTAGTTTGGATGAAAGGATTGCGATCTATCCTGAGTGGTGATTATGAAAGGATTCGGGTAACTGAGGTAAATTTTACAAAATCTTTTATATTGTATATAGTATTACATAAGGATTTGATAATACGTTTGTTATTCGCTAATTATTTTAACATTTTTATATTTCAATAAAAAGCATTCATATATGATTCATGAAATGATGAAAATTTGCAGAACTGATTTTTCAAATTTCAGTGTTTGATAAGGAATGATTTTATATACAACTAACGAGACCCAATTTTAGTCATAAATTTCAGTCCGTTTAGTTTCTATATATTTCCTGTTAGTATGGTTTCTATATTAGTTTCTATATATTTCCTGTTAGTATGTTTCCTATATTAGTTTCTATATATTTCCTGTTAGTATGGTTCCTATATTAGTTTCTATATATTTCCTGTTAGTATGGTCCCTATATTAGTTTCTATATATTTCCTGTAATAATTTAAATTTTTCTTAGTAGGATTTTATCTTTTTAATGTTTTAATTAAATAAGTTTAGAATTAATTATAAAAACTTGCAACAAAGGACAACTCCTAATTTTGAGTAAAGAATGGTATTTTTTTCAGAAAGTTTATCAGGGAAAAGGAATATTCTCCGTTTAGTATGAAATAAGACATTTTAAAACCGATATATTAAATGTTTACAACTGATTATAAGGAGTTGGAAAAAAAGGCTACTCTTAAATATGAGTCAGGGAAGAAGAAATATTCTCCATTTAGTATTAAACTAGCAGTACCCGCACGGCATTGCCCGTGGCATAGCATCCAAAAAGAAAAATTAGCTTTAAACTTAAATCTAGACTCCACCCGATATGACATGGACATGTTATGCAACATCACACAAATATAAAAATATATGTAGAAATTATCAGAAATAGCTACAAAACAATTTTCTCAGCATATATTCAGAAATATTTAGATTGCTAAAAACATAAAAATATGATATGCCCGTAGACAAAATAATCCATTAAAAATATACAATAGAAACGCTGTTTTAAAATTTTTAAATATGCAAATAAGTCGATATACACACTGTTGCACACTTGTTTATTAACTCTGTATAATCTGATACAATGATAATTTGCACTCCTCATGAAATTTTAAAGGGAGACGGTAACTTCTCTCAACAAAAGTGCTTCTTCCCTATGTTCATTAAAAATCGAAACTAATCACTAAAATCTGTCCGAAACAAACAGTGATCTAGTATTAGAAAAAATTGTAATGATAAATACAAAATAAAAACAATGCTGAAACAAAATATAAGCAATAAGCTTGAAATGAAGTGAGTATATTATGAATCAGCAGTCCTCATCTCGTTAACCTTTGCTACTATCCAGTATAAATAAAATGTGAAGTTTGTTAACTCATAACTAATTTTTATACTCTTGATCTCCCTTAATTTTTATATTTGTCTCGAAGTCCCTCATGTAGTTCTTTCTCTCTACTAATCTTTGCATCCTTACTCTGGGATCTTCCCTATACAAAAGTTAAGGAACATTCAAATTACGAAGGAACATTAAAACACGAAGTAATTTATTAACAGAAAAAAATGCATTGCCAAATATAAAATTTGAATACCATAAAAAATGTTAAATATAATAAAATTGCGACCTAATAACATTATTAACAATTGAAAATATCTCTGTCTATTTTTTATCCAACCCTTTATCATACTTAATAAATTATTCTCATTCGTTTATTCTCAATAATGTTAATAAATTTTCGTTTTATTATTTTCTGAATAATGTTGCTATTATCAGTTTCACAGCTCTATACACAAGCGTTCTAATACACTTCTGGGTACTATTTTTGATTAAAAGCAAGCTTCTGCACTAATAATAAGAATTAAAAATGCGTGCATGCGCGTGTGTTTGTGTGTATGTATGGATACACATATAATCCTTTGATTTTTTTATCCGATATTTAAAAAAAAGCATTTTCAATTAAATCCTCTAATTCACTGGACATCAGCAATAAATTATCTCATGATTATCACATGTTTTTAAAAAAACAGGCTTAATAAAGCTTCAACGTATTAAAATTCCTTATAACCGTTCTAAGATATGAACCGAGTTGCTTCGCAGTGCGTAATTTATTCAGTTTTCTTATACTCGAGATAACTAGGACTGTTGTAATCCATCAAATCAACAATAAACAGAACTTTTTGGTAGATAATTAAAAAATAATAGTTTGATCCTCAAGCATTAAAATCTTTTCATAACACTAGAGAATTAGAAAAAAAAATGTGTATTTAAGTTATGGCTAAAGTATCGAAAAAAGGAAAGAGTGCTTCTTTTTTCAATGATGAACTTAGATAGCTATTTGTAATGGGTAGCATCAGTTTAGTAAATATAATATAAAGTAATTCGCAATGATTTCCTAAGATAAAGTTCTTAAACAGTCAGATGGAAAGCGGGAAAATGAAACTGTAGTAAATAGCTTATAAGCCAGTTAACAGCTACGCTACCCGGGCAATTGCTTTTGTATTGTGGTCATGTTACTGGGCTGCAAGCCACAAGGTTCCAGGTTCTATCCTCGCTCACATCGCAAACCGCCACAAAACTATAGTGAATTTGCTATCCACTTGAATATGATTAGTTAAAACTTGTCACCGCCAAATGATTAATGAACAAATTTGTAAAGTTAATGTAGAATGATATTTGAATTTAGGAAATATTTTTAAACTTAATAGATAAAATGCATGTAATCACAAACTTGCTGAAATAATATTATGATTAATATCCAAACACACACCTACATTCCCATAGTTCGTGTTTAATATACAAAATTCAAAACACATCCATAATATTAGTGTCTAAATTAAAATTTATTTATGACTATACTAAATTATAAGAATACATCATGTGACGTAAGCAAATAAAACAAAATTTAGCTAAACGCTAAGGTAGATGAATCATTCAAGTTTGATTAATGAGATTACGGGCAGCATATTCTTGATTAATAATGTAAAATTTAAAAACTTGACCTACAATTTGCAAATTCCATAAAATTTAGAATTTCAAATAAAAACGGAATTGAATATTTTAAAGATATCGCAATTAAACGAATAGAAAATCATTATATTGAAGAGATATAAATTCGTGCGACCACCTCTTAAGTAGAGCAAAACAAAAACAAAAAATAATATGATGAAAAATGATGACAGTTCTTCCTAAAAATATTCATATAATCGTTCGAAGATGTAAAAAAGAATCTATTTTGCATGAGAGGTATTCCAAATTTCTCGTTAGAAAAAATTACAGGAAAAATACTATTTATTATTATATGATGTACAGGTTCAAATTGAATGTAAATTAGATCTTTAAAAGTTCAACTGAAGTTTAAAATGGCATTTTTAAAAAGTTTAGAATTTTTTGTTGAGATCTTTTTTAACAGACGGATTGTTATGTATGTATAACCATTTACTGATTAATATAATTATAATATTTTGAATAGTCTCTCGCTTACTTTTTTGCATTTTAATTAGGTTACAATAGTAAAAAAAATTTTAATAAAAATTGAGCAATTTATTTATTGAAAGTCGATTTGCAGTTTTGGGGTCACAGTCACGCAGCATATAAAAAAAAAACCCATTAAAAATTTAAAATATATTTATTAATATATTATTATATTTTATATTTATATATATAAAATATATTATAAATATATTAAATATTAAAATATAGTTAACTTATAATATTAAAAGCATACGCATTAAAGAATAATGGTAAAAAACTCGTTAAAAAAATTAAAATCTTCTATCGCAAATATCAAGTTATCATGCAAGAGCATTATTATTTTTAAGCCATCGTTTGTCTTTATTAATTCAGGTCTTTAACCAGTTTAAACCGGTTTGAAACAATTACGTGACTATCATTTTATGCATGCGTTCATATTTAGAAATATGATGATTGTTTTCTTCTCAAAAGCGGTCGTGCTCCAAAACTTTTTCTACATTTCAGAAATTTTTGTTTTGCAAAATTCCGGTTAAAACTGGTTTGGAATGATCATGTGACTAATGTATTGCGCAATCGTTAATTTTAGAAAAACGAAAAGAATCTTCCGAGCTCCAAAATCCTTTTCTGCCAGCTAGAAAAATTGAAAATGAAAGTTTAAAAAAATTGTATTATTACTATCATTATATATATATAACTTTCGATACCTCACCACGTTGATTTTCTCACATGATAAAAAACAACTTTGATGAAATTACTCAAGTTTACTTTGAATATCACTGATCAATCATCCATTTTTTCTCATCGTAGTGCACCGTTACGAGATCAGTTTTCAATAACAGTCCGGCAGCTTTAAAACAGAAAGATGCCAGACTTAATAAACAAACTTGCAGTCAAGCGTAATTTGTTCATTGTATTAGACAACTTTTAATAGCCTTCAATAGGTTTATGCAAACGATCTTGCTTATTACAATAAGCCTGGTGATAATTAAAAACTAAAAAGAAACATTCCAAAATGATGAAAGGAAACTATGCGACAGAAAGAATCAAGAAGATAAGTCGAGAAAAGATGGATGACAATTGAATTGTTTCAGTTTCATAAAGAAAAAAATTGCTAATAGTGGGATTTATTCTGCAAAAAAAAAAAAAAAAAATCAATGGAAATACGGAGTAGATATATAGTTTATGATGATAAAATTTAAATAATGAATAATAATGGAAGTCACCTGACATTTATATATTATCCACATTAACAAAATTATAACATATTACATTAATTTTATGTGTGGATATGCAAAGCTTTCTTTAACAATTAATTAACATTCTTTAGCAGTTCTTATCATTCACAATTTTAATCTTTTGTATCTTGTTAAACCATTATAAGCACAGTGCTACATACCTTATTACCGAATAAGAAGACAGAAATCAGAAAAGAGAGAGCAAGATAAAGTATTCTGAACTTACATAGTTCTAGGAAGGAATTTGCTGACATGGTGTTTTGGTTCTGTGGAAAAAAATCAAAACCTGGAATTTTAAAGTTGCATTGAACCTGGAGGTCGAGTAATTAAGAAATTATTTTTAGAATATAAATTAATTGAAATTATTTCATATTATATATATAATTTTTTAATCACAAGGCAGTTTCGAAGACAGTGAAGAGACTTTCGATTTCGTGATGTCGTTTTATTTCATCTTGGAGAAGCACGCATTATGTACAAGCAGGAGCGACGAGCACACACAAAACACAGAACGGCACAGAAAGGAAAGAGGAAAAAGCTCTTGAACATTTTATCCCTGGTATTATATAACATGAGATTTGATAACATGAAAATATTTCTCCATAGTGCTTATATACAATGAGATTTCGATAGGGACTTTCGCTACATGCGCCGACGAGGTAAGGGAAACCCAGGGATATTTTAAAAAAGAATTTGTCACGTCAGCGGTATTTTGCCCTTCAACTCGGAGTGTGGGAAAGTGAGGCGTTAAGTCGATTCAGCAATTTTACAAAGCTTCTCTTAAATTATTTAAGTAGAGAAAGTGGAATTTGATCAGGGAATAAGAATATTTTAGAATGAAGTTACTATGGGCTAAATTAAGCCTGGAAATTAATTAAACTGAAATTAGAGTTTAAAATATCATTGCATT
>JAPMOR010121332.1:0-15200 GCA_026543865.1 Argiope aurantia | reverse complement strand
ATCATCCCAATTAATTTTTCTTTTCCATGTTTTTTGTAGAATGATCTTTGGAATTAAGAGTAGTTGGGCTCGTAAATCCTATTGGGTCATAAATTCGTTGAGCATTAGATAATAATGTTCATTTAGTTATATTTTCTTCTGAAATTTTAATAGAACTGTTACAAGAAAGTTCATCATTTTCAGTATCCCAGAAAAGTCCTAGTATTGGAATATATCTCTTTTTTGTTTTTCCTACAATTCTTTCAGAAGTAACCCAACCTCGTAAATCAAATTTGGCTGCAGACATCAGTTCTTTAGATTCAGAAATAAATTTGGCTGCCTCTTCTCTAGTTTCTAAACTAGTTATGCAATTATCTACATAAAAAGATTTTTGAAGTTGACGAGCTGTTTCCTTCCTTCCATCTAAAACATTCTCTAGGTGATGAGCTATCGTTGCCTCAAGTAAAAATGGACTAGGAGAAGCACCAAATACCACTCGACAATGTTTCAGGGTGATCAATTCCTCTCTTCTTGAAAAATCTTTCCACCATAAAAACTTAAAGTAGTCTCTATCCTTTGGGTTCAGACTGATTTGTAAGAATGCCTTTTTAATATCTGATGTTATTCCAATAGCATTTTTACGAAATTGCATTATTAATTTTTACTAATTCTAATAAATTTGGACCCTTTTCCAAACAATAATTCAAGCAATTTCCTTTAGAGTCTTTTGCTGAGGCATCGAAAACAAGGCGAATCTTTGTAGTTGTATCACCAGTCTTTATTACAGAATGATAAGGTAAATAGTGTCCTTTATTCTTATCTTCATTTACAATTTCGATACTTCCCTCTCAAATCCACTCATTAAACACATCCTCATATTCTCTTAAATGTCCTGATAGAATAAGATTTTTTATAACTGACATCAAACGCTTAGTGGCTAATTCATTGTTGCTTTTTAACTCTGGATATCCACTTTTCCATGGCAAACATACTTCATATCTCTTGTCTTCATTTCTCTTAATAGTCTTACGGAAAAATTCAACTGTTTCTTAATTGGCTACTTGCCTTGATTTAATTTCTATAGGATCTTGTATACCTATGGCATCTAGACTCCATAATTCCGTCAAATCTAAATTGGCAACACAAATAATATTTTCCAAAGATTTTGACTGTTTCGTCTGTTTACCTTGAAGTGTCCATCCGAGTTTTGTTTTTATGGCTACTAAATTTTTATCAATGTGTTCAGTTGATCCCGTCAGCAATACACCAAGGTAATCTGCTCCTATTAATAGATCTATTTCAGGAGTGTCTTCTCCTGTATCACTTAATTCTATATTTTTTCTCTTCAAAATGGGAAAATTTTCAGGATTACTCACACGAGGAGTAGCACCACATATTTTCTTTTCATCTAAAACGGAAATGTTGTGCCTGAAATTTGAACAAGCTTTGCAATGTAATGTTATACACATTATGGGACTTTTGTTTAGTTTCACTTCCCCCCAAATGTCCATGACTTAACATTTCTTGATCTACTGGTTCCAATCCTAGTTTATCCACAATACCCTTTTTTATGAAAGATCTTTGAGCACCTGTATCAAATAATCCTCGGATAATTAAAGATCTGTCTTTATTGCTGATTTTCACCAATACTGTTAACAATAATGTAGATGAATTCCTTGGTGACAAGAAAATCTTGGTATCTAATTCAGGTGATGAATTCTATTTTGTTTGATTTATATTTGAACACATAATACTATGATGTTTTTTTTTACATATAATGCACTTCAAATCTTTGAATTATGACCTGGTTTCAAACAAATAAAGCACACACTTTTCTTCTTGAATATTTCTTTTCTCTCTTCCAGTGACATATCAGGAGCTTTAAAGCATTCAGTTCTATTATGAAATGACTTATTACAAAACATGCATTGCTTGCCATTTTTTTCAGCTCTTTTCTTTTCACTCGATACAATGCAAGCTGCCGTAGGAATTTTATCTTTAGATTTAATTCTTTGAAACTCTTGATCCTTCACAAAACCGGATCGAGCAAGTTGTAATCTCTCATCACTCTCGACTTCCGATCGAAGAAATTCTAACAAGTTTCTCAAAATATTCGGCTTGACTTTATTTTCAACTCTGCTACGTGTTTTGTTCCCATTCTTTTATGAGATCTTCTGGAAGAGCTGACTCTACTAATGGATACAGCATTGCTTCGTACTTTTCAGATGTCACTCCTAATGTCTCTAATGCTCTTAACTGGGTTTCTAATTTATCATAAAGAGCACATAAAGTGAAATTTTCTCCATTCTTTGCTTGCATTAAAACAAGATTCAAAAGTTCACGAACATAAATTCTGATCAACAATTCATCTTGAGCAAAACGCGATTTCAATTGTTCAATAGCTTTATTATAATTTGCGCCCGACGGCAGAAAACTTTCTTCTAAATCTCTTGCCGATGAACCAATTTCCGTTGCTTGCAAAAGATATTGAAATTTATCATCTGAATCAATAGTATCATCATCATGAATTTTTTTTAATTGGCCCTAGAATTCGAGCCAGTTCTTTATATTGCCGTCAAAACGTTTTAATTCCAGCTTGGGAAGGCGAAAAGTTCGTTTTGTTTCATTTAATACACAGGAGGTATCGCTATTTTCTTCTTTCGTAGCCAAAACAAAATCGACTTTCGCTTTCATAGCAACCCAGTGATCGCGATAATTTTCCGCTATGTCAAGGTCATTAGAAAATTCTTCTTCTTCAATATTTTCCACTTCGAACCATTTTACTCTTATTTTTCGTCGAATTGAAATAACCTTTCAGCTTTATCACTTAAAATATTAAATACCGGTATCAATTCAATTTTACTTACTGGTTCCGTTTTCACAGCATTTTCAACTTCTTTCAACGATTTGGTAAATAATCGCCAGGGTTGTGTTCTCTCCTGTTTTAGATAATCCATAGTTCTGTCACAGATGCCACTTTGTAAAATATCTTCAATAATTACTATGGATGTGATATGAGAGAACACCTTATTTGCGATTATTTACATAGAAATTTTCGAAAGCATATTTATATTAAGGAAAAACGAAATCTGAAATAATTACATTTGAGTGGAGTTGAGTTGCAACTGGTATGATGCCTACAATTATAACTTACTGAGGATTTCTTAAATGATGAAAAGGCAACAGATTTGATATTTTAAATAAACAGCATATATACCCATTTTTGGTCAGAATTTTTACTTGCTAATTTAATAGCAGAAAAAATAAACTATCAACTACAAAATAACAGTTACTGTTTAAAACTCTTTCTTTTGTTGTTGTTTTATGGATTTTGCAAATTAAACTGATATCAATTTTAATAAATTCAAAATTAAAAGAGCAAAATAAAATTTTGCCTTAAGATTATATAGAAAATATTTCCAATAATTAATTAGAAATTCAAAAAAAGATAAATGCTAACTATACCTGTAGGTGAATCTTTCCTTTTCTGAGGTGAATCGAGTTTTTCAGGAGGCAATATTCGACAAGGTGAAGAATCTAATAATGCGGATCGGCTGACCTACATAGAAAAGAAGTAACTCAATAAAAGAAATTTCAAAATAAAAATAATTTTAATGACATTAAGATTTTAGCCACTGTCAAATATTTTGAAGTATTCATTTTTATGCTAAAACAAAACCCATTAAAAAAATATTTTCGATTTTTAGAAACCTAATACAAAGGACACAATTCTTCTTGTAAGCATCGACCTAAACCACTTAATAGTTTCAATAATCAGTATTTTAATATTGGTTAATAAACTGAACCAGCCATGGATCAACTGTTTCAAGATATCACCATCAACTTAGCAAATTCAGTGTAGTTTTAAACAATCATCTGGTTAAAAAAATCAAAAACAAAATTATAAGAATTCACTTTTTTCGTTATTAATTATCTTTACACAATCAACTGATTCTCTGAAATAAAAAGCAGCTAAAAATTTTAATTAAACTCAGCAAAATATTAATGAATTTTAATTTTTCAGAATCGGTGTCACTTTAGAAACTTCACAACATTCTGTTTATAATAGTACACATTTACATTTTTTTTATCATTTCTCCAACAAACTTACTAAAATTTAATTAATCAAATAACTCTTAAAGAAGTAAATAAGTTAAAAAAACATAGGAATGGAAAGTAGAATCATTCAAACATTGAAGTTTTGAGCATATTACAGAATATGATTCATAATTTACAAAATATTTCAAAGTATATATTATTCAATAAAAATTTCTGATTCATTACAATTCAATTCAGTGTACTGAAAAATTGAATTTACATAAGTAAGAAAGCATTTTTTATACATCTGTTGTGCATCTGAATATCCTTTTTTCATGGAATTCCTAACACAGACATTCTTCTTTATTATTAATAGATAGTGGTATCAGAATAAGTCATTCTGTATAATAAAAGTCGCCCCCTACCGAATTGCAAACTTCTAAATAACAATTTTCATTACAAGATGATTCGCATCTCTTGATTTAATTGCTTTGATTTAATACAATGTAGACATTATATTGCTGTAACATTTATTTTTGGGTTCATGAAGTTCTCTAATATTAGACAAAACAAAGACAAACTGGCTAATCTATTACAAGTAAACCTATTTTATCTTGTAAAAAAATTTACTTCATCATTTATGTTAACACAACTACTGCATCAATAAAGATAAATACATAACACGTTAAATAACATCATAAAGACAATTTATGACTTTCTGCCACTGTGGATTACTCAGTCAGCGGGGAAAATATGAAAAGTATTAATTATACATCTTGATTCACTTTCTTGCAATTTCTAAGTGATTATTTAAAGGTACTGAATGCTCGTATTAATTAATTTTTTTTTTCATTTTCTTTTTAATAGTAATTTCTCTTATTTTAAACATCTAAAAAGCATCCAAGATTGAAATATAGGAAATTCAATCAATTTAAATAATAAAAAATCATTTTTAGAATAACATCTTTTTAAAAAATTTCATTCCACAAATAAAAATTATATTAAATGTTTTAAAAAATGAAAAAAATAGTATCTCATTAAAAATAATCATAATAATTTTGCTTGATAGGATTTCATATAAACTGTGTCTAAAAACACTTACTGGAAATGGTTCCGAGCCTTCTTGAATAACTAGTCCTTCAATGACATGAGTGAGTACTTGTGGCTTCACAATGGCTTTCTGCGGCTGCTTATCTTTAACAGGTCCTAAAGATGGCTTCTGAATTGGCTGCTGAGGTTTCAAATGTTCAGTGGTCACCACAGTCTCTGATGTATTAGTTTGCTGCAAAGTTACTACAGGTTCAACATGTGCTTCAGGCAAAGGTGGTTTTGAATTCAAATCAGATACTGCTTTATTTGTCAAACAAGAAACAGGGGGAACAGGGGAAACAGATGGCACGTTAGAAGTAATAGTGTCAACTGATGAAACAGAAGTATTCACTTGAACAGATGCTGTGGTCATCACAGATGTAGTAGACGATACAACGGTCAAAGTAGAAGGTGCCGTACATACAACAGAAACATCTATAGATGGTGTTGGTGGAACAGATGCTTGCAAAATCTTTGAAGAAGGAGCAACCATAGCCTGCGATTTCTGTGGTGAAGAGATCTTAGTTTCAACAGACACAGATTTACTTTGTATTCCTGTAGATTTTGTTTCACCATTTACTACTTTCACAGGATTTGGGTATGTTTGATTGCCTGCATCAGATTTCTGCTGCACTATAGGTGTGGGTGGGGCCTGTGGGGGTGATTGGTTTGTTTGAGTCTGTGTGGTCGCCATTTGTGGAGTTGATGGAGATGGGCTGGCACCTGGAGAAGGTCCTGTTGGTGTTCGCACTTTTGGCTTAATCTAAAAGAGATATAATTAAAGGATTATAAATGTAAATGCAAGATAATTTTATAAAATTTATGTCAAGACTTTGTAATAAATTCATAATATGGAAAATAAATTTCTTTAAGCTTCATTATTAAAAGTATGTTTTATTCAAACATAATTTATTTCAGTAGAAAATTAATCAGTTTCATAAAATAGGAAGTAAATTATAAAATCATATATCCATTTTTTTACATAGTAATTTTGGGTCTTATTCGAAAGTATTAACATTTTTAGGACTTACATTATTTATCATAGTTATTTAAATTATAGAATTTTTTTAAAATTAATAGATAGCAAAGAGCTACTCAAATATTTCTGCACAATCAGATACAAGAATTAAAGTCTTTTCTTAGAGCATTTCAACTAATTTTAGCTACATAATTTTTAATTTGGTATTTGTATTAATGTATTAAGCTTTCATATTTTATTTTCCTTTTAGTCTTAAGTTTAAAAGAAATTTTTAGTACAAGAATAGTAGGATACTCCCCCCCCCCTCACCATCAAAAAACAATCATTAGTTGAAAAATTGACAAAATCTGAAATAAAAGAGAAAATCAACATCAAAACACTCGAGTAATAAAAGAACCCATCAAAATTCTCTGTCATTTAAAATACTTATATCATTAAAAAAAACCATTTAAAGAATTCGATTTTACAAGTAGTAATCTTCTAAAGAAAAAATTTCAACAGATTTCAAGGATTTTTCTAGTAAAACTAAAACACAGCAAATATTCTTCTACAGTTTCAATGTAAACAACCTAAATCAAAGTTGTTCTTATTTAGAAAAATCATTTAATTCATTTGAATTTGAAAAGATATTTCAGAAGTCATTGCATCCAGCCAAAAGAATATCTTGACAAAATTGTGAAGATTTCAGCAACATGGATTTTTCTAGTAACTAAAATACAGCAAATATTCTTCTACAGTTTAGGATGTAAACTGTCTAAATCAAGATGTTCTTATTTAGAAAATCATTCGATTAATTTGGAATGAAATTTCAGAAGTTATTGCATCCAGCCAAAAGAATATCTTGACATAAATGAATATTCCAGCAACATGAATTTTTCAATAAACTAAAATACAGCAAACATTCTTCAACAGTTTAGATGTCAACTGCCTCAATCAAAAGTTATTCTTAATTAGAAAATCATGTGATTCATTTGAATTTGAAAAGAAATTTTAGAAGTCAATGCATCCATCCAAAAGAATATCTTGACAAAAATGGCAAAGATTCCATCAAAACCCAAATTCATAGAAAAAAGTAAAAGTAAAGTGTAATACTTTTTGTATGAATTAAGTATTACGCTTTACACCATGAATTGATTCATAGCCTTGTAACTTTTAATATTAACATTGTTTTGACTGTCACAATATGCATTACTTAAAATGGTCAAATATGGCTTTTGAAATATTTTAGTCCATAAACCAATCAATCAGTGAAATCATCGTCCCAATAAAATTTATCCCAACACCACAAACAGATGAAAAAAATCTTCAAACTTCAGCTAACAAATTCACGTTTTATGTATATTTTAATTGTTTGCAAACCTAATCTATTAGGTGAAAATTTATTGAGTACAAATAATTTAAATCAAAACTTTAAATAGCTTTATTTTAATAGTTTTTTCTTGCCAAGTTCAAATTTTATTTTTTTTTAAGTGCATTTGTTATACTTTTATTGAAAAGCAAATTTTTTTAAAACTATATAGCAACTTTCATTAAATACTTTTGGGGTATTTCTCTTTTTTCCATTGTTTTAAGTAATCGCAAGATTCATTAAAAAGCTTTTTGTTTCCTTGCTTATTTATTTTTTAAATAAACTTTATTTTTGAGAAAAACTTTGTGATATGATTTGTAATCATTAAGCTTGTTTCTTTATTTCCTGGCGCATTCTTGCCAACAAATGAAACACACTTACTTGAGTACGGACAGGCGTTGAATTTGAATTGATTGTTGCAGCACTGGAAACATTTGTTTGAGTAGCAACTGCAACAGTCTGAGTCTGTGTTCCAGGGCGCATCTGAGAAAAAATTCAAGATTCTGTACTAAACAGAATAGAAATTTGTTGCTTTTTCTCATGTAAATTTAGATGAAAAAATTGCTTTTTATAAAGCTGATATACTTGTATTTTACTTTTTGCAGTCTTATTCATCTTAAATTCAAATTTAAATTACATTAAGCCGAACAATTTATAAATACATTGGATCTATTTTTTACTTCATTCAATAATTCTTTACATTCCAATGTTATTTATGAAAATGAAACAAGATCCTTACTTTTAAACTTCTATAAAACTGGGTTTTATTTATTTTTTATTCTGAGGTTAAACAACTGTCTATACAAATTTCAGCTGCTAATTACTTTATTATTATCTTTCTTTTTCTTATACACGATTATATCATGCCAGATGAAACTTGATGTTTACTTGATCATTTTATTGATATATATTTGAAATCAAATCAAATTTTAAAAATACTATGAAATATACGTAACAAATAATACATGTTTTTTGTGTGTTTTTTAGCTGTGTTGCTGTTGAAGTTATTGCAAGAGGTATTTTGGAGGAGGTTTTATAAATTTCAGCCATGGCAAACAATCAGGATAGTAGCTGAGCACTTTACTTGAATGTAACCATAAAAGGAAAGTACTTTGCCTATTAATTTAACCTGCAAAAGGCTAATTTAGATCTTTGATAAAAGATCTCAAATCTGTAATTTTCCAGTTCTGAATAAGAGCGTCATCAGATCTTAGTAATTTAGGATCTATACTCTTAAAACAAATGAGGATTAAAAATAAAATTTTGCATTAGAAATAACATTGTAAAAAAAAACATTTAGCTATAAAAAAATAGCAAAAATTAAAGTAAAACCATTCAGAAAACACTGCCCTCTTATTATATAAAAAAGAATAATTTTTTTTTCATATTGATATTGTAAAGAAAAATAAAGTGAAAACATTTTTTGATTGAAAGAAAAAAAAACTTTAAAATATAAAACATTACATAACTGAAAAGTTTTTTAAATAAACAGCACGCTTTTTCTCCCCAATTTAAGTGCAAGCACATTATTAAGAAAAAGGTTAAATATGCCCAGGCTTGTGATTTTAACAAAAAATTAATAATAACTTTGTATTCAATTTCTTAATAATAATTTTATGGAACATTGACAGAGTATTAAATGTATTTAATTTTTTTAAAAACACATACTGGTAAAGAATTTAACAATAAAATTTGGCAAATCAAATTTTAAATTATTTTTTTTTTCATATTGATAACTATATTTAATTTTGGTAAATTCATAATTTTTTGTGTGCACTGATCAAGTTAAAGAGTAATTATTATAAAGATTATAATTTTGATTTAATAGAATTAATATTTCAATCTGGCAATGTCTACCCATAATACATGCATCATTATAAAAGCTTCAATAAGTAATTTTACAACCCAGTTGCCTTTCAGAAAGGAAGAGATATTTTGAAAGTAAGAGAAAAGTATTCAATCAAAATAAATGCTTACTTTGACTTGCTTTTGCTTCTGGGGAGCTACAGTAGCAGAAGCAAAAGAAGTTGGTGGAACAGGCTGTGCAGCAGCAGCAACTGGTAAATGCATCGCTGTTTGAGGCTGTGTTTGTTGAATGATCATATCTGACTGCTGACTACGGATGATTATTGGATTTTGACCAAGCTGAAGAGCAGAAGTTTGCAAACAATTTCCAGGTGCCCAGGATAAGCCAGGTGGTAAAGGACTAAGAGCTTGTAAACCTATTTTAAATCAATTTATATTTATTTCTATCCTAAGCTTGATCACCTAATCAAAATTGCTAGAAAAAATTATTATTCTAGAATTTTATAATCTGTATAAACAACCTGTCTGTTTCAATTTTATATGCAGTAAATGGGTTACTCAAAAAAATAAATTTGAAATAAAAGAAAAATTTTATTAAAATACATCATGCAAACTTAAATATCTATGATACTAGAAGTAGATGCATAAAACTTAACTCTTTTTAAATTCATAAATAAAAATTTTTAAAAATTACTACATGATTTTTGAATGTTTTTTGCTATCTTAGTTTTGCATTGTAAATTTTGAATAGATAAGTACTTATAATCTAAAAAGAGCATGAGTTTAAAAATTTGTAGTTAAAAAAAAGAAGAGTAAAAAAGTCAATTTTCAAAGGAATGTACCAATTTATTCTCCAAAATATTTATTGTTCATCTGACCTTTGTAATTAATATGGATTCACACATCCATTTTATCACTCTCCAAAAGACCAAAATTACTTTTCTCATTTTGCTTGCTTTAATAATTAACCCGTAACTGGAGATATGAATTTCCTCACGCAGCCAGAGACATAGAGTCAAAATGATTCCGTTATTTTTCTTTTTTGTCTTTTTTAAACAGCATTGGAATTTATTTCGGAAACACAATACATTCTGAAAATCATGTAGTTAAAAAAAAATATTAATATTAAAAACGTTAAATATTATAAAATTAAATGTTGGAAAAATGTTATAAGAAAAACCAAAACAATCATTTAATGTGTATTTACTTCGGTTAGATATTAAGCAATTACACTAAAGTTAATACATGTTAAAATTTAAAAAACAAAAATAAAGAATATTTTAAAATAATTTTTTAAGAATTTTTTTTTAATTATTCTTTTTACATTAATCAAATTAAAAATAGTTTCAGTGGCATGGAGTCGATGACTTCATAAATAACAACAAAATCTTTGAAAAAGAATAACTTGGTTACATGTACATGTTCACATTTAGACTTTTGCCAACATATTGCTGAAAGAGCAACTTGAAAGTTCTGAGGAGATGATTGCATTCAAGGACAAAATACCATGAAATAATCAAGAACTAACAAACAACATGGAGTCATTTTGACTCCTGTCTCCAGTTACAGGTTAAGTAGATTATCATTTATTTTTAAATTTTATAATATTTTCAAATAAAATAATAGCTTTTAGATAGGCAGCCTTTATAAACAGCTCTTTCAAAAATTTGGTTTATCTAACATAAAATTACATTTTGCAGAGCTTACAGTTAATTGATTAGAGAAGTTTACTGTTTGAAATTTAAAGCTTAGAGTTTGATTTAATTAATCCAGTAATTCAAAACTACACATATAAAAATATTTAAATGCATTCAGATATACCTAATAACTGAGCTTGACTAAACATAGTAGGAGCCTGAGTAGTAATTATTTGTGGCTGTGATGATATTTGCTTGATATGACTCCCATTAAACACTTGAGTAGAGGAATGAACAGGCACAGTAGATGAATATAATGATTTAGGTTGTAAAGCTGTAGGCTGATTTTGAAATGTCTATGGATAAGAAAGAAAAGAAAAAAAAAACTAATATTATTTAAAAAAATTATATTGTATTAATGTATAAAATAAACATTTGGTTTAATAAAAAAAACTCCAATATGAGAAAAAAGTATTTGTAGCAATAGACAAATTTATATGTATCAGCAAGCCTTTTATAATCATTTATATTTGCCTTTTTAATATAGATTTTAAAAAGCATAAAAATACTATAAATGTTCATATCCTAAAAGAAATATCATGATATATAAAATGGTATGAATTAGTCAAACAAAAATAAAAATTATTAAGAACTAAGCATTAAATCAAATATTTATAAAACAACAACAACACATACCTAAAAATTGAAATAACTGCTTTAAAACTTTGAATGCTCATAAACTTACTACTAAGTAAGAGAAGCATAATCGTGCTTCTGCATTACTACAAATAAAGTTAATAAATCAGAAAATATATATATAAACACTAATTCAATTTTTCAACATTTGAAGAGAAGTCAAATTAAAAATTATTTATAAACATATGCAGCAACTAATGAGTGAAAAATTAGTTTAATTACATTTCAATTCATTACATTTTAAAGTAACGCAAAACTACATCACTGCTGATGTCAAAAATGCACGACTTACATAAGTTTTTCCCTTCTGTGAGTCTGCTAAAGCTTTAGGGCTGAAAACAGATTGCTGATTTGGAACCACTCCAAATTGTCCTATCACCACAGTTTGATTAGCATTGGCAGGGGCATAACCAGATTGACTATGGATAATTGTGGATTTTCCAGGTCCAGTCATCATTTGTTGAGGAAAATTAGCTTTGGATGTTCCAATCACCTGTCCAGATGCAGTCATCATTGTTCCAGCATTGACAGCCATTGCCTGCTAAAATATGAATTCCCATATATCAAGTTCAATACATGTTAGAAATAAAAAAAAAATTCATGGTAATTAAATAAGACCTGCACTAAGGAAATTAAAGATTTTAATTAAAGGATTTTTTATTATTGCTTAAATTTATTGTTTTGTAAAAATGACAGTTTAAAACTATTAAAAAAACTGAATTTCACACAAATTCATGTTTAGGAAATCTTTGTATTGTGGTGTGCTAACAAATTAATCCTACTAAATAGCTAATGAATTCAGTCGACTAAGAGTTGTAAAGGCGACCAAGTGAATCTTGAAGTTTAAATTTTAAAATTCAATGCAGGAAATTTTTATTCCATATTTTGTCTTAATTAGAATGATTTTTCTAACCATATTTGTTTATGGTAAAATTTCTGATAATAGGGAGGGGGAATAGTAGCATTATCAATTAGAACACATAATTGTTTTATACAAATTTTTTTAAATGTCTAACACAATTACTGAATTACAAAAAAAATATAGTTCATTTTTCAGAAAAAAATTTTAAATTCTGCATCCATTTTTTTTTTATTTATTTTTCTTTTTAAATTTTCTGAAGTAGTAGAATTAAGAATTTTCTCTTAATTTCTTTCACGGTGAGTTCAAAGATTTTCTGTGCATACATGTTTTGATATGGCAAGAAATTTCATTAAAATGTTAAAGGTTTAGCATGTAATGTTTTCTATGTTTGTTTGCAAAAGAGCAAAGTAACAATGAAAGTTCCAAGGACCAAGCCATGACAATGGGTGAATATTGCTCATATTAGTATAGGTTAATTTTTAATATCATTTTACAAACTGAAAATTTTCAAAGAAATTATATTTATCTCCTTCATTCAATTAACTGCTTTTACTATTCTTTTAATGCTGATAAATAGCAAAAGTTGATATATACTGCTAAAATAAAGAATTGCTGATGGCAAGTATGCATTAGTAAAAAACATTTTTAGCTACACAGTACCAAGAATATAATTTAAGAATTTAAAAGTGCATATAACAATAAAAAGCTAAGGTAACAAAAGAATCATTAATCAACAGAAAATAAAAGTTTAAAACTTCAATAAGGATACAAAAATTTATAAAAATTTAGTAAATGATAAGGATTATAAACATCATGCAAAAATGCAATAAGATTTTAAATAACATTATGTAAATCCAGAAATAATTCTAATTTTAAAAATTGGTTATCCAAGTTCTTAAGATGAGAACTTTCCATTATGTATGTATTTAAGGACCTTTTACTTTTCGTGACAGAACAATTTTTGGGACATCAGGACATATTCAAAACATTCATCATGTCACAGAAACATGATTTCTCATATAATAATCACTCATAAAGCATAGCTTGGAATGCATTATGTCACTATTGAAATTGGTAAAACTAAGTGGTGTCCTCCCCCGCCCCCTCTCTTTATTCTGAATTATTGGCCTAACCTATGTTGAGTTTTTCTCTCGTTTTATTTTACTGGTTAGAAATATTTTTCTAAATTGCACAGTTAAAAAAATATACCTCTACTGCAAAGTGAAAAGAAAAGAAATGAAAATTATATTTCAGTTAGCCATAATCCTGCCGTAAAGACTCAAAGAAAATTATGAGGCTCAATACAAAATTAATTAAATGAGGCTAAAATTAAGAAATACCTTATTTCCAGAACTAACTGCTTGAATATTTTGACCACCTGAAGTTTTAGGGTCTAAGGTAGTTTTGGCTTGTAACTGTAAGCTCAAACCTTGAGTAGCTCCAAGACCTTGAAGAGTTGAAGTTGCCATGCCAGCATGCTGCAAAGTTAAATTTCCAGGAAAAAGCATTTGTTGATGAGGTGAATATACATGCTGAAAATATGATGCAGAAAGGGGTTGTTGAATGACTTGAACCTAAAAGAAAAAAGTACAACAAAAATTAAGCACTAAGAATTCAATTCCCACTTCTATTAACTAAAAACTTAAAGAGTGAGATATAAATAAAATGAATATAAATAAACAAATGTAGTATTTTTAATCAATTTCCAAATGACATTGATGTCATTAGAATTGCAGTTCACAAGAATAGGCAAGGTGTTTTCTTGCACAACTCAAAACATTCAAGGAATTTCTCAAAGTTTATAGCTGTCATTTCTAGTACCTTCAAGGGAGATTTAGAAAAGGATTAGAGCAGTACATACAGAAAAATTGGAGAGGTTAACTTACTACTTGAAGTTGGGGTTAAATTTACTTTAGTGTATATCATTTTTCAGATTTTATTAATCATGTGGCTGTGGCAGAAAATGTAATTTTAAGTTTAATACTTATTTCTTTTTTGATATAAATATTTATTATTTTATAATTATATTTTATGTTAACAAAATAGGTAAAAAAGAAATAAAAATAGAAAACTTATACAAAACAAAACCCTTTTTTTTTCATAAATTTTTTTTTTTATCTGAAATATAGTTTATACACAGTTCAGGTTAACTTATTATTCTATTTTATTGCAGAACTAATAAAAAGCAATTTTCAAATATTTTGGCATCCAAATTGCCTAAGTTGTGTATTCAACGTTATAAAAATGGATGCATGAAGAATTAAAAATTAACTAACATACTTGTTGCAAAGGTGCCTGTGCCATAGTCATTGTTGGATGAACCATAGTAGGATGAGGGCCTGAACTTTGCGACATCATGGTTCCAGCAGGAAGAGTCTGAGCTTGAGCAGTTAGTTGAGATACAGCCATTTGTACTGGAGTACCAGAACTTGTATTGACATTCTGTTGGATAGTCTGCAACTGTTGTGGTTGAGAGACATTAATTGTGGCAACATTAATGGGAACAGAAGATGTCACATTCATGTTAGATTGTTCTACAGAACTACCCATAGACATTGCAGCAGTCACACCTTGTTGCTGGGACTGTTGCTGCATATTATTAGATTGCTGTTGAATTTGAGATTGTTGCAACTGGGATTGTTGTTGAAGTTGGGACTGTTGAAGCTGTGTTTGTTGGAGTTGGGATGGTTGTAATTGTGTCTGTTGAAGTTGTGATTGCTGCATCTGTGATTGCTGTAATTGAGATTGTTGCAACTGATTTTGTTG
>JAPMOR010121325.1:0-19409 GCA_026543865.1 Argiope aurantia | reverse complement strand
CTAGAAATATAATAATGTTTGTATAGACTTAATTAAAACTATTGGATGAAAAATTCCAAGGAATTGTTACTAAACTAAAAATTCTAAGGAATTATAAAAGAGCAGCAAAACTGCTTTGTAGAAACAGAGTTTTTTTTCTTCCTAAATGCATGCAAAAGGTAAACTAAAAAAAAAAAAAATTCTATTTTACGTTTTCTGTGCTCAACCTGCCCGAAATTGATCACTAGACAGGAGAGAAAAAGGCAACTTCGTGCAGAAAGCCGTTTATTTGGTTCCCCAGAGAGGGCGCTGTAGCGTGACTCTTTCTGAGGTTGCCATCCGCAGCTTAAAAATTGTCGACCGAAAACAAAGAAATAAATCTTAAATTATTTATCACTTTCGGAACGACATATTTTCATCGCCAGTAATCATATATACAAACTTTCCGGAGCTTGTTTTATTTCGACATTTTTCGGTGTTTATAACACGTATTCCTGAGCCTCGGTTTGGCGCCGAAATTAATTAGAACTCTGTCACGAGACCTGGAACCCAAAGTGATTTTCTTAATGCTGCTTGATTCGCTGCTAGTTTATTCATGGCATAGAGGGTAACAAATGGCTTTCTCTTATTAAATATTTATAAATCTGTTTAGGGAAGGCATTTGATCTTGCTATTTTGGCAACTGTTTGGCGGTTGCTTTATTGTCGAGTGCGAAACAAAGAACAAACGTAAGGAAGTTTTTGGTTGTAAATGGCTGCTATTTAAAGAAATTTGTAGGAAATGTAAATAACGTTATTTGATGTTTTTCTAAGAAAACGAAAGCTTAAGCAACCAAAGATATCGATATGAGAATACGAATTTATTCTTAATATTTGTAATTTTCATTTTCAATAAAATAGAACGAAATTTGAAAAAAAAAGCAGAAAAAGTTAAATATAGATGCATTGAAATATTTATATAATTGGACATCATAAAAAATATAAAAAAAAACATTAATTGTTTTGATATATATTAAAGCAATAGTTTGAAATACACGGAAAAACCTAATACTTTATATTTATTTAGTGCAGGAAAGCTATTAAAATATTCTGCGAATATTAATAATCTGGATTTTTGTTGTTATTGTGATTATATAAGCATTGTTAGAAATTAATTTTGAAAAATTTAATAAAACTAAAAAATAAAAACAGCATATAAATAAAATTAGTACAATAAAAAGTTTTTTATTTGAATTTTAGAGGGATATAAATCGTTCTTGTGATTGTAAAACCATACGCCCCAAAGAAAAACAAAACTTCGATAAATTTTTAATTAATAAAACGTATAATAAAAATTTTTGAAACCTTTCCTTAACGAGTATTTATTTCAAAAGAGAAATCTTGAGTCAAATTCGGAAATTTTAAATCTAACTATTTGTCCCTTACAGTGTTTTTAGCGATCTTTGGAATACACCAGCCGCCGTGGGCGATCAACTTGTTCGTCAAAATTATTGACTTTTTAGGCCGACGTTGTGTTGTTGTGACTTATGGCACTTTACAATTCCGCTGACAGTTATCTATCAGCGATTTAAGCCGAGGCAGCGTCTCATTTTTTTTTTCAGTAGCGCCAACTAGGACCAAGAGTACGACTTAGCTATTGACGCATCACAACCCTTTTAACGGGCTGACTTCATTCATGCATTTCATTCACTCATCCACAGATCGTAATTTAGACCTGAATCAGAGAACGATCACCCCTGATCCAGTACCCCCAGTGGTATTACTCTCGACATGGAGGACATCATGACCACGACAGATTTATCCGTGCGCCAGCCACCATACACACGGAAAGACTTCGGCCGCCGGGGTTCGAACACTCAACACAAGAGACGCGAATCCAACGCCTTTCCGACCAGGCTGTCCCGGTCTTTTAGGCTATTAAACTATTAATAGGGAATGCAACTTTTTTAGTTTCATTTCCTTGTTTGACTGAGATTGAAAAACTTGAATTTAATTGAATCAGTAAAAAAAAAATACTCCGCGTATAAATTAAAAACCCCATATACTACAAAATAAAAGCAAATAGAGAAATCTTAATTCATAGTTAATGTCTAAAGAAAACTATTACTTTGTCTTACTTTTAACATCAGCAAACGCATATGATTGCACATTTTGATATATGAATAGAGTTTGAATTTCAGGATAACTGTATTCATTAAATTAAATTAAGAAATTTCATTAAAAATAAGGAAAGATTATAAGGAATATAATTAAATAGTTATTTTCTTGAATTTTAAGATCTTTCCTGCAAATATTTTCTAGATGATATAAACGTTTTGGGAAATGGCCCTTAGTTTCCATAGGAAAATCATAGGGATTATCCATCCTGCAATGATTAAGTCTATTTTCGCCCCCATTAAACTACCTTTTATGCCTATTTATTAATTTCTTTTACATCACCTTAACTTTCACTGAATGGAGAGTTTGAATCTAGAGCACCCTATCTAGAGCATCTCTAGTCATATTTTCTAGCTTCATTGATTAGCAAAGTGCTGAATTAATTGCAGCTGTAAAAATATTCAGTGAAGCAATTTAATTTCTTATGGCAATTTGCTTAAATTTTGCTGTTGCCAATAGAAAATAAATAAACAGGGAGATTTCAGCACCAAGTACGTCAGTATTTTATTACATAGATAGTATGATGCAATTTTCAGTTAATATGCCACATTATCTTGTTAATAGCACAACAATAATTCATTTTGTTGCTGAATGACTCAAGTAGAAGAAAACAGAGATTTAGAGATCCAAAGGGAGCTCTAAAAATTTAGAGTTTTCTTAAGCACAAAATCAACTATAAAATAATAATATAAAATATTTAAAAAATTAAAAAAGAACCAATTGAATAATAAACGGCATCGGGTGTGCACCAGGAAATTTGAAATTTATTTTCAATTTTTAGAAATTTCAAAAATTGTGAATTCTTCTTCGTTAAATTATTTTAGGGGATTCAATTGTCTTCTATATCTTATTCATAGTTTATTTGCTTATAGAATCATAGTAATTAAGTATAAATTAAGTCCGCATTTGCTGGTTTGAAAAATAACCAAGGGTTTCGTCTCCCTAAAACTTTCTCACATATTTTCTAATAAATGTGTTTTCCCAAAGAACGACCTGCATGGCATTGGGCATGTTATAGAGTTACTTATATAGTTCCGAAATATTAATCTTTGAAATGAATATAGCATTTTTACTGAATCTATCAAGTAATCCTTGGTGAGTTATTTGGTGATTTAGATTGCTTTATGGAATGTTTTTACTGCTTCGCTGAATACGACGCTTCACTTAGCAAATTAGTGGAGCAGGAAAATTTTATTAGAATTTTTCTAAAGATGGTTCGCCGTGTTGCCAAAAAGTTCATTCAGTCAGAGAAAAGAAAATATCAAAGAAATCAAGAAATAAGCTTCCAACAAAGTTTAATATGATATCTTCAAAAGAAATTGATGTTCATATCTTCCAAGACAATTATCTTGCAAAAAATAGCCCTTGTATTAACGAAGATCCATAAATTTACCATTTTCATCATAATAATTTTATTTACATACAATTTTTTTTATTTCTAAATTCAATTTGATGTATTATTTAGAGAAATGTTTTTGAATGTTACAATGGAATTCTAATTCATTCATCAAATCATTCAATCGCATATCATTAACCCTTCAGTAATAGCATTTTCACATTCGCTTTTATTTCGTTATACATTTTAATTTGCAGCAAAATGATTCTATTGAACTCATGTTTTCTAGTCGCATCAAATAAAGAAGTAAAATTCGTTCTTTAAATGTAATTTGTATTAATGCTTTAACAGTCTGAGAAATCAATAATTTGAGCAAACAAACTTGTCGTCAAAGGTGGCTGGTATTTATAAATCGGTGAATTCTTTAAATTATAATTCAGAACAAGATAGAGATTTCATTTTTGTTACGTTAAAACTTCAGAGAAATTGTTATTGCATTTAAAAAGCTGTCTTCCACAACTGCAGATATAATAGAAATAACGATATTGAATTAATTATATGTTATTATGAGTCAGTTATACTATTTCATTGCCAGTTTCCTTATTATTTGTGTGTTTCTAGATTTAACTTATTGATCTGAATGATACTGTTAAATTGCTTTTGAAATAGATGCGAAGAATATTTTCGAGTTTTATAGAAACAAATATCCAACTTTTCAAATTTACATTTTAAGAGAAAGTTTCATGTAGCTCCTGGCAAGAAACTTTACATATTGCCAAATTGTGCAACCTCTGTCTCCCTGTCAAAAACAGGGTGATGTGAAAATTCGGTAAAAGTTTTTTTTCAAAAAGCACATTTTTTCATTTGATAAAAGGAATATAACTTTAAAAGCCGATTGGACAAAATAATGATACGTATCGCTTGTACAAATCAATTCATCATATAATAAGATGACAATGTTAAAGCCAGAATAAAATGAAACATTTATGCTTCTTAATTTCATGTATATATAATATGTCAGGCATAATATATTTTTCTTAGGCTTAACATATTTCCGACATGTTCCTTGAATGTCTTAAAATTTCATAAAGTATTTCCAAACACCATCAGCTTTTATTAAGTTTAGCCCATACAATTATTTGATGACTATTCTTTAAGCAGCGTAATTTATTTTATATTGTAACAAAGTTATAATATCAATAAAAATTTCTGAGTTGAGTAATATTAATTAATTATCTTATTTAAATATTTTTATTTAACTTCAGTTGTTTCATGTTTGTAAAGATAACATTTAAAAATCAATCTTTCCTATTCTGATGCACTAGAGTTTCGAAGAATTGTGTATTCAGGCATGTATTCTTCAGGAAAACAAAATCTTTTATTACTCAGTTTATTAATCAGTAAATCCATTAATCAATTCGGATTTCATATCAATGGAGATGATAAAGAATTAGAGGAAAATTGATTTCTAGATTTATTTCATAATATATTGATATAAATATTAATACAGTTAAAATAGAACAAATAAAGGTAAAAATAAATTGCTGCCTTTGAAATACATTATTTAATAAAAGTATGCTTACAAATTAATTTTTTTTTTAAATCCTAAAACTTGTTTTGAAACACCTTTGTGTTTTATAAGAATACAAAAAATAATTTTTAATAATGAATCTGTTTATATTAATCTAATATCTGCATTATTTAAGAAAATATAAAGATTGTATTTGGGTGTTGTAATTAACTTTATTTATGAACAATATAGAATGATAAAGCAAAAAAGGCTAATAAGGATTGTAATATAAACAAGCAAAAACAAATGCTTGTTATTTTCATGTCATCTTAAATATGTATGATCTTTTCTTTCTAGAATAAAAAATATTGGAAATTTCGCATTATTTCTTGAAAAGTGTTGTTTTAACGTTTTTTTATGTGTGTATATTGTTTTCATGTCACCCTAATTAACGCCGTTTTTATCACTTTAAAAATTTTCGCCGTCTTGTCTGAAAGTTTGGAAAATAATCCTCTTTAAATATACGAGACAACTAGTTCAGCATAAATTATTCAAACTTCGCTTAACTTATGCAACGTTTCATACTCTCAACCTAAATATTAATTTTGAAAATATTTTTCGTCTCGGTAACATATGGCATTTTAAACTAATATGCGTTAATGAAACTTTTAAGTTTTGATCTTTGTTGCTGGAAAATTACGTAACATTTTAGAATTTGAGCAAAGTAATTGGAAATGATTCAGCAAGAACTTTTAAGATTCAGCGAAATGAAGGATTTAGTAAACGAATGAATAGATGATTTAAAATGAATAGAACATTTATTCAGAGTTAAACATATTTTTAAACAATTCAATTGAAAATGACAGACCTAAAATACCATGTTTCACACCAATTCTTTCTTGTACGTCAAATTAATAAAAGAAATGCTTGAAATTTTTATACATACAAATACATTAAATCTCATAAATTCCAAAATAATTATCTTAATTGGAGTTGCTGAAATAAATAATCATTTGATAGTGTAAAAGATATAAACACAGAAAATCATTGAAAAATTCCTCTTATAAAGCTGGAATGCAAAGGTAAATTTCTTATCATCTAAGATGTGGTTTAGAAATTCCTTTAAATTTTTAGACAAAAAGAATGAAATACTACATTTCGAAACAACCGCAGATAATGATTTTATTGTTGCCGCACAATTCAATATTTATAGTAAAATAGAAAATGATATGAAGGTAACAAATATTATATAAATAATATACAAATGTTATAATTATTGTTATCATTCAGAAGTCTTGAAGTTTTCAAGAAAATACAAATGGTTTGAAGCAGTTTGTAAGAATTCAAAGTTTATTTCCGAATTTTAATTGTATATCTATGGAATTATTCTTCGTTCAATAAAAATACTTTTCTTTTGATTTTTCAATTATATTGGAGGAGGAAATCGTCTGAACTTCTTAAATAATATTTGAATTAGGATTTTATATTTTGCGCCGAATATTTTCAATTTAATAGCTATTAATTAGAATGAAAGGGAATATAGCAGACTCTTTAAAAAATGCATATTTAGGTACTTGTGTATTAATTGCATGCAAATGGCGAATTATAGGCTTAACCACATATCAATGGCAAGTATAGCCAATAGACTAAAACAATATCTTTGGTGATCTTTTTTAGAGATTAATCGTTGTCATGCGGTTAATACACGCACTCATAATTTCAGACATAATAATTTCCCTTCTTCAACTTTCAAGAATCAACCGTGGTAGGTTTGCACTTAGAAAAAGCCCTTTTCACTCGACCAAAGGCATAACAGTCGGTAGGTGAAATGTTAGGGGATACGCAAGAATGTGTCAAAAAGGTATATGTTCAACACCTGTGTTAATCTTCATTTTATCAAAGAATGCAATGGTACATTACAAAATATGACTTAGCTTTTTCATGATGAAATTTCATTCTTTGAGACTGAAGGGGATAAATAAATAAAATTTCTTCTGAAAATATTGTTTGTAAAATTTTCTCTTTCTATTTCATTGAAATAACTTTAACATTCTTTTCCTACTCCTCTTAATTTAATTTCCCATTGTATGAGAACCCTGGAACAAATAAGTCCCTTATTGAAACCTGCTTTGCAATGACGTAACTACATTTGTACATTTTTTCTCTCTGTTTTCAAAAGAATATAAACTATTTTTTTTTGCAATTACTTAATTAAACCCATACTTCCTCAAGAAAAGCAATGCATTTTCATTTACCTGCTGTTAAATAATTATCATGAATGTTTCTAAAAACTTCTCTGCGTTTAGCCTTATGCTTCGGTAAAAACTGGTTAATATAATATTTTACAGATTTTTTAAAGTTGTAAATCTTGATTTTGTAGTGGAATGAAGATCATAATTATGCTTGCAGTTGAAGTAATAAGATGTATATTTTTTGAAACATTTCTTTAGAGATCACATTTTACACAAAACAAGCCCAAACACGAAAGATAAGACAAGATATTAAAACTATCGAACATCTTATCAGAACAGCATCTCATCTCCGTAATAACAATCACAATGTACTATGGGATTCGTACATAATCAGGCATCGCCACCCATTATCCAAAAGAGAATGTAGGTAATTCAACTGTTACATTTTATAATTTTATTTTTTATTTATTGCCGTTATAGATATATCTAAATATTTTGCAACCGACTTCTGTGTCTGGCAGATTTTTCCTTGTTACCAGTGATTTTCCTTTTAGAAATCTTTGAAACGGTAAATGATATTTCAGGCATTCGTTTGGAGTCTTTTTTTTATGTAAAAGTAATGATTACCGGTTTTCTCTTTCCGATTCTTTACTTTACATTTCCCATCAGATAATCAAAAAATCATATTCTTCAATCCACACGCAACATTTTGAAAAAAGAATAAATTTAAAAGTAGCAAACGATATTTCTTATTCCAAATAATGAACTGTGACATATATTAGTCCAAAATATTTCCTTGTTTAAAAAATTAAAAAAACGTATCTAAAAACATCTAAAAACGTATAAATACCCTCCTTACCTTCATTAAGTGCAATCCACAATTATGGAGGTAATTTATAAAAAAAAGAAGAATGTGGAAACAATTTTTTATATTGCTTTTTTTTAACGATTCGATTATTTCTGTGGGAAAATAAAAGTAGGATTTTTTTTCTTCTTCAGTAGAGCAAAAAAGAGTTCAGAGATTTTGAGACAGTTTTGTGTTTGGGAAGAAAGTGTATTTTTTAAACAGATACCTGTTAACTAAATTAATTGACCATAAATAATTTATACAAGATTTCAATGATTTTTCATTTTTAAGTTAAAAAAAAAAAGAAAGAAAAGAGACAGGGTTATTATTTAATTCATTTACTTATTTATACACGCTATTTTTATTGGTCAAACATTTTGCTCTAAAAGTTCCCGAGATAATATTTAAAACGTTATTGTTAACAAAAGATGCGAATGGAACACGCAATATTAGTTAAAATCATATAAAATGAGAAAAAATAACCTTTTTAAAAACAAAAATCAAATGAATCTGCAGAACATTAATCCGAGAAGCGTTGTGCTGAATCTTTAAGAAATGTTTTTATATATTATAAAAAAGTTTTATAATATAAGTAATTCTCATATAATATAAAAAGTTATAAATTATTTTCTAGTGGTTTATTTATATTTATTTTCATGTAACATTAAATCAAAACTTGGAATGTTTCGATATTTTTATTAAAACGCTTCAACAGATAATTCATTCTCGATTTTCAAAAATAATTGCTACCCCTATCTATTTGTATAGTTAAAAAATAAGAAAGAGAAAATTAAAGATATTTAAATAAAATAATGCAACTAAACCCATATGAAACATATTCTTCAACTACAAATTTAACGTGTAGGATTAAATACACATGACATGGAGTATGATGTTTTCCCTTTTCATTCTTCATTAAACTTTATTGAAGTTTTGAAAATAAGTTAAAGAACAAAAAGTTCTAGAATGATTTTAAGAAGTATGTAAAATTTAACTGCTTTAAAAAATATCTCATGTTTAATCATAGTGCACGGATTATGTGTTGCAATCTCATCCTTAAGGGCTAGCAAATAAACAACTCAGCACTGCTTTCCCACCCAACACAGAAAAAAAAGCTGCTCACTAAATTGAATTCAGGTAATGCCGATGCGTAAGACCAATTCCATTTCCAGTACGTGGAACTCAAACAATGCGAAGCTTACAAACCGTTTTTCAATAGATTCTATTGAGTTTTTCTCAAATCCCACTTATTCTAACCCTAGGACTGGCATTACAATCAATATTCTATTCAAATATTCATTTTCTGTCAGAACACATTGAAAAAAAAAAAAAAAAAGGGTGGAACGAAAAAATACATTAGAGTAGAAAATCTTTGATTTGTGCTTTTCCTCTTCGCAGATAGCAGAAAGAGAGTTTCTATCAGTACCGTTTTATTATGGTGTATATCGAACATCTCATTTTTATAAATCATGGGTTATGACCAGGCTAAGGGATATAAATTATGTCTCTGTTGTTTTATGGAAATTATCTGGGGCGAAATTTCTTTTTTCACCCCTAAGCCTCTTTTATGAGTGTTTTAAGGGACGCTGGGAGTTAAACTGTCACGTGATTTACTGCTGAATCGAAACGTGGAAATATTTTTTATTCTTACCGCAGCTACTCAGAATCTGTCTCTAGAGATTTCAATATTATTTTATGTTTGGTATTAGTTGAAGAATGAATATTCATAATGGAATGGGACTTAGCAAGATTTGATTGCAGTTTAAGTACTGCCGCTGCAGCAGTTCGATTGTTATTCATAGTATTTTCTATGACAGATCAGTATATGAAAAATTTGTAAAATATTAACGATCTTCTGCTTTCATCCTTGTCTTCTTCATGACACCTACTATTATTATGGGGGAATTTTGACTCAGAAACGTAGTATTGCAAAAGAAACTTCTCATGAATTGAATTTTTTTCTTTCTCGTATACGAAATATTAAGGAAGAATCACAATGGTGTAAAAATTTGAATTTGGCGAGTCTTTTTTTGGCGAGTTTGTACATTTCATACCTGCCTGAGTCTAAAAAAGTATATTTTTGACACTATGTCTCCCTGTCTATCTGTGAACATAATAGTTCAAAAAATGCCTTGAGCTAGACGGCTGAAATTTGGTATACGGAATTACGATTAAATTTGAAAATTTCTTTGAAATTTTAAACGAATTCCATTCAAAGGATGTCTACCTGTATGGCTTGGATGTTCTAGTGCAAATGAACTCGAATAACTACAAAATGTAAGGAATTCAGTAGATGGAATTTAATACGCAGGTTTAGAATATAGAATATAGGTAGCTATGAAATATTAAAGTGAATCTTCATAAGTCTGATTATCATCCATCCATGACAATCTGTACTTTAGCATTCATGCAAATACAATAGCTTATAAACACAATAATTTAAAACAATGAAATTTAGTATATTATCATGTGACCACAATTGTAGTTTTGTGTACATGTTCTCCAAGAAACATATTCTCTTGATAGATTCTGTAAAAAGGCAAGATTCAAGCAAAAATATCTATATTCCGTAATTATCATTCAAAAATGCCAATCAAGTTATTCGTGGCCTTACCCAAGGTCTTTCATTGGAGAATATGCAAGACAGTCCAGTTAGATTTCTTCAAAAATATATTGTTAACATTTTTTAAAACAGAGATATCCACATTTAATACAGGATGCTGATTTTTAGACATTTGAATAGTATTAAATTATCAGTATTTATTGTATCTTCTTTGTTTCAGTAGGCTGACTATGGTATTTCGTAAGCGCTTTGAATCATCATAATCGTTGCCAATTAATGTGAAATACAAGATTAAAATGAGTTTTATAAATATTTATATAGTTTTATATATTATTTTACATATAAAATACATTTTATTCCCTATGGAAACTTGTCTGTATCTGAATAAATGAATAATAATAAAATGATTTAAATTTGTCACTTTTGAAAAGGTTTTTTTTTGCGAGTTTAGAATAGAAAGAACCCTTTTTGAGGGTGAAGTGAAGTAGTCAAAAAAATTTAAGAATTAGCATGTTGGGTAACACATGGTTAAGAACGAAAGAATCAGCATACAACATACAGCTATAACAAGGAAGCCAACTTTCCTATATTAATCTATCAATACGTCGTAAGATTCAAGAAATTTTGGGTATATGTTTAGAATAAATGCAGTTTCAAGATGTAAATAGTATAGTTTTGTATAGGTTTGAATGAATTTATGAATTACAAGAAAAAGGTGGATCGGATAATATGTTTTATTTTCGAAAGAACCAATTACCCAATATTTTAGAAGGAAAACGTTGAAAAATTGTAAAAAATTGATGAATAAATAATGTTTATTATCATTTTTTTACCACATCTGTTCATTGGGAAGATTTTTCTCAATGCATATTTCTTCTAAAGTATTTTATCGAAATGCGTATTGAATTTATTTTCTAATGTTTCAGGACTCAATTGTTTTGTAAATATTTTTAAAAGGATAGAGTTGCTATTTATGTTGTTTCAAAAATTATAAGTTGTATAATAATACAAACTATTTTATACTTTACATTTATTTAATTCCGCGTTTTCTATTGAAGTTCAAAAACATTTTGTTAATTTCATAATAATTATTAGATTACCGCTTTAAATGTGTGTTGTTTTGCTTGATGAAAATTTCAAACACAATTATCGATTATTCACAAATTATAGATTTGAATTAAAAATAATTCTATGTAAATCGAAAAAAATATCCAGGAATATTAAACTGTTATAGTTAGACAAATAATTATTAAAATTTTTAAATGACCTCTAAATAATCCTATTTTGAGGAATAGGTTCCAAAATTAAAGATTAAAATTCATTAAAATCAAAAAACCAAATAATAGTGACAAATCATTAGTGAAAAGTTAACTTTAAAAAAATTAATGTTAAAATTAATTTTAATTAGTTTTACAGTATTTATCAATGCCAACAGAAAATAATAGATACATAATCATATAACAAAATCAGTTCTGATCACAAATAATATTTTTTTTTTTTATAGAAATAAGCAAAAAAAGTAGAAAGGATTATATTTCGAAATTTTTTATTAATCGTATTGTCTTCTTTCTCTTGTTCTAATTCTACAGATAATTGATTTTTCTTTTATAGTTACTTATTTTTTACAAAAAAGAGAAACTTTATTGTTTTGCATTGAAGGTAAGACATTTAATATTGAGAAAATTTAACATAATTTAAGCTACTTACGTGCAATATTTAAACTTATTAAAAATTTATTTAATATAATTGCAAATACAGTGTGATTTTAACACAATTTAAGTGTGAATAGCAAAAAATTAACTCATTTATTGTGTGAAGAGACTATCTGAAACGATTAATAATTTCTTATCTTTACCTCAGTTCTTATTGTCTGAGATTTTGATAACCACACCGACTTTTGTAAAATAATTATTTCTTTCATACTTCTAGAGTTCTACCCTGAAATACCTGCTTTGCATTTTGATCAAATATGATAAAAATAATTCATAATATTGCTACTCTGACTGGATATTTAAGTTGTTTGAGATGAACCTGTATCCAAACCTGTATTCATTCTAGAAATTCATCTGTAGTTTCTCGTTAATAAGTGTAACTAAATTCAGCCCGATATCCTTTTATTTAATCATTTATTCACGCACAAGGATATATAATGAATCATATGAATATACATCCCTGGTGGAAAAATATCCTCATATAATACAAACTTTTATTCAAATATATTTGAACTTAAATATATAGAAAGTTTAATTCAGAGATTAGAGTTTTACATCAGGTCGCGATATTTCGATCTAAAACTTCTATTTAATGTTTTTTTCACATACTCTATTTTCCTATGCAAACCATTGGTTGTATTTTTAAACACTCTGAGAATGAAGAGTCTTTAACATTTATGAAAGGGAACGTTAATCTGACAAATCAAATTAATGAATCATTCAAGGGAAAAATGCAAGACTTCAGAACTTTACCCCCCCCCCATGAAAATATGAAACATATTCTACGCACATTTATCTAAAATATTCAAAGAGTTCAAATACAATTAAACTCATTTTTTATTCCCTCTTTGATTTAGTAATACTAGCAAAAATTTATAATAATTACAAATTATCAATTAATTAAATTTATAATTTGTATTATGAATGTTTGGATATTCAGGAATGTTGTTCTTAAAATGAATGGTGGCAAAACAAGATTTGTGTATTGACATGTTGGTTGTTTGATATCTGGAAAAATTTATTTACTAACTTAATTTACTGTGATTTGTTGTTCGTTCCTGGGGACCTATTTGTTCTCCGGGAATATTGCTTGAATTTAATTTCAACTTGGTCGCTCTTGCATAAATTAACAATCATTTGGAATAAAAGCACACAATCCTTTCAATAAAGTACTTTTAAGCGTCAAATTGTATTAGATATTAAAGATGTGTTATTTTAACAGTCTTGTATCTGTTCTGTTTATTGTATAAATGAACTTTCCAAAATGAGTTATGTTTCATAACTTGGTAATAGCATTAAAAATTAAATGTCCGATTCATTTATCTTCAGATTGCATTTTCTCTGCCTTTGTATTCCTCATGAGAGAGGAAAACAGAATTCTTCTTCCTTATCTTTCAAAAATGGAAGAAGATCAGAAAATAAATATTTGAGAAAATAATACTAATAATTTAAATTTCACAACAACAATGAAATTCATAATAGAAAAATGAGCGAAAAATATTGAAAAAAAATTTCGAAATTCAGGGAAAACTTGCAGCACAGCTTGCATTATATCAGGGAAAATATTTCTCATATTTTAATACTTTGTAAAAATAATCTTTGTTCTAAGATATTTTCAGAAATTGTCGAGGAAAAATAATGAAAAACCACTACAAATTAAAAAAAATTATTCATTATTTATTTAAGAAATTTTCTCAAAAAAAATTGTGTTGCAGAATGTTTTCTATGCAAATTTTAAATTGAAATTCTACATAAAACGTAAGCCACAAAATGGATTTTTTTTACTATTATTTTCGAACATATATTTATCTCTTGGGAATAAGGATAACACATATTAATATGATTCATAACGTAAAAGTATAGCATGAAATAAATAAATATGTAATACTTGCAATGGTATTAGTCAATTTCGTCAAACATATTAATAAATAACCTTTTTTCAATGACACAATGTATTATGTTAAAGCCAAAATTTGGTTTTTAAAAAAAGTAATGTTTCTATACAACAAGTTATTTTTCCATAAGTAAGAAAGACAATGATTTCAACAAATAAAAAATAATAATGACTATTATAGATAAATAATAAAATTTCTATGTAAAGAAAATGGCCATAGCCAAGAATTCATAAATAATGAATTCCCTGATGAATGAATTATATTTTTGATTCTTTCATCATTATTAATTTACTAAGAATTGAAAGAAAACAGAGGAAAATTAGATATATAATTATTTAAAATATATTTTATTATTATATCTTAAATTTATATTTTTTATTTATAATATATAAAAATATAATATATAAAAATTTATATATTATAATAATTTTAATATATTTATTTTATTATAATATATCATTTAATAAAATATTTTTAATATAAATATTTAAAGAATTTACAAATAAAAGAAAACCAGAAACATATATTTTTGACTTAATTCAATCAGGTAAAAAGATACATAAATGTTGAATTTAAAAATTAACTGTTTAAATTTCAAAGTTTAATTTTCAGTTTTGTGTTGACTGAAGGTTTGTTTTGACTGTTGTTTTTCTAAGGCAAAAATTTTCATTTCATGATTTTTAAAATTATCTATTATTGTCTCAGTTCAAAACATGTAAACATACAATAGAAAAGAATAGTTTAAAAAAACCCAAAAAACTTTGAACTAGGCGAATGATAAATTGCAAATTTGCATGCACTTCAAATGTGAATTTTCAATTTGAATTTTTTATAAGTTGTCGCATATAGTTTTGTGGCCCCCATCTTTATGAAGAAAGACGTCATGTGAAAACATGATGATGAGAAGATAATAACTCATTCTTTTCTTTCAAGATTAAAATTTCATGATTAAGGTGCATCTTTTTTTAAATAAAATATTTTGTTTCATTCTTGGGAAAAATAACATCAAAGAGTAACAAGCCTGTAAAAGGATTAAGAAATAAATTTAATGGAAACGTTAGAATATATCGCTACATATTTGTTTGAATATCAGTTATTAATGAAAAATATATTATTAAAAGTAAATTTGCACAGAAAAAAGTAAAAAATTTTTTGCACTCCATTTTCTAGTCTATTTTGACACATGGATGTCACAATCTATGATAAAAAACATTTCCTATTCTTAAACGTCTTATTATGATAGATTCCAGCTTTTGTTTTTGTCTGTCATGATTGCATCTATGGCAGACAAACGTGGCATGTTATATATAATAATTTATTACATCAATAAATCAATTAAAAATAATTCTGTCAGTTCAACGTATAATAATTCGTTTTGGTTTTGATTTCATTCATTTTTTTTCACATAAAGATTTTTATTTGACTCAATGCACAGAAAGGGTACCAACATATCAGATAAAAATGTTAGCTAAAGGTGATATAAATTCCTTAGAAATTATTGAAAGTTCTTGAATTAAAATTCAAATTTCATTTTCTTTATTGGGATTATAAGATACAAGGAGAACCATTTTTAGCATTTCAAAAGGAAAATGCAACAATGAGCAGACGATTCAAATTAAAGAATTTTTTAAATCGGAATTCTTATTTAAGAAGAGTTTATTTTCTCATTACCTCTTTGCAGTATACTATTATTATTTTTTTGGCCAAATATGAGACATTTAGCTGTGCCTTATTGCAAAAACATGGAAGAAAAAAAAATAAAAAAAAAACCGATTCTTAACAGTTTCCTGATAATTTCACTTTAAATTTCTCTCTTGCGACAGAATTTAGCTTTCGTCGATCAAAATTTCCATACATAATTTATTTGGCAGTGTAAAATATATAGAAATAACATTGCTATAAATTTAATCTCGAAAATCGTCGTGCGTGGGGTCACAAATTTGGAAACAGCGACTCAGCAATATTCGAAATCTATTTTTCCAATGTAATGCGAATATAAATTGAATTTTCTTACCAAGTTGAGGGCTGAATTTCATGGGTTCCTTCAAATAGGTTTTTGACTTAATTTTTCCAATTTCGAATTTCATTCTGGTTAAAATATTTTTTCGTTGTGTACGTGTTGTACATCATAAAAAGTGAATCAATAATTTAATATTTAATCAAATAAATGCATTGAGTAGCACCATATAAATTTTGTATTAATCTGTATTTATTCCGGTACAAGGAACATTTAAGTGTTTACTCAAAAATAATCTATACCAATTTTACATTTCAAATATAAAATGCACATGTGATGTGTTTGTATTTTATTAAATTATTTTTTCTCTCTAAAATGTTTTTTTCTGCTCATTTTCATGACGTTTAATGCTTAAAAATGATTTGATATGATTTACAAAACAGTTAAATCAAGTACATTTTTATTATACTCAAACAAATATCAATATTAAAATAATTTCTTTTGTTTGTGAATTATTTTTAAATATATACAAAAAGTGTTTAGAATTCAGCTTACTTTATTGAATTGATCAACACTGACAGATAAATAAATTTATTGTTTTTTTTTTGTATTCCACAAACTCGTGTCTTTTGAATGCATATTGAGTGTGACTGAGTGTCTATATTATCTTATATAATTCAACTTTCTGTTTAAAATATTAGTCATTGTAAAAATTAAAGCACATGTAAAGTAACCGATTATTCTAAATGTTCTGGTAGAGGGTTAATTAACTAGATGTTTTTTACATGTTAAATTGCCTTTGAAATGAAACATTTAATTTTTGATTTACGTGGAGTTTTTGAGGCAAAACAAAGATGATCTTCGACCTCCATCTTTGACTGAAATTTGACCCTTCTAAAAGCTAATATGACCCTATATGTACCATATCAAATTTCCATGACATCTGAAAGATGTCGGGACTTGATGAATTTAACGCGATCCAAGCAACTTATTTTACTGTATTTGAACCCAGTTGCTTCAAATTTCGAAATTCAGACATCTGCCATTGGGTATCAGGTCCTTCCTTGAAGTGAGCATTTTGCTTCGATTAATATCAGAAATTACTCAGTAGGCTAGAGGTAATACCCAGTTTTGAAGTCTGTTTCCTCTTGAGATCATTGTATATTAAATATGGTGGTTCAAACGGTTTGGAAATTTGGAGAATAAAATCATATCATGTTTCTTTTATCTTATTCAAAATCAATTCTGAAATGATAATATCTAGAATATAAAGATTTACACCTTCTATATTAGATTTTACATTTTCAGCTTTCAATAATATCTAGAATATGAGAATTTGTTCCTTTTTTATTACATTTTTAGCATTACTGACTCATCTTTAAAAATCAACTATACCAGCCGTTTTCAGGGATTAGCTATCTTTCCAAATAATTTTGATTAACTATATCTCATTACAACGAAAGAAAGTACTACTTTAAATGGCATTTGAACATACAGCAGGCTGAATGGTTAATATGCTTGTTTATTGGTGAAGTTAATTAGCGAATAAAATTGAATAAATACACCCAGTTACCAAAGCTGGGGGTCTTCGTTAATATCTTATATTGAAATTTGTACCAAAAGTGACGTATGAAGGTTGGTGAAAAAATGAACCAAGCCTTGTTGGTGAGTTGCTATGTTGATGTTTTCCGTTTAGGGTGTGTACAGTGAAGTAGTGCTTTTGAGATCTCTTTCGAAAATAGTATGTGATGGTGATGTAGGGAGGAGAGGGGTAGACAATAATCGCTGGCACATACAGGTGTTGTGAGTATTAATACGGAATAAACAATTTGCGCCATTGAATCAGTGGTAGAAGTTGATTGAACTGTTCTTTGATTTATGTCATTTATGATAAAAATATTAATTTCAACTTTTGGTTCCACTTAATTTAGGTTATTTTTTTGATAAAATATTTTGTTTAATTTAAATCAAAAGATTAAATACTATATTGATTGATTGATTTGATAGAGCTTCAGCATTTGATTAATTTTTTTAATACATTCTCTTTTATGATTTACGATGGTGATTCATAACTTTGATCTAATTCGAAGATACCTTTAGTACTGTCTTTTGACTATAGTAGAAAATGGGACCATTTTATTATATCTTATTATAAGTAGAGATAATCACAGGCGCAAATCACAGGCTTGGGCCAAATGAAGACAACGGCAGCACACTTTTTACAGTTTACATATAAAGAAATCTAAAAATGTTTCTGAAGAATTTAATGCTAACACTTGAAGCCTTTCTTGCTATTACAATATATCATCTCTTTCTGAGCAGTATTGCATTAAAATTTACCAGGAAATTTTTATTAATGGTTAGTATTTAATTTGGTTAAAAAATTTATAGCTTTTTAAAAACTTTTTTCAAATTATGCTTCTGCACTTTGAAGTTTTCTTGGAAAAATACATTTTGCTTTGAAGCGCATTATAAGCACTTTTAACATAGAAATATTCCTTGATTATCAATTTTATGAATGTAATTTGCCATTTATGATAAATTATTAATATTAAATTGTTGTAACCAGTAATGTCCCTAAAATTTAGAATTGCTGAAATTATCTTTACCGATTGTAATTAAAAAACATAATTTATTTTTGCTCCAGAAATTGTTTTCTTTGATTATGTCATTTTTTTTGTTTCTCGTGTGAATTAAAATTATTAAAGTCCGCAGGCATATTTTTATTTTTAATTAAATTTAGAAATTAACTTCTTTTAATCTAATGAGGCTATTCTTTCAAAAGATTTTCATTACAGTATCGTAAGGAAATTGAGTGTGTAATAGTTTAAATTATTTCTCAACTTGTTCAATGTTTAATAATCTTTTCTTCCTGAAATTAAAGATAACGATAATTAACTGCATTACATAAAAAATTATTCCTTGTTTTTTTAAAAAATCTTACATCATGAATCATAACATCTCCTTCATACACTTGAAATCATTATTCTTGAAAAAAAAAGTAAAATTCGAGCAAAAAAGATTAAATAAATGTAACTTTCCTCCGCAATAAACGATTCTCCGTGTCTGTTTCCCTTGATAATAAGAGATTAAATAATTTAATTTATTTGTCTACAAAGGATTTGAAACTTTCTGTCACAGTGTATTTACTTTCAATGAGCATTTATTTTCTTTCGTTGAACAGAAAGCCTCTGGAGGACTTTCTAAAATTGGCCCAATTTCCCTACCATCACGTTATTCCAGGATAAACTTTATTGTTAAG
>JAPMOR010121321.1:56193-84669 GCA_026543865.1 Argiope aurantia | reverse complement strand
CAATATATATACTATTAGAGGTCTCTATTCAAAAGCATTAAATTGTTTTTTCTAATTATATGCTAAGCACCATAAGTGACTACAAATTATACATCCTGTATTAAAAAAGCCATCCAGCATGGCATAAACATACTTTTTCACAAATATTTTCTCTAACTTATTTTGAGCCCTTTTATTTTTATCTTTAAAAACATATTTTAAGATTCCTAAAGAATTTTTTTTTTTTTTTTTTTTTTTTGCACCTAGGTCTCTTTATGAAGATGCTTTGTCTTCGAGACCAATTGGACGGTCCTCATTCTTTGTTGTTCATTCCGGCTGGAATTTTCTGCAAGGATATTTAAAAGTAATATTTCTGATATAAAGTATAAAATATTTTTTTTTTAATATTTAGAGTAACAAGCTGAAAGGATCGGTATTTTCCCAAACGAAATTTTGTCGGTTTCAAAGTGAGTCTCGAAATTAATTTTATTCGAAAAATAATTTAACAATATGGTTCAATTTCACATGAATGGAAGTTTTTCTGTTTGTCTTCAATCAAATTAACATACTGTTTCAAAAGAAAGTGCTAATAAACACTTTTTTTGTGTGTGTGAGTGTGTGTGTGTGTTAAAAAATGCCAATAAAATTTAGAGTCACACCCTAAGTCACAGAATGTCACAGAAGGAAGACATGAATCAAAACTTTTACCTCCATTTCATGCAATTAAAATGTTAAAATATACAAACTTATATTATTCCATTCTAGAAAATTACTATTTGAGTAAAAACTCATTAACCATTTTTGAATCTCAAGGAAAAAAAAAAAAAAAAAAAGATCGTGTTTTGTGAAATGTTTTACTTTTAATTCAAGTGCGCTTTTTCACCCCCTCTCTTCTGATTTTTAACAAATGAAATGACGCCATTTAAATTCACATCGCGTCCATTGCTGGAGAAATCCATTAACAGAACAACCAATTAAGAAGATGTAGTGAAAATGCATTAGAGGTTTTGTTCCAAAGCACGCCATCTGCCGACAGAGATAAGAAACGAATACAGGCGGGAGACCACGTACCAAACCGACATGAAAAATTTGAACACTTCATCAACAGTTGTCAATGAAAAGTAATTTCCTCTCGGAGACCGGAAGCAGGAGAGGGAAGATCAGAAGAATCCGACAGATTTATAATGCTTACTTCCGAGAAGAAGCATGGAGCCCCCCCCCCCTTTTCCTTGCTTCTGTTAAGAAATTAAAAAAAAGTAAAAGAACAAGAGGAAAAAAAAGGGGGTTTTGAATTTTAAGTCTGAGAGGCTTTTAACATTTTTTTTAACGGATACGTTTTTAAATTTTTGTTTTAGGTTAAATGAATGATTTGAAAGTAGACACTTTCAGAATTATTAGTTCATTTGAATTGGATGGTAGAGAATTAAAACCTTTGGAGTTTAGAATAATTTAAAACTTCTATTACTAGAGATAAAAATATATTTCATTGAAATAATACTTTTTCATATTACGATGTTCCATAAGTCTCTTTCCTATTTCTAATATGAAGTGAATATATAGTAGTTACTGTTTAAGATATTATTTATTTTATGATATAAAAACCTTTTTGCTCTATTACCTTCTTATGGAAGCCTCATTATGCCTTCTTTCCAATAATATTGTGTTTTGGACAAGAAATAATCCTAGAGATGCGCATTTATTTCGTTGATGGATTTAAAGCGCTTATCGCGAAGACAATTTTTTAAGGACAGGATGAAATAATAATCAGATGGAGCGAGATATGGAGAGTATGCAGGATGCGGTAAAACATTCCACTGAAACTGTAAGAGCTTCTCTCTTGCGACTAATGCAATATGTGGTCTCGCGTTGTCATGATGAAAAACACCTCGTAGGTTCATTGATTCTGACCTTTTTTTTGCTATATCAGCTTTCAATCAATCCAGTTGATGACAGTATTTCGTGGATTTTATTGTTTCACCTTGAGGAAGGAGCTCGTAGAAAATTACGCCTTTTCAATGCTATCAAACGGACAAAAGAACTTTTTTAGGGTGTAGAAACGTACTGTAAAAGAGCTCTGGTACACCTGAAACGATGACATAGATGCAAGTAGATAAGCCTGCATGCTTGTCAAGCAGAGCCATATAAGGCCATTCATAGTGCGATGATAAAGAAACTTTTGGGGCACCCTAATACATTTACATGAAATATTAAAATCTACAAAATCCTAAGTCTTAAAAGCTACTAAAAGTTGCTATCTTTCTGTAAGCTATTAATAATATTTAGTGATATAAAATAGAATTTGACATTGCAAATGCGAACTCGGTGGTAAATAAATGAAATGGTTTAAGTATCTATGCAGTGATTTAATGAATATAACAACCGTACAGATAAAAACATTCGCTTTTATGAATGGAACAATTGTTTTTAATTAATAAAAAATAAAATATTCAGTAGATCATCATTTAATTTACTCTAAAACTTTTTTAATGTTTCATAATATTCGTGAATAAATTTTAGAGGAAATCTTTTGGAAAAAAGGATAAAATGTTTTAAAGGGAAATTCTAGTGTTTATACAATTGTAAAATTTTGAAAGTCAATTTTTAAAACACCAAGACGAATCTAGTTTCATTCTTTGATATCAAGATAAAAAAAAACAGCATTTTTATTTTATTTAAAATTGCAAAATATTTTTTTTCAAATTGCTCGATATTAAAAGTATCATAGAAGTTTAATAATTCATATCAGAGTTGAATTCAGCAATGAATTTAACTTTTTTTTTCATCTGTATTTAATTCTTAATTATGTTGCAAGCATTAAAAGTTTACATTTCAAAAAAATTGATAGAATAACAGCTTATATCGAACTCATCAAAAGAAAGAAAGGGAAAAATATCTTTATTTTACTTTTTTAGTGCTACAAAATATTTTAAAAAAATTAATAAAATAGCAAACGAAAATCAACATGAAAACATGAAAGCAAAACATGAATCAGAAAGAGAATTATTTTACCAACACTGTTTTCGGTATAATGCTTCATATGTGAATAATTTACAATATATTAACTTTCAGAGAATAAATTATAGAACATAAAAGAAAAGTTTTTGTATAGAATTCACATATATTTACGAAGATAGCTAATGATGGAAATGATAACTTTGTAAGTTTTGAAAAAAGAATATTATAGCAATTATAGCTTTATTTCAACAAAGCAAAAAAAAAAAAAAAACCCCTCATGAAATTTTAATTAAAAAAAATACAATCAATTTCTTATTTAAAGTCTAAACCTTTTTTCTCAGAGTATTTAAAAAAATCTTAAAATAATAATTACATAACCAATAGCATATTTTTAAGTGACATAGCTCAAACAAATTTATAGGATTTGTGAGAAGAAACGTTTAAATTGTTTACCTCAGTTGTTCAGGCAGATTAAACGGACTGATGGGATTGCAAATGGCTCTGTGCATCCCAGTTATCGTTTGAAAATTTATTTTTCAACCTATAGATCTGAGTTCTAAATATTGTGTATCCACATACACAAGTACGTGCGAACAAACTCATTTATTGATGTTGGGGAAACTTGATACTACCTCTATATCTTAATTATGTAATTAATTATCTGTTCTTTATAATTTGATCAAGTTGCGATAGAAATGCAAAGATGTTCTATCCTTTATTTTTAAATAAACTTTTAATACAAGACACAAAGCCAGCATTCATGCTATAATTTTGGATAATTATCAAATCAAAATGTTCTCAAAGAAAGCTCCATTTAATCGACAGGTCTGTAAATTTATTAACTATTCACTTAGCATCTGATGGTCATTTGTTAGATAAGAAGATAGTTATGGGAGCAGGGAATATGGAGTAATGTTCAATCTATCAAATGAAGATGATATGCAGCCTTAACTGTTAGGAGTGATTGAAAAATCATGAAAAATAATGTTTCTACGTAAAAAGCTGTAATGGCAAAAGATAAAATATTATAACATTACTTAATTAAATTTATAATTTCCAATTACTAATAAGAATTTGCATCACAAATTAACAATCTAATTTATAAAACTTTGATACATACTGTTAATTGTATAATACGTATTAATAATACATCGCATGCTTTACTTTAGACAATGAAAAATAAGTATGGGAGATGATGATAATCACAAACTGACTACTTCGACCCACCCGAAGGCACATGAAAAAATCTGAATGACCGGACCGCCACAACAGCAACACTGCCGGGAACTGTGGTTGAGTCATAAGAACCATTACCGGCAACCCTTCCCTAAGGAAGAAAGCCCTGTCATCAATGGCAGGATCCAGTCCCCCACATTTTTGTGCAGTCACAAGAGTGGCGAGAACCAACCACCATGTCAGAAGCTCCTCATCCTCAATTACGAGGTGTCCCTCCACCGTGGGATGGGAGATTATGATAAGAATATTATCAAAATACAAAACGTAATCAGATGATCAAAATGACTTATGAGTTAGTATGTTCTGTTCCAAACAACCAAGACATAACAAATGAAAACTTAAAGTCATGCTGACAAATTAAATGAGCACCAGGATCCAAATGCTAGAAGAAATTTCAATTGGATCTTAGTTCAAAGTTATATTCCTCTAATTCCATGGTCGAGGCTTTTCCGTTAGGTCAATGCATTCACTATTATAGCAGTTTCAAAATCACAAAATTCTAGTCTACTCGAAAGTTGAAGTTAAGCTCTGAATTTTCTTTTTCTAGACAAAAAGTTGTAGTTAATGCTGTTTTTAAAAAATAGACAAATTTAATCTATTTAAACAATTTTATTGCTATTGTTCTTTTATTTAACTGAAATATGAAATACTATTTTCAAGAATTTCAGCCTGAGCTGAAATATATTTTTATCTACATCTACTGGAACAAAGACAATCGAAACTAGATTATTTAAAGCTCTTTTCTGAAAAATTTACCAGTACCATTTTAACTTGTAAAAAAAATATTAATTAATAAAAATGTTCTTAACACAGAAAATAAAAATTATAAAAAACAACGAAGGAATTTTGAAATAAAACAAAATATTTTCTTCAGTTTTTATTTTAAAATAAAAAGGAGAAAAGGAAAAGAAAACATACAGCTAAATTTGAGAATCATTTTAAGGAATTTTAAAAATTTATTTGAGAAGTATAATGTTGTAAATTCTTGATTTTTATAAAGCCTATTGGAAAATGGACCAAAAATAACTGAAAAATGTCATTATCATAGTAAAAATCAGAGTTATATTGGTCTATTAGCTGCATTTAGTTAAAAAAAATAAGTGGTTTCTTAGCGTCCCGTGATTAAAAAAGTCGACTATGACTTTTCTTGTAAACTCGACGATTCCCAATGATTTACACTAAAAATTTCTTTTTGTCAAAGCAGAATTAAATGCAAATTTAAAAAATTCAAATTTTATTAAGCGGTATTGCAATTTTGTATTAAAAACTTCTGAATATAAATTTCACACACATGAACAGTAGTTTTGATTAAAGGTCGCAGTTAGTAATTTAGTTTAGTTTAATTATATCAACATCTCGTTTAAAACCAACAGTTAAGTTATTTTTCTTAGTAAATAAAAAAATGATCTTAAGTCAATTGTATCCTTATAGAGTTAAATAGCGATATTTACAGAGAAAACGATTCATTGCGTTGCCAACTTAACTATTCACAATTTTCTTATTAGATTGATTCATTGTCAGCTAACAGAAAATACAACTTGGATGAAATTTTTGTTCGATTTTTAATATGACTACTACGTTCCAAGTTTTGTTTGCTTTCACTAGTTTTTATAATATTTTTATGATGTTATTTTTATTTGAAAAACAATAATTCTTTTCTTTTTTTCTTTAGGTAACTTTCTAAATAAGAAGACATGATTTAGACTCCGACGAAAATGAATCGCTTATCTCGTTCTGGAGAAATAAACAGAATGATGCTGTCAATAAATAATGAACATAGTTTTGTATATTGATATGTATTCACCTGAAATAATATATTTTATAAATGCAAAATCTTTATTATTTAATAGTACCTGCAAAATATGCCAAGGCAGAAATTTATTGAGAAATTCTTGTAAAAAATTATAATTTATTATATTTATTATTATAGTAAGTAATTATAAATAAAAATAAGTGCTTGTTTTTATTCAGTTAAATATGTTGTCTCATTGAATATAATTTTTTATATATGACTCGAAATTTTTATTTCTTTTTTGCTAGTATTTTTATTATTTCTTACAATTACAAATAGCCATATATTTAACATTTTAACTGGTCACATTTAAACTCATTAACACTAACATTTGTTCTTATTACTATATTAAATTTTTTTTATACATGTATTTTACTGTTTCGACTGTAGAATCAGAATTTTAGGTTGCTATATCCTTTATTTTCATAAAATGAACAAAATTGAATTTCACATTTGGCATCTCTTTAAATATGGAATTCAATAAAGATTATTTCTTTTAAAACGAAGAGATACAACTAATTATTAACAAATATTGATCCACACACATTGTTTATAAGCTTGAAGATTGATAAGTTTTCGAAATTTCAAATATATTTTTACATAGAATATTTGATGAATATCCTCACATCTGCTTTGAAGCTTTTAATCCATTTATCTAATTTTAATTGTGTAATTAATTCAGGAAGAATTTTCACCACTTATTTTGCATTTTGTGGTTCATAATTTTGGAAAATAATTTGAACGTCTGAACTTGTCACTTACTGAATGATTATTTTTGACTCAAAATGTGTAAAACAATTGGTTTTCGGATACTCAAACTTTATATTTTATGATATCAAGTTTGAATGTAATTTTTGAAATAAGAGGAAACATTAAAATAATTTGGAATGAGATTACAGCAATTATGCGTTTGCAAAAATATTTAGCAATTCCGTCTAACAAATTTTTCCAAAAAACATTTTGTTCTTTATTTTGAATTTACAGTTTAGGAAATAAAAAGAAAATTATCTATTTTTATTGTGGTATAGTTCCTACTAATCATTTGAAAGGAATTAAGGTACTGTTGAAGATTTCAGAAGTGAAAATTTCATAATCATCTATACATCGAAATAAAACGATTTCAAAATTTCGAAGAGAAGTGCTCGTTTTCCTCATGAAACTTCAGAACTTATTTTCAAATATTATAAAACTTATATTCAAACTTTATATATCAAAAGTTATTTTCGAAAACTAAATTTCATTAGTCTAGATTATTCATTTCGGAATTATCATCTAACAAAATTTTTATCCTCTAAGATTAACGTAAAAGTTTAAACTTTTATTGATTCCGTGAAAAATAATATTGTTATGGACTTGGAAATTTTTCGTTATGTCCTATTAATCTTATAACTCCATTTCATGTATTTAGTTGATAAATGCTATATTTTGTTTGGTTATTTAATTTAATTCATTTTGTTGCGTTGATTAAAATAAGTGAATGAATATTTAGAGATATATTCTGTGGTTTGCATTGCACTTATGTTACACATATATATTCTGAATGCGTTGTCTGCAATTAATGAATTCTTTTGCAATCAAAAAACCTTTGTACTGACAAATTATAGCCAAAACATCAAAGAAGAATGATTTACATTTATCAGTTAATGAAGTGCATCACATTTTTTAAATGCTTATAAAATAAAATGATATAGCATACGATATTTATTTATGCTTACTTAAGCAGTGATAATAGGAATTGCTTAAATTGGTAAAGTAAGGCAGAAATAAAGTGTAAAAAGATTAAAAATCAGTTAATTTTTTTTCTCTTCATCACTAAGTTATTTATTTTAAGAATAAAATTCAAATTTCTTTCAAACAATGAAAGATCGACATAATTTTATTTCTTTCGATCATGCAATAAGACTTTCTATTTTAATGCTTTGAGTGTTTCAGAAATACAATTTATATAAAACTCTTTATGCTTTTGATTTTTTTTGAAGAAAAGAATAAAGTTTCAATGAAATTTTTACTTCATGCCCTTTATCATATATCAAGCAGCAATAGATTGTAATATGTAGATTGCAACTTTGCAGTTACTTTTAAAATGCCATGAAATAAAAATACTACTGTCGATCTAAATTTAATTTAACAAAAAATATAAATGCCTTCTTAACTGAAAATTTCAAATATCTCTCAATAGTATATTAACAAAAACAGTAATTTTCCCATGAGATATATATTCATAACACTAAAAATGGGTGTTGCCATAAGAAATTTTTAAAGTTTGAAAAATTTTAAATATGCAAACAATCTTTTATATGAATTTAGGGAGCATTATCTTTTAGTATTCGTTATTACCCTTAAAATGGCAGTTTTAGTTTCTACATAATATTACCGATAGCAGAATAAAGCGAGGTGATTTTTTTCCCACAACTTCATTCCGCAAGGAAAATTGTCTATACACATTTTGAAATTCCATATCACCTGAAAAGCAAATAAGCGTCCAAATAATCTAGAGCTTGGGGTTACGACATTTTCATGGTTGCAAAAATATTTCGCATTTCATTAAAAATATATATATTCATAAAAATTTTGTGCAAATGAATAGGAAAATTAATTATTCAGTCACTTAAATATTATACCATCTTAAATACAAGTAAGTATCAAAATAATTTAGATCAAGGCTTAGGACAGTTTTACTGTTTTTGTAGTGAGCTTATCGAAACCTAAATTACTGAATGTAAAATGAATATATATTTATAAATATTATAGGAATTAATAATTATTTTAAGAATATTAGAGATCTTTTCTGTTGAAATCTAGGCTCACCAAAACATACAAACAGGAACACGAAGATTGAAACACTGAACTATCAAAACATCTTCAAAGCAATTATTTCTCATCTGTTCTGTCCGGTATTTTATAACTCATTTCATAAAATAAATATAAATATTACATTTATGCAATTTTTGGGCACCTTCTCCACCTAATGTAGAATTTCGTTATTTCATAGTTTGGAAAATAAACTGTAGCATATAGTTGCATGTTTCGAATTTCAAAAAGCAGCTTTGGACATTCTATCTATTCAAAATCTCTTCCTCTTCACAATTTTCTCATTTAGCATAAATTAGACTTTCAAAGACAATTTACAAAAATTCATAATACATTTCATCATTTTGTTTCCAAAGACAATTCCTCAACTCCTAAATATCCCGTCACTGACACCAATTTTACATGTTGCGTGCTTAAGTAATATGGGAATATTAAAAATACTCAGGCACAAAATTTAGAATAAATATTTATTTACAAAAACCTACGATATATATTATGTATATTTCTTACCATGGGTACATAATATTCATGGGTTTGAAAGCATAGAAAATTTGGAGATCGAACGTTCAATAGACATTTTCAGCTCTGAGTCTCTATCAGGATCGAACTCACTTTTTTAGGTCCCTTTACAGTTGGCATCAAAATAAAGCTGAGACATTCCCAGAATTTCCAAGCACATTTGGTTACTAATGTCCTCCTGCACATCTGAATAGAATCTAGAACACATCTTCGAAAATAATCAACATATTTTATTCAACTGCGGGGATCCATCGAACGAAAGAATATGTTTTAAACTGCAAAAGTACTCTGCTATTCTTTTTGAAACGAATACTTCAAAACATTTTTGTTCAAAATTTTAAAAATTTCAAATGTGCAAATAAATAAGTAAATTTATTAAATAACAGAAAAAAAATTCACTTTTAAATATCTGCTGAGAACTTCTGAATGAAATATTTCAAATCAGTATTCTCTTAGTAAAATGCATTTTTCAGTTGTTGAAAAGAGACAAGCCAAGACTTATAAAAACTATATTCACATCTATTGGATCGTTCAAAATTTGTTTCAGATAACATGCAAATAATTTTTAAGATAAATATACATCTACAGTTATTTATCATTTGGCTTATCTAGAAACTTTTTAAATATCTCTTAAATTAAAGTGAAATCAAAAATTGAAACTCTGTAAGTAAATTGAAACTCTGACAAACTAAGTGATTTAGTATTTGATTCATTTTAATAAAGGGTTTTAAGTTCTAAAATCGAGATATCTGTTGTTCCGTACATTTAATACGTTTCAGAATACGAACTTGACTACAAAAAAAAAAAAAACATTTACCGTAGGGTTTGCTTAATGAATCTGTGGGGGAAATTTTAAATGAGATTTTTAAAAAAAGGCATAAACAATAAAGAAATTATAGAATTATTTTAAATATCATGATTTATAATTATTTCATACCTTTTCCGTATTTCTCTGAGAAATCAGAACTTATTCAAAATGATACATTTTTTAAAAATAATTTTTTTTTCTTGAAAATACTGCGAATCAGCTAAATATATTTTTGCCTAATGCAATATGCGATGAAAGTAATTTATTACAAAGTAACTTTTTTTTGTACATAATTATATAAATATATACCATTTTAATTTTTTTATGCATAATTAAATCAATACAAACTGCTATGTATGAAAATAAGATATCATGCGACTCTTTCCGGAATAAATTCAAGTTAAAAAGATTTTAACGTCTCATTTTTGAGAGAACGCTACATTTCTTAACACCAAACCACAACATAGCAAATAATCGTGGGAAAGAAAATAGCAGCAACTCAAAACCAGCCTTTAATAAGAGGAGCCACGTTGGCTATTACTCAAATTTGTATTAATTGCCCAATGAAATTAACTCAGTGACTGAAATATCCGGAAGTTCTGACAATCCCCTACCATAAAGATGACGCAATCGCGAGGTAATACAATGCATCCTTCAAAAGATGAGTCTGATCTTGCGACTCCCGTTAAATCCCGGATAATTAGCATTGTGTAGTGTTTCCGGTTTGCTTCATTTTGTTGCTTCCGCACATAGAGAGCTTCTTTAATTAGATATTGTTTGTTATTTTTGGATTAACAAACTCTCTGACTTGTCTGTTTAATCCAGACACGTTTTGACGATGTCAAACCGACTATTATATTGTGAAAAGACTGTCGTGTCACGAAGATTATGTCTGTCGTATTCTTTTGTATGAGAGTATCAAGTTATGAATTCATTAAGTGTATCATTTGCGTGGTTTGTAAATAAATTGTTTAGGGAAAAAATATGCCTTTTTTTTTGTCATCAGATGTTTTAAGAAGAAATAGGAGAAGAAATTATTCTATTAAAATAAGCATTCTTGGAATTATAAATTTACTTCGATTTCTTAAAGAATATCATGTCAATTGTTTCTAAATAAAAAATTCGGAAAAAAAATGCATTTCTTTTTTTTATAGTATTTAAGCTTTCAAGATTTGGATGAATTTAATCATATTAGATCTCTTCGAGTTCGATAAAATTATTTTTGAAGTTATGTTTATGTAAATACTACTATCTCAATTTCAATGTGCAGATAAAATGAAGCGTTTGGTGCTGCTTATACGAAAATTCCTTATTTGAAGTAAATTTTGAACAGAATGCATCAATGGAAAGATAAACATTTTTAAAACTTTTAATAGATTTTATTCACAGCCTTCCCAATGAAAAATATTGTAATATATTTATGCAAGCGATTCATTGAGAGTGATATTGATTTTATTTGTACAATGATAATCTTAAATCTTTTTTGAACAAGTTATAATATGTATAACGCTAACATTATTATTTTTCGTATTACAAACTGAAAAAAGTTGGACGAATAATATTTTTTTTTAGGATATCAATTCACATTAGTACAATCTTTTTTGAAAACTTATAATAATTTACATCATTATTCGAAACTTTCCGAGACAGTCAAGAAAGAACATTCAAAAGCTTTTTGAACGAGTCTTTTTGTAAGAATTCGATGAAATTGTATAAAAATAGAATTTCGGCAGAAAGGATTTAGCATTTAAAACAGAAATGTTTCATTTTTTAAAATTGAACCATTTTTAAAAATTTCTTGCTGATAATAGCAGAAAACTGAACCGTCGTTGAAAATGTAGCAAAAATATTTAATTTGTTGAAACTTTTGAACGAGATAATCGTGAGAAATTTGCAAATATTTCTGACAAATCAGAAGAAATATAGAAAGCATCATATTCTCGGGTTTAAGATCTTATTCCTTTTGCTCGTCTTAACCTTTTTTTCTTTTTTTTTTTTCCTCTTAGCTGTCTTAATGGACAAGATAGTTCACCAAGAATATTGATTGTATTCACTGAGAACGTTGGTTGTGCACTTTCAATTAAATCTTATGCGTAATTTGAAATTCACGATTCTCACAACAAAATATTTTTAAACTTCAAATTGTAGTATATATTAAAGTCGCACTACTTTAATAGCTTACTCCATTCTATTCATAGTGCATATGAATTTTCCAAATGGAATCGAGTTCCATGGCATCACAGCCTCACTGAAAAAAGTAAATATCCACATAATAGCGGGTATGTAACTTTGTTTTATTATTCTTCGAGCCGCTTCAGAATTTTTTTTCAGCTTTAAACAAATGAATAGTCGCATAATTAAGTACTGGATGAAGCCTTAAAAATTGTTGAAATTTCAATGCAACTATGCAAATAATCTTTAAAACTTATCAAAATTCTGGACAAACATGCGCGATTAAATTGAATTTATTAAAAAGAAAATGTCTAAATTTTAAGAGTGTAAAATTAATTTTTTTGCAGTGACATTTTTGAAGATATCAATGTAAAATATAAAATTCTCGTTCGACTATCAATTAAGTGAAATTTCAAAAGAATCGATCAGAAGTACACATTGTCTATTTATGATAAATTTTGCACTCCAAGTTTAACGCTGTGATCTGTAGAGAATCAATAGATAAATACACACATTCTTTTCTATAATTAGTAGATAGAGCCAGAGACGTGTCATTTTGACATCCAATTTTAAAATTTTCAATATTTATTAGCTGATGTTAACCGAAAAATATTTTGCTTATAGCAAAAAGCACATACACATATATTGGATCAAAATTTTACAGCATAGATTTTATAACGAATACTGTGGCGTAAACAGTCTGGAGTATCAGTTAAAAAATGATATCTATGTAAAATTATCTTTATAATGGTTTTAAGTAAATGCCTCATTAAAAAATTAGGTCAGAGAAATAACTAGAAAAAATGTGAAGGGCTGAATAACATTGTGGCGAAATCCAATTCTTATCAAAATACTTGTATAATTTCACAATTAGCGAGATTCCACAACACGTGTTCGAAATTAAAGGCATTAGAAAAACAGCGGGGAAAAACCGTTTTGAAAAGTCTAGAATGTTTTTGATCTGCATTTCGTAACTTAAGAAAAAGATTTAAGCTCGTTAAAAAAATCCTTTTAGCTGGAAAATTAATTTTTTATTGATGATATTTTTTACTGAGAGGATTGCATATATTGGCTACTGGCATTAATATTCATTGCACACCCGGCAGCAATTTTTTAACTTCTCTCTATCCATTTCTCTGTTTTCTCTCATCGAATTGAATGAGATTTTCATTATTTCTTGCTTAATTTATATATTTTGAAGATTTTCTTAAAAACGTACATTTTCTACGATTTAACTGCATATGGTTAAAGCTATGAAAATACAAATTTATCATCAAAGTTGACAATAAAAAATACTTAGGTATTTATAGAATTAGTAAATGCATTAGGAACAGAAATGCAGAAAATGATAAAAAATGTAGAAGAGCATAAAAATTTGCTTTTATTAGTGTGAAAAAGAAACTAGTTATTTTGAAATAAGGATGTGGTGAACTAAATAAAATCATAAACAAGTAAGGGCTGTACATGATCAGAAATGTTTTAAGTACATTAGAATTTTAATTACTTTTATAAAATCGTTCATTTTTAATGAATATTTAAGAACTACGTATTTAATGATAATTATTATTGCTTAGATTCTTATAGTACTTCTTTCAATGTCCCACGCTTTTATTAATTTTATTTTTATATGCATATTTTCGATTAAAAAAATGTTTCTATTTCATAATACTCAAATAAAAACAGCATTTTGCAGTAATCTTGCAAATCATTTTTTTTCGAACTCTTTTTTTTTAAAGACCTCTTACATATGAAACCGATATTTTGTTAAAATTAAGCTGTGAACGTGAGAATTAGTTCCGAAAATATTAAAATGTCATTGGAACAAGATAAATTATTACTCCAAATACAGGAGAACTTTAATAAAAAAAATTATGAATTTCCATCTGCGCAAAAATAAAAAAAATGAGTAAAATATATACATGTAAAATAGTTGCCTAATTCTAAAGATACAGCAATTAAACAAAGAGCATGTGACAATTAGCCGACATTTAAAAATAGAAATGACATTTAAACAGTCATTCAACTGATATCTGGATAGCACTACATAACATTAATTATATTGTCATGAATTTGTCATATTGTTTTCTTGTGCAGTAAGTTCTTGGTTAGGAAGACAGTTTTAAAGAAGCTCTAATGAATGCTGAATAGATGACCAGTCAATGGCGACAAATTTGGCGATCCATTGTCAACAATGACAATTAAATAGAAGATCCCAGAAACTAAAAGAATTTTAGAAGAAAATTATTTCGCATAAATTTAAATTTAATATTACGAAATCTCACGCTATTTCTATTAATAATAAAGAGGAAATTGTAAGTTCCTCTATTTTCTAACTTTAGCGATACTGTTACTTCACTTTCTTATTCCTTACTAGTAGTTGGAGATAGTTACGTGCAATTTCATTTAAATAATTTAGACATAATTTCATTTTTATGATTCCGTTAAATAGTCGGGCATTAAAATTCGTTATTTTAATTGTCTTATATATGTTTTTTTTCATTGTACATATAGACTTTTCTAATGAAGACCAACTCGCTAATAAAAACACAAATGTTCGGTTCATTTTTTTCTTTTTTCTAAATTTCAGCGTACAGTAACTTTACATTTTTTAATATATTAAAAAAGAAGCAAACTACAAAAATATAAAACATAATCCTTCATTTTTACCTTTCAACAATAGATGAAAATCATGAAATTAAGTATTTGAAGCAGCAATGCAAACGATTTGAGTTTCAGATCAACAATGCAATTTATAGTTGGAAATTAAGAAAAGATATTTCCTAAAACAATGCCAAAATCCTGAAAAAGTTTGTACACTTATTAAATTGATATAATTAAAAAAACAACTTAAAAAAATAATGACAATGTAAAATTTATATTTGTGCTATAGTGTTTTCGAAGATTATCGCTGAAAAACCACAAAATTCAATTTAATTTTTGATTAATTGAAATTATAATTAAAATTTCAAAAGCACGCTCTAAGGTGCACATTTTCTCTCACTAAGATATATACACTGGTGTGCAAAACTTAAGCAACAGGTATGTTTTTTGCCATAACTTTCTGAGAAATCATCTGAGAGACATGAAATTCAGAAATGAGATACAGCATTTTGTTCTGAAAGAATGACGAAAGCATAGCTGCGCAGAAATGAATACAATGCATACAGTATGGAATCAAACAAAAAAAAGGCTTTATTGAACTCATAGTATCGTTACACATGATTGTCTGTCCAAGAGGAAGAATAGCAAGCAGATGTTCCTTAGTATGGGATGTGCCCTCCCCATACTGCAATGGTTGCTTCGCACCGTCTCCCCATATTCAGCACCAGATTGTCCAACAGTTCTTGAGGTAAGAGTGCTCATTCCTCAATCAGCATCTGTTTAAGTTGTCGGGAGCTCCCAGGAGGATGTAATCGTGCCGCAAGGCGTCTCCCCAAAGCATCCCACACATGTTCTTTCGGATTTAAATCAGGGGAGCACGACGGCCAATCCATTCGAGTGATATCTTCACTTTCCAGGAGCTCCTCAACAGCATGAGTCCTGTGTGGCAGTGCATTGTCATCCATAAAAACGAAGTCTGATCCATTGGCACCTCGGAACAGACGCACATGGGGAAGGATTACCTCCTGACAATAGCGATCTCCAGTTACAGAACCTCTGTCGAAAGCGTGGAGCTCAGTCCGCCCGTTCATCATAATGCCTCCCCAGGCGACAGCTCCAGGACCACTGAAACGGTCTCTTTCCGTGATGCTACAAGTGATTCCCACCGTCAGTTGATTTGGAGAGAGGTCGGGACACGGTTTCATCCCAGTAACATTTCAACAGAGTTTCTGTAACTGGAGATCGCTATTGTCAGGAGGTGATCCTTCCCCATGTGCGTCTGTTCCGAGGTGCCATTGGATCAGACTTCGTTTTTTTTGGATGACAATGCACGGCCACACAGGAATCATGCTTTTGAGGAGCTCCTGGAAAATGATGATATCACTCGAATGGATTGGCCGGCGGGCTCCCCTGATTTAAATCCGATAGAACATGTGTGGGATGCTTTGGGGAGACGCCTTGCGGCACGATTACATCCTCTTGGGAACACCCGACAACTTAAACAGATGCTGATTTAGGAATGAGCACTCTTACCTCAAGAACTGTTGGACAATCTGGTGCTGAGTATGGGGAGACGGTGCGAAGCAACCATTGCAGTAAGGGGAGGGCATATCCCATACTAAGGAACATCTGCTTGATGTTCTTCCTCTTGAACAGACAATCATGTGTAACGATACTATGAGTTCAATAAAGCCTTTTTTTGTTTGATTCCATACTGTATGCATTGTATTCATTTCTGCGCAACTATGCTTTCGTCATTCTTTCAGAACAAAATGATGTATCTCATTTCTGAATTTCATGTCTCTCAGATGATTTCTCGTGAAGTTATGGCAAAAAACATACCTGTTGCTTAAGTTTTGCACACCAGTGTATGTGCTAGATTGGGTAACTGTTGACAGCCTGTTGAGCACTATCATACGTATTCTTTCTCTTTTATTAATAATAGAGAGACAAAATAACAAGGATAAGGATACTTTAGGAACTGTTGTCAGAACACATTAGCAGAATTCTTGAAGAATACTAAGAGAAAAGTTTAAAAACAGGATATTAACAATTTATATCAGGACTTACTATTGATCTGGTTTATTTTCATGTCATTTATTAATGAAAAAATAACTATTTGATTAATTGCTTCAAAACTTTAATAAAATATTTTTTTTATTCTTCATTATTTATAAGCGATGGATTATTGGTGATTTATAAAAATTTCTATTCCTGTTTATTGACTGTTTCATTTTAATTAAAAACATTTTCTGTTTAATAATATTTTGTGCAAACACTGCTCTTTACGTTAAAAACATGAGATAAATAATAATTATAGTTCCGGGCGATGGCTGGAAAATCAGCTAGTATCATATATAATATAAATATATTCAAGTAAGCTGTCTCAAACTCTTAAGGAAATGTCGGTTATGTGTCTGATAATAAATTTTCGCTTACAGTAATAGATCTGTCTCGTACCATCATCTAACAACTATTCAAAATTACTAGTTTACTGTTACGCACTATCCTTCATGTTGCTTACACGAAAGCTATATGGCGGAAACTATTCGCGATGCACAAGGAATGCAAATATAATCATAACAACTAAATTGACCTTTCAAATTATTGATATTTCAAATTTATTTATTTGAAATTGCGAAGGACTGATATTTAAATCCATTATGAAATCAAAATAACAAGTAAATGAAAGGACAGAAATAACCTAGACACCGTAAGTATTTGAAATGTCGTTAATCCTCTGATACAGATTGAAGTAACAATAAATGTCCCTAATAGGGTGTGTAGTAAATTTAAGAGATTAAATAAATTTCTAAGATCAAGGGGTTAGTTGTTATAATATTATAATTGTGTTAAATAATCCATAAATATGCCGGTCTGCTACGAAAGTAGAAGACTGAATTGCTGATAACATAGCGGTAAAATTAGTTTCTTATCAAATGTCTTGTAAGAGCTTCCATTATATGTGTTGCAATCCAAGAAAATTAATAAAAAAGATAATTTAAAATTTATTACAAAGAACCAAAATATTTTCGATTTGTATTTCGAAATCTAAAAAAAGCTTTTAGCTTTTTAGGATAACGGAATAATTTTAGATTTCTAATACTTTTTTATCAATGGGAAATGCATAAATTGGCGATAATATTCATCAATTCAAAATCTCATCTCTTAGCGTTTTTACCCTTTCACTTGCTTGTTTTACCCTAACTGATGGAACATAATGATTACGTTTCTTGTAGTTTTGGAAGAATTGATAATGTAGCTGTCGGCCTTTGCAGGTGCAAGCAGTCAGTCTATGATAACAGATACAAATACATGCTAACTGCTTCATATCACTTAATTTTGTACCATCGCTGTATCCATAATATGTTGTATTTTGGTAATTAAAGTTCTGCGATTAGCAAATTATGGGCCAATCATAATTGATGCTAGTACCGATGAAAATATAGGATTCCATAATCATAGGTTAAATATCTGGAAGGGATAATGGCAAGAAATAAATTGGAGCTAACTCAATTTCTTATATACTATTTATTTAGTCAATCGAGTAGTAAATCACTTAACAAAAAAAAAGTTAATATTTTTGGCACCAATAATTGGTCAATTTAATTTTATGTTTTAGCAAATTTTTAAGTTAATTCACATATTAATGATTCTTTTTAATATTTCATTTCAGTAGTTTTGTAAAAGTACATATATACTTTTATTTATTTAGAATTTGATACATATATCATGAAAAATAATAATAATATTTTTGAAACAATATCCAAAGTTAATGATTTCTTTATATTGGGTTGTTCGGAAAGTATTTTTTTTTTTTTTTTGTGGAAATGAAAGGCAGTTTTCGTATAATAGACAAATACTTTATTAAATTATATATTAGCCGTTCTGGTCCAACACCTTTTGCCATCTTTCTGGTAGTAGCATAATTGCATGCTCATAAAATTTTTGGTCTTTGCTGCCAAAAAACTGATCGAGGTGGTTTTTGACCTCCTCATTTGAGGTGAAGGTTTTACCGTCTAAAAAATTTAGCGAACCAGTTCTGGCACTGGCATACTGTCAACACAGCTTCTCCATACACATCGGTCAATTTCTTTCTGGCTTGAACAGCATTTTTACGCTTTCTGTAGTAAAACAGTAAGATATGTCGAAAATGCTGCTTATCGCTCTCCATATTTAAAAGGGCACCAACCAAAAACTACTGCGTAGAATTAATTGGAATTTTTCACACACAAGCCTTGCTATATGAGCTCTCAAAGCATATAAAAATTATACCGCTTAAATGTGAAGTTGGGTGCAAAAAAAAAAATACAATTAAATCCTCTGTCGGGAAAAAACGAAATTACTTTCCGAACAACCCAATATATAAAAGCACTGAATATTGAGTTATATCAGCTAGGCCAGGTTATAAGGAAATGATAAACTACAAACAAATTTATCATCAAGAATTATTACTTCTCAGGACCATTCAAATAAATATAACATAATCAATTAATTGAATGAGTAATAACTCAATGCATTGAAAATAAATAATTAATTAAACTTTAGCTTATTTAATAATGTCCTAATAAAATAAGCCCTAATATTTAATAATTCATAGAATTGGTGCTTGTTAGAAATTTGTTAATTTAGCAGCTAAGCTAATAAATTATGCTACTAATATTTTAAAACAGCATGATTCTGATTTCTTTCTAGTCAGTGCATATAGGAAGCTATCTATTCGGAAATCCACTCTTGACGAAATGGCGTTGCAATTTTGTTTTAAATTGTTATGTTGCATTTAACTACCTCCAATCTGTTACATCATTTAACTCTAAATTAGTTTGGAAATTTCTTTCCTTTTTATGATCAAAATTATTCTATGAAATGATGATAAAAATTCTAATAATCATAGGCACTTTTCTCATTTGTACGGCACTAATAGTCATCAATGTACATAGAAACAAATATTGGCGTGTTACCGTTGGAACAAAGAACTATTGAATCGTCGTTAAACTAAAATACTGGACACCAATTTTGCCAACTATTGGCATGAAGCCTAGGCACGTAAGCTCTGGTACTGAGCTAACAGAAAACTACCAATGGAAATGTTCTCAATTCGTTTTATCATATATTTACATGGCACAGCGTTTTTTGTATTTAACTTCGTAATATGTAAAAAGAAGTGAATATGATCCTTTAACCACAAGTTAGTCAACATTTTAATAACTGGTTTCAACATTTCGTGCAGATTTGCATTTTTAGTGGAAATCTCTAAATTTTAAACTGTGTTGCATTTCTGACTTACTGTTCGCGTTCATACATTTACGATAGACAATCTAGATAGACACACGCAATATTCCAAAAGAGTATCTTTTTTTTCAGGGGCTACAGGATTCTTCAAAATCCTGTAGTGTTTTATATACAAAAAAATGAAAAAAAGTACCCCTTAACAATTAACAAAATTTTGCACCATAGAACTAATAATTTAGTTCAGAAATAACATTATTTGAAACTAAAAATCTCAATATTTCAATTTTAATACTATAGCAATGCTGCTATGTATTAAAATTGTATATGAAAAAGGTAAGCAGTTGATGCATATCAATATTTAATTTCATGTGTTGCACTTTAAAACAAAAAGAGAAACATCGCGGCCTGCTTACTTCACAGAGCAACATATTTTGAATTCGGACATTAAATGGAAGAAGGCTGAACAAACATTATGTAAAATAAAATAAAAATATACGTATTGCATATATTGATTCCTCTTAAAGTAGCTTCTTTTAGTTTTTAGAAAATTATTCATCTTGATTTGTGAGATTAAATTTCATTTTAAAGCAACACGTGCCACTGGACCAAATGTTACCAAAAAGTATGAAATTGCTAAATTCTCTTAAAATAAGTATTCCACGAAACCATCCACAAATATCATGCAATTAAGAAGGGTAATCTTTATTATTCCTTTTTTATGTATTCAGCAATTCAAGTTACATCCTGTTACAACAACTCTCAAACACACGTGACTTGAAAATATTTTTACCAATTTGCCGAAAAAAACACCGAAAAAAAAAGAGACCATAATCAACAGGATTAGGTGTTCGTGAAAGAGTGTCGTATTTCTTAGTTTTTTCCAGTTAACATAATATTGTCATTGACCTTGCAGCCTAAGTGCCCATTTAGATTGGCGAATACAGGTCCTAATGTCTGTTCCGTCGTAGAAACACAACATTAAGAGGTAAGTTATTTGTTAAAAACATTCGTTAGCGATTGCAAGAGACGTCGCCAGAGGGCGGTACCCATCGACTCGTGCGGTCTTCAGCCAGATTTATTTCATTCGAATTTGCACTTACAGAAGGAATTCGGCGGAAATTCTATCTTTTGTACTTTTGTCGGTAGAGAAAAAAAAAAAAAAACCGTGATTAATTTTATTGTTAACAGATATAACAGATGTTTTCTGCATCCGCAGCATTTTTTATATTTATTATTTTCTTCAGTTTTCTTTTTGGCATTTTCTACTTTCTAATTGCTTTTAAAAAAAATCAAATTATGAGAATTTTGCAATGTTTTCCAAAAATTATGATACATCACAGACTTTCCTACCTTAAATTATTAGAAATTTCAAAATTTAAAATCTGCAGTAAACTATAAGTAGATATAAAGAAAAATTAATGGATTTAACAAAAGTTATTTCAACATAAAATTTAAAAATTCTAAAATGTTTCCCGATAATAAATCATTTTAGAATTTCAGTATTAAGGTATCAAAAATTCCTTGTTTTGTATGATTTTGAAGCAATGTAAATTGCATTGTAACTTGACTAATTCGATAATGGGGAGACCGTAAAGAAAAGTCAATTTATACAAAAATTTTAATTAGGAAAAAAAGGGAAAAAAAGCTGAACATGAGTAAAAAAAGAGCAGGAAAAAACAAGTTTTTTTAACCTAAAAATGGTAATAATTAATGTTAACTTAATTTAATACTTAACAGTTCATATAAATAACATCTATTAAATAAGAAAGCAATAAATAACGTTAAAATAGTAATAATTATAGGAAAATAATTTAAATAAAATAATTCTAACTAATAAGTAAGTTTTTATACTAAATAAACAGCATAAACTTCTTTGAATAATGTAAATCTACTACTAAAATTCTTAATAAACAATGTAATTCATAGTTAACATGTTCAAAATGAATATATATGTGTGTGTGTGTATTCGATTGAATACATTGTTATTTAAAATTTTAAAAAAATGGCGAATCTGAATATAATTGATGGATTCTTTAATTAATAAAAACAACTCAAATGAGTTACTTTAAATTCGTGTTATAGACGGTATTTTATAATTACTTTTAAAGAAAATTTTTAAAACTCAGAAAAAAATATCTAAGTGAAAATGATGAAATTTGCCGAGTTCCAATATAAATAGACTATTAGTTATAAAATTTTTATCCAGACTTAGAAAAACACAAATCAAAATTTAAAATAGATATACATTTCGAAACCTAAATCTGAAATAAATAATAAGAACTGGCCTTTTTAGGTTTCATTGGCAATTAAAGTATTGCGAAATTTTTTCCTACTTTAATTGGATTATACTTGAGTGACCATACTTTAATTGGCTACTCAAGTTAATTATGTAGGAAAACTATTTGTATACACTGTACCTCTTAAGTTTTTGTTTTTATTAGGACTATGTTTAGAAATTCGTAAAATTAAACAACGTTCATTTTAAATATAGAATTTTATTGCATAACATTTAAATAAATTATAATTAAAAAGTCTGCTAAAAATACCAATTATTCTCAAGCGCATTAGAATAATTAGCAAAACAATTAGTAAGTAATAGCAATAATTGCCCATAATTAGCAAAATATACTTAGTCTCATTCTAGCAAATTTACATATATTTTGTAAATTATCTTTTTAATTAAAACGAGATTAAATAATTTTAAATTTAATTATATAATAAATAAATGTAATATTAAATAGTTAATTATGGCATAATAATAATAATAATAATATAAATTTTATTAATAATTATAACGATTTGCTCTGTATCAAGCTAGTAAATATTCAAATATTGGTAAATGGAACATGAAAAATTTTTTAAACAAAATAATAATTAGGATAACAAAGTGAGGTAATGAACCTGGAAAATTCTACAGTGATCATTCAAATGTAAACTCTACCATATAGCCACAATGAATTCCTTTGCATTTTAGAAGTTTTTTGGATAGCTAAGTAATGAATATATCTAACTAGGAGTTAATGATTATATCTGAACTCATTCATACACTCTCAACTCATTGATGTAGATAATGGCATTCAAACATGCAAATGCAGTTTGGATCACAACGTTCAAACATTACAAAAGCTATCTATTATCAAACATTACAAAGGCCATCGATTTGATAACCGATGGCCATTACAAAAGCTATCGATTTTCAAACATTACAAAACCTATTTTTAGGCCCTGTAGTGGGCCCTTTAATAATGCAAGATTCGAGATGCACTTTTTTCTTCCACAATTTTAACCTTCCCTTTTTTTTTTTTATTAATTTTAACATAGTTTATATATAAACAATTGCAAAATGCAACAAACAATAACAAATTTAAATAATAAAATTTTCAATTTTAGAAAAACTTAATGAAAGCTCATTTCCCTGACTTGCGTTTGAAAAGATTTAATTTAAAAAATAATGTCAGATAATTGTAAAACTTTTTTTAACATGAATTTGATGAAAATTACTTTTTTTTCACTTGCGTGGGAAAAAAAATTAATTTCAAACAATTATGAAACATTTTTAACGTAACCTAATTCTCTAATACAGAAGTTTTTAAACTTTTAAACACATTGATATGCAAGTAGTCTGATATTGTACCGTAACGGCAAACCTTTTTCTGGCCTCAAATTATGCGATATACAATCCTTGTTTGATGGCTAAAATTACAACAAATATAACAAATTAGATGCTTCTTCGTTACCAGAATACTTATGATAAATTCCGAAAAGTTAATGGCGATAATAAGCCAAATATTATTCTTTATAAATAATTTGAACTAAATCTAAAAAATTCATTTATTTTTATATAAGGTCATACTAAATCTTCTAAAGGCCCTTGAACAATGCGAATTTCATGGACCTTTTCCCTCACCAAAATTTTAAAACCGATACTTTTAATCAATTTTAATTTAATCTTTACATAAGTAGTTTTGCTTAAAAAATTTTGATAGATTGAAATAGCAAAGTTCAGATCGTTTTTTAATCAGCATAGTGTATAAAAAATGCACAACTAAGGTCGGTTTAAAAGCAATTTTAAGCCCTCCCCCCAAAAAAGGCAACTTTTTTTTAATTCAATCTTATCAATATTTAATTTAGAAACTGACCTTTTCTTAATTATAACTATCCATTTTTTTAAAATTATAAAATAACATAAAATTTACAGCTGGTAATTAATATAAGGATAATGTACCAAAATTAGTTGAAACAATATTTGATTTTAATTTAAATAAGTTCTCTTGCATGACCTGTATTGTTTCATGAGAGCACAAAATTAATAAAACTTAAAATATTGTCAAAACTCTTGAGGATTCGGGGCCTGTTAAAGTTATGGAGCCTCTAGGCAATTAATTACCTATTTAGTCTAATTAATAATCCGATCATGCTTTTGTATAAAAAAATGCAGGTGAAACTTTTCATTAAAACAGTTTTTCAATAGAAAATGGACGTTAAATCCTCTAAAAGACCATAAAAGATTTTATCAAAAAAAGGTTTAATCGATTTTTCTGATGGGTTTTCTTATTTATCTGCTTACCTTTTATAAATTTGATTTCCTATATTCTTCAAAAGTCAGATGGTACGTTGATTGAATCTAAATTATAACTCATCACATTTCAAAACTTAAATCTCAACAAATAAGGAAATTAACATATGAAAAAACCATATTTTGCCTTAACAGGATGATACTTGTGAATGAGAGGCTTCAATTTCATACATTTGCTGTCACTGTTCAAATAATCGATCAATTACAATAATAATAATAAACGTATATACACAAGTGTTTCTTTCGATTTTCTGGCTATGCGAGAGTAACAGTTTATTTCCGGGTATGTCAAACATGTTTAAATAAGATTAATTATTCAATTCATCTTATTTCAAAGATCTCCTACTGACGTTTGAAAGCCAAAAAGAAAGATTTCATTCTTAGTATTCCTTTACTGTATTGCAATCTAGACATTGGATTTCTGTTCAGCCCTTGACAGACATTTTGGAACTAATTCGCTGAATATTCTTCTGCTTCAACACTTCCTGGATGGGTTATTTTATTTATTTTTCCTTCTTCCTCCTCATCACTTGGCCTCGGTCGCCATGTTTTTGATTGTTATCTCATTCTCATTACAACACCACCAGCTAAAATACGAGTTTTCTGTTCTCTCTCTCTCTCTCTCTCTCTTTTTCCACCAACTATTGTTCGATCTATTGCGCGCCATTTTGTTTTTTATTCGTTTATTATTATTATTATTATTTTCGTTTCCGCTGCCAGAATCAACACGTAAAAGGGAGAACTGTGAACGTGTGATTTATAAGCTACAATTAGCGTCTGAATTATTACTCGTCTAATGATCGCCTGCGCTTGTTAAAAGAGTTTGATCGGGCAAGTTGGCAACAGCAGTTTTCGAGCGCGCGCTAATAAGAGGTCTGGTCAAATTTGTCATTCGATTTCCTAGTAGAAGAATCCTCCGTGCTGGGCTCTGAATAGGCAAATTGAAGCCCTGGTTAATGACAGTACTTTTGTCCGCATTGTATGACAGTTTCGTAATTGGGCTCATAAAATGGCAGACAGAAAACCTAACCTTTTCCTCAGAATCGGTCTTTCGTCACTTTAATTACTATGCGTTGGAGCAGATTCACAGTTAACCGTTTATGCGAATCTAGGGATATGTGTTTCATAAAAAATTCAATTTCATTTCTAGAAAAGATTCGGCCAAGGCTGATATTGTTGCAAAGGAAACATTGTTCAGATTAACTTGTTTCAGTTCAAAACCACTTTCAGTAAAAATTTTTAATGGAATATCATACAACTTGTGCACTATAAATCCCTTTTAATGTCAAGTTTCTATCAAGCTATCAGTTCTGATTCTAATACAAGTGATACCACATTCACATGACAAACGAAGTATATGTTACGTTATGCTGCTTTGTGAAGTCAAGAGCTTTCCCTCTTATGAATGCAGTAGAATCCAAAATTAAATTCAAACGATGCATTTGAGCCATCAATAGAGGAATCGATTAATGAAAGTCATTAAGCAAATCTTGTGAATGGTATTTCCTCAAGAAGAAAGTGGTATTACAAAAAAATTAGAGAAAATTCTTCTCTCTACTTTCACATTGGGTGCGTCTTGTATGAAGCTCCATCGTTTAGTGAAAAAGATATCGAAAATGTCTTTTGATACAATATTTTTGGAATATAATTAGGTTTCAATTTGATAGAAATTTATAATTTGGTAAAATTTGAAGTTTTATGAACATTTATGCAAATTTTGCTTGCAATTTTAAGAAACCAATTTCACCTGTAACGGAAGATAAGCAATGTTTTTCTTAAAAGATATGATCCCAAACTTAATGCGTATTTCTAAAAAAATTCTTGTAGAGATCACACATTAAATTTCATCTTCTGTTTTTGAATGAACACACAAAAGGTAAACACAGAAAAACAGATATAATTCCCAAAATGATTTTCTTTGATTCAGAAGATGTTAAAACAAGAAGACGATAATGTTTTTTACTCTGTATACGAGAGGATAATGAAAAAAAAAGGAATTTAGTAATTTTCTTAATATTTTGCAGTCGCTAAAAAATAATGTTAATAAAAATAAATATTGTATTCATCTTAAGTAAGACCTTTCAATAGTTTATTTTCAAAATGTTTTCAAACTCTTGATTTTTCTAGATAAAATGGGAAATTTGAAAAAAAAAAACAAAACTCTAATCATTTCTCATCTAAATTTGTATACCTTAGGGAAACTTTACATTCATCAGGTAATCCTGAATTGATCTGAATACATAATGGAAACAGATTTTTTTCTTATTATAATAATGCAAAGCATAGATTTTTTTTCAAGGATGTTCTGATTTTATTATTATGTCATATAATTTTGATGTTGATGATTCTTTTTCATATTTAGTTTCAAAATCAGATTTAAATCATTTTTATTTTTTAAACCCACAAGTCTGAAGGTTATAGCATGAACTAATAATGAAGTTTTGAGTGTTAATGAAATAAACGATATTCTGGAACAACTTCTCCTTGCATAAATTAACTGCCACCCAACTCTCCTTCTCTGTCGTTAATAAATTTTAGAGTAATTAAATTTAACCAACCGGCTTTTGTTGTGAATCCATCAATTAGAACAGTTGAGAAATTTTAGACGACTAAAGTCGCGCATGCTCAGAAAATATACTGTAAGATTAACAAAATTAGTTTTAGTAATAGATCGCCTGTTCTTTGCATTTGACCCCATCTTCAATTATAAAATAAGTATATTGTAAGGTATATGGAACATCAGTGTTACATGTTCTAAAGAGATAACTAAATACAAAGGAATATATTTCATTGTAATCGATTTTAATAATTTCAAATGATATTGTATGAAATCACAAAAGTATGATATGCAAACATGAAGAAAATATTGACTAACGTAATACTTAAAATACTTAAGATGGATTTAATAATTAAATTAACTTGAAGTATCTTTTATACGTTTCTCATCTATAAATTGTATCATTACAGTTCTGTTTCATTCGCTAGCATTATAATTACAAAGTGTTTCTGAAGTGATGAAAAGGTTTGGTTATACATCATTTTCCTTGTTCATTTAGTTCATTAATCACTTTCGAGGAGTATATGAGCTAAACTATCGATATCATATCTTCGTAGTTATATACAATTGAAGAATCAATTAGACTGGTATCTGGTAACAACTTAAGCGACGGTGATGAAAGTATTCTACCTTCCTTTAAAGATGTAATGGGTTACATTGAAAATCTTCGAACTTATTTTATTGTTAATTCGATTCATAATGCTGAATTTAATATTCACAAAAACAGTCCACCGTATCAGCCGATTATTAATCATTTTTTTAAATTGTTCGTCTACTTGTATGCTTATAAATAATACATAAATATATATAATTAATACTTTATTTATACAATAGAAGTATGTTTTTCTCACTTTTATAATAATTTTTAATATTAAAACTTAGTTATTGTTTTCATTACTAAATAGTAGTACCCTAGAGCATTCTAAAAACTTTTAAAATTATTACTTTTTAAAAGAATTTGCGATTATTTTTCTAATAATCAAAATAGTTTATTAAAATTTTGATTATAGGTCTTAACATTTATACGTTGTTTTATATTAATCTCTTGAATGATGTTAAAAGGGTGCTTTATTATATATAATTGATGTTTACTTACACAAAGTGTTTAGTACTGTTAATTCTCGGATTCGAAAACCCAACGCGCATTGAATCAAAAGGCGTTTATTTTGTCAAAAAAAAAAAAGGATGGGAAGAAATATGAAAGGCGTAGATGTTTGTATTTAGCAACACTGCGAATT
>JAPMOR010121321.1:0-55793 GCA_026543865.1 Argiope aurantia | reverse complement strand
AAGATAGTCAATTTACTTTCACATTTCAGCACATTTTTAATATGTTAGCGAATTACTTGGAGTTAATTTTTTTATTTTATTAATTTTGTGAATATTTGTGCTTTTATTTATCTATTGCAATTTCAAAATTCATTATATCTACATTTGTGCTTTATAATATTGAAGTGCATGTTGTTTTATAAATATATTAATAACTGAGAGAATTCAATGAAACATATAGGCATTTGATCAGCTATATTGATAAAAGGTTAATATTATTAATATTATCCTAATATTTTAATATTCACACAACTTACAATTGTTACAAATATTTGGCAGCTGGGAAAATAAAGTTTTAAAATAGATCTGAATGTGATCTCCTCTTTGTCTAACAACTTTAGACAGCTATCCGAAAAGTTGGAAATCCGTCACTGTTTTCTAGACGGTTGTTTTTTTAAAGCTTTAAAAAATGGTAAAATTTTTTTATTCTGTTTTCGAATAACTTGTTAGTTTTGATTATTTTGCGCTTGAGTTTTGGTTTCTAATTAAAATCCTTTTAGTTAAATTTATTTAAAAAATAAAATTCTGAAGTGAAAAATATCAGTGCTCTAAAATTTCAGAGCAGATGACGCAATATCGAAAATTAATCACATTAAAATTTTTCAGCTTTCGAAAGAATAGGAATAAAGGCAGAATGATCTACTATGTAGGTTTCACTGAATGAATGGAAAAATTCCATGTATTTTTTATAGAAAATGTATTATATATGTACAGATACTAACAGGATTTACAGAAACCATTTCACTCTGTTAATGAAATAATACGTAAACGAAGCACAGATTTTGAGGTATAATGAGCAGCATTTTCTTGTCCTTTTTACGCTATTTAAACTGGGTACTTTCATTTTTCCATTCATGTACTTCCACCCATTAATTTTTTTATTTTTACTTCTCATCCAATTGAATAAAATTTGAATTCTTCTAAAACTCCATTTTAAAAAAGATTCGATTAATTTATTATTAATGAAGATATGAAGCAAAGTAATAATGATTTAATTATAAGTTGCTTTTAAAAGCACCTAAACTTCAAATACTTTATGAATTAACAAATGCAGTTTTTAAAAGGAAATGGAATGGCAATAAAACAGAATTAAAATGCCTTTCGTTGACCACACTTCGTACATAAAATAAGAAAAAAGAAAAAAGGGAGAGAAAAAAGAAAACATCTCATATCATCAATAATAAAAAGCACGAAGAGAAATTTGGCGAAAAAGCTTCTGGCTTAATACCTTCACGAAAATATTCCGCGCTTTTATGCATTTCTAACTTCTTTTTAATTTCTTTTTATATCCGGAGATGGCGTTTTAATGTTATTTTCTCCCCATCTTTATAATTCCCCAGATAGAGTCATTGAGCCCCGATGATGAACAATTTACTCCACATGCTTAATCAGACGGAGCAAGATTTATTATTGACTTCTAAAAAGAAAAAGAAAGAGAAAAAAAAAAAAAAACTGCACCAAATAAGAAAAAGCGCCCTCTAGGAGTTCATCTCACAACTTCCAGATTCAATTGTCGTTGCCAACCAATCCATCGTTAATTATGCACTTATAACCCATCTATATTTTACACCCCAATACCCATTCGCGGGTGCTTTTAAATAATTGATGACTCCATCCAAAGCTCTAATTGATGAATCCGCACTGGAAAAAGGGGGAAAAAATAACGAATGAAAAAAAAATGGCGTCAAAACTTGTTAAGTACATGAAAAAAACCGTTTGAGGTGATATGGCTTTCAAATGCTATTGCTAATGGCACCAACCGGCACAAACGATTTTTTCTAATTCTGTTCTGTTATTTTTTATTTTATTTTCGGATCGCAGACGATTTTTTATACATCTATATAAAAGAGCTTTTCCTTTACTAAATTAAGAATCAGACTAATCGTAAAAAATGAGGCAAAGTAGAAAGCAAAAAAAAAGAAGAAAAAATTAAGTAAAAAAAATAAAGGAGAGGGAGAAAAAAACGTTTCTCCCTCAATTTAACACGTAAAATCATTCAAAATTAATACTCGGAAGACAACCGCAAGATTGTTTTTTATGGAGCAAAGAACTTTTTTATGTTCTTACTTTTAGCCATTTTTTTAATCTTAATTTCTAATACGGCGCCTTATCCTTACCTCTATGTCATATTTCCCCTCTCCCCTCAGTTTTTTTTTTTTTTTTTTTTTTTTTTTTTTTTTTACGATTCACATAACCGAGCGCAAGTTTTTCGGACTTCCAGCTTTTTAATAAATAATACGTTATTTTTTTTATTATTATTTTTCCTATCTTCATAGCCGCGCCTATTTGATTGAAAATAATAGAATTAAGATTTTTTCGTGGTTCCTATTGGAACTTTTCATAGTCACGCTTCTTAACGTAGAATGATACGAGAAAAAATAAATATGAAAAAATGGTAGGGTAGGGAAGTAAAAAAAAAAAAAAAAGAAAGAAAAGAAAATGTAACACACTGGCGGGAAAAATTAAGCCATTAATTTTCATAACATCGACAAAGGAAGTTTCCAATATGGAGAGAGTATTTATGATTTACACATCAAAACTTCTAATTGTGTAAAGTCAAATTTATATCCTTCTTCGAGATTTTTTCTTATTGCAGTTTATTTCAAAGTAAGAATCTTTATATTTTTTTCGTTGTTTTAGGGTTCTTCACTTTTTTAAAAACTTTTTCTAAGAAGCTATAAATTTTAATTATGCAAATGGCGCTGGAAGTTTTTGAATTCTGTAAGAAAAATTAAAGCTAATGGTTTGTGCTTTCCGAAGCTAATTTTCAATACTAATCTTAATATGGAAGGTTGAAAAATGTCGACTAGTTACCATGCCTTAATGTATTTTCTTTAACCAAAAGAACCGAGCATATGTATATAAAAAAATTAATATGGCGAACGAAAATATTTTTTAGATACTAACATGCTAGTTGAATTATATAATACAAAACGCAAATAGTGTAATATAATTTTTTAAAACTACGCTTAATATAAAAATCCTGGGATACAAAAGAAAAAAATATATATACGTGTATGCTGATTATTTCTCAACTTAAAAAATATAATATAGTAATTTATTTATATTTCCAAAACTTCTGGCATATATTATATTTTGTTAAGTATTTAATAGTAGTTATTTCCGTTATTATAAAGCCTGACTAAAAATAAAAATCGTAGTGGAGAAGCGGGATTCCCACTTTGATGGAATGCATTATTCAGTTAAATCTGCTCAGTTCAGGTATTTACTAATGGGATGTATCACAATTCCGGAAAAAACAGAATTTTCGCATATAATTAAAACAAAGAAAACAATCAAAGTAGTCTAAATTATTGGTTATATGCGCTAATTTTAGAAGACCTTTTTACATTATTCGTTTAATAAATAATTAGAAAATATATAATCTGCATTTTATAATATTCGCGAATATCAGAATGCAATATTTCTTCCTTCAACAATTTAAATATTTTTAAAACATACATAGCTAAAATGCAATAAATTTTGTATCACATCTGTCTACGGTAGTATTTCTTCTATGGTATCATATCTGTCTACAGTAAAGCAATATTTTTTCTTTCAACAATTTAATTTTTTAAAACATGCATAGCTAAAATGTAATACATTTTGTATCATATCTGTCTACGGGTGTCTACAGCTGCTCTGGGCATTTGTGTGCGCATAATTCTGATAATTCAAATTCAATGCAATTGATGGGTGAAAATTGGTATTTGGATTTAACACTTAGTTGAAATGTATAAAAATGTGCAAAATTCATTATCGGAAAAAGATGCTGATTTTATTTTTCATCATCTTCTTCATCATATAAAAATAAACAAAAGATCATCATATTTAAGAAAATGAACTTTACATTGATGTAGTCATTTGAAAAAAAAAAGAATAAAAAATTATTAAAGAAGTTACAATTCTGAACAAAAAAAAAAAAAAAAATTGCTTCATTTTAATATAATAATATTTGCATACTGCCATACTATCTGTAAAATAGGGCGCATATTATGAAAAAAATCTTTCAAAACACAATACAGAATATACAATTATATTTCAAATTACCAAAATCGGCACATAGTAATTTCCTGATAGCAATTGCACTTTAAGAAAAAGTTTTTATTATTTTAATAAAAGATTTTATTTGGGGGAAAATTAATCAAAAAGTTTTCGCCTTAACAATTTCAAAGCCTTATAAATGCACAAATACTACTTTTAGACTAATTTAAAATTAAAAAATAAATTTTTCAATTGCAGGAATTCGGGACTCATAAATTTTTTTCTCTAATTTAATTTAGTTTCCAAAAATATTTTTATGCATATTTTTCATTACTTTTTCGCTGGGTTTGTATTTATGCGTGTTGCGACTTTATTATTTTAAGATATGTAAATTTTTTATACACGTTACCGCTGTTATATGTTTAAAAATGATTTTTAAAAGTAAAATAAAAATAAACGAATCAAGCCTAAAACATTATTACATTATTGTGTTTCGTAGAAGAATTCCGAGTCATTTTTTCAATTTTTATTTTTGGTTTATTCAATATTACAGATTGGTTAGACAAGTGAAAATGTCTGAGATAGGGAGCGTAAAACTTATGTCCTTTATCCTCACCCAGAAGTATTATACACTCTGAAAGCTGATAAGAAAAGAAGTGAAAGAGACAATGGCAAAATAATAATTTTAAAAACGGAAATAAGTAAAAAATAAAATAGGCGGTAATATAAAAATTATTTAAAAATAAAAAAACAGGCTATAAAAAGTGTAAATAATAATTTTATTTGTGTTTTTTTGTTTTTGTTTTTTCTGCAGGATGATTCATAGTCACAATACTAGAATGACCATATCATTAGTATGAAAAGACAGGAATATAAACTCTTTAGAAACTGCCTGTTAAAAAAATTCAAATGAAATTAATATTTTTGTATTGTGAACTAAATACAAGTCAATTAGTTCAAATCCAGGATCTGATTTTATTTCAGGCATAGAGTCAAAAATCAGGTCTGCTTAATCAAATCGGGGTAATTTTATCATCACTTCATGCCCATAACAGAAGTTGGAAAATTTTAAACATTTTCCTTCAATTTTTAAAAATTGAAATCTCTAGAATAAATAAAGTTTCCTTAATTTACTTATACGTGAAGTTTAAAAAAATCCTCAATAATTAATTAATATAAGGGAGCAATTTTGGGACAAGCGTTTGAAATTTGAATATGACCCTGTCTAATCTGAAATGTCTGTTTACATCACCTAGATTCGATGCATGCAAAAATGCATGTTTTAACATCGCCAAAAATTAATATCATGAATGGAGTAGATTGACAGATTGACATCAGGAATATCGATACCTCCCCCTCTCCTTCCTTTAAATAAATATCTTACAATATGTCCTTGTCGTCCTCGGATGTGATATACTTTGCTTTCTCTTATTTCCTTCCTATGTAGAAATAAGTTGGTACATAGAAATAAAAATACAGACCTAAATACCTACATAATGACTATGAAGTTTCTTACACATTCACAGAAGAGACAAAATAGCTAACAATTCACACTCAGGGCCTTCATAATGAGAGAACCATAATAATGGCGATACCACCCATGGTGATGTTACCGAAAGCTAAAAAATAAATTAGGAAAAAATATTCGATGTTTTTCATGAAATTTTAAAAATTCATTTGTCATTTTCTGAAATAAGCGATGATTAGCATAAATATTTCAAAATCGTCGACAGTAGATCAGATGAAAATTGCACGTTGTGACAATAACTGCAACTTAATAATAATATACAATGTGTTGTGCAGCATTTCTCGGAAAAAATACTATATCTAATCAAGCCAAGAGTTATTTTTAATTGGGATGAAACTTTAAAGTTATTTTAGAAAATGAAAGAAAATGGGCTGCGTATTATTGAGGAAAAAATATATTAACAAGATTTTACGACACAGTCAGTGCATAATCATGATTCATCTACAAGGGCTCTCCAAAGTTCTATGACGTCACAAAGAGTTGTTATATTTTGCTTTTTCCGTGTGATGTCTAACAACATTTGATTGTTAGGAAAAATTATTTTTTTATAAAAACATGTCGCAATTAATATATACAACACAATTCAAGAACTAAATTGAATTGTTACATGAAAATTGGAATGCAACCGTCGCATTTCAATATTTTTCATTTATCTTCCATATCATCCAAGCTTTTTAAAACTTCAGGATACTCATATTCATTCATGATAAGCAAATTTTAAAACTGTTATGAAATTTTAATTCATTTTCACTTTTAAATACCTGTTGGTATAAATCAAGATACTATACTCCTGTCATTTGCCAATATAAGCCAATTGTCCATCTGAAAATTTCATGGATTGATATATTTTATTTTGAATTCCTTATAATATCTTCCCATATCTTGAATGCAAATTTTGAAATATACAGTACATATACGTTTTCTTTGATATAAGCAAGAGGTTGTTGAGAACTTTATAATAACATATTCAAAAAAAAATCTGAGAAAATTTTGAAAATTCTTTTTAATAAAACCTAGATAACGCCTAGAGCTCGAATATATGTTACAGTTCATTATGCTCTTTTTAAAGCACCAGTAAGACAATATAATTGACTATGATCCATTTCTTTGGATATAATGCCGAAATTACTAATAATGAGGTACATTTATGAGATGCATTTTTTTTTAAGTTTCGTCAAACTGTTAACAAACTATTTCGTCAAACTATTATTATTAGGGTAAATACTTTAAAAAATAATTCCTTTTTTTGCTAAGAAAGGATATAAAAAAATCTGTAAAATCGAAAATACGACCATTAATTTTAAAAATATCTTTTAATTTAAAAAAATAATATTAATATTCTGAATTCTTATTATCAAAATGGAAAATGTTTCTATTGTAATTACGAGCTAAATAAATCGTAATTAATTGCTAGAATTTTATTCGAAATGAATACTGAGCTATAATTAACCGAAAACTTTGAACTTTCCTCTTTCTAATCCTGCTTCTCTAAATTAGTCTAATTAGTTCTTGAATTAGTTTTCTATTTTATGATATCCATATTCACATATCTAATGGAAATCAATTTCTTAATTTGTTTTGAAACTTTTCTAAAGTGCAATACTTTTATTCTGTACTGCATACTTTTACAGGTATGTAAGCGCAATAACTTATAAAAGCAATGACTTAAATCAATAAAATTTGACATACGATCTTGCGATTAAACTACAGTTTTATATTCAATTTTGGTTTCAAATAATCGGGGGAAAAAAGGAATCCAAAATATATATTTTCACAGCAGATTCAGTAAAAATTCTAGATTCTTATCAAATATCTATATTTTGTAACTATTGATCGATAACATTAGGCAAGGCATTAGCAGCCTTAGCCAATTCTCAAAACTTTATGCGGGGTGATGGGAAAAGGGGACAAGACCTTTATCTGAGAGCATGCGAGAAAGTTTCAGCGAGACCTGGTTCTTTTTTTCCGGGGAAAAAAACCCTCATTATGTCTATCGTCTTCATTAACGTTGTTTTTTAAGAATGAATGACAAAAATTTGAAGCGAAGGCTTAAGAAATGTTCGGTGTTTTTTTAGCGTCGAAAGTATAAATAGAATACAATGTTTTTTTTCTGATTATTTTTTCAAATTTCGTCATAATTATTCTCAAGTTGCCGTTATCTAGTAAAATTCGAAATGGTTCGAAATTATAATTCCTTTGCTCAGGGATGGACAGACTTTTCTAGGGTAAGAGCTACTTTAAATTTTTTAAAAGTGCTACGGTTCCCCCAGTGGCGTAGGTATTGTGAACTAAAAAGAAAATGTCTACAATATTTATTATAACTTAATTATAAATACGGAATATGTATTTACTTACATAACTACAAATATAATAATAATAATCATAAATATAACATCAAATGATGCATTTAATATCAAACAATTCACGATACATTAAAAAATAAAGCATTTTTATCTAAAGTTAGATATCATAATTAGAGTTAGTAGAAGACTTAGTCTGCATACTGTCTGCCATTTTGAATATATCGGTATATAATTACTAACTGCTAACTTTGCACTGAATTCTATGTAGTTGTCAGTGACAAGGGAGCGATAATTGTTTTAATTACATTCATCGTTGAAAATGCAGATTCACACAAACAGATAGAGAAAAAGAAAGATGTTTAATGATATGCATTTTTTTTAAAAAAATTAGGATATTCCAATAGATTCCAAAAGTTATTCTTAGGTTCTGAACTACGTGCTTTTAAAATTTTGTCAGGAACGGGATAGTCTCGTTGGTAGGGAGTTGGATTCGCTTCCCTTCGAATCCTGCCGGCCGAAGACTCCTCGTGTGTGTGGTGGCTCGTGCACGTATAAATCTGTCGTGATCACAAAGTCCTCCATGTCGAGAGTAATAACACTGGGGATACTGGATCAGGGGTGATCGTTCTCTGATTCAGATCTAAATTGCGATCTGTGGATGAGTGAATGGAATGAGTGATGAACGAAGTCCGCCCCGTAAAAAGGGTTTTGACGTGTGTATAGATAAATCATACTCTTGGCCCTAGATGGCACTACTGAAAAACAAGAGATGCACCCTTGGCTTAAAATCACTGATTAGAAATCAGTCAGTGGGCTTGTCTATGACAAGTGTCATTAGAAACAACAAAATTATGTCATTTTGAAGGGGAGAAACTTAGTTTCCCTCAAGAGATGAGGATATATAATTTAAGTTTTCAATTTTCTTTTACATATCAACATTGCCAAATAGGGAACACATGAATGTAATAAATGGTTTCTTTTAATATGCGCATCTTTATAAAGGCGGTCACTTCAAAATATCTTGATAGTCCATCGGAAATCCACATAATGCCCACTCCTGCGCTTCTGGTAATGACAAAATGCAAACGCAGGAAATCAGTATTATGTGCAGCATTTTCTAATTTGTTTTCAGTATAGTTTCATTACAGATGAGAAATCCTACATTGGCGTACTATTGCCCTGTTTTCCATTGATTAGAAAACAGAGAAAACTATGGCTCTCATTTTCAGTATATCCATTTTTTTTTTAATATTCACATTTAATTCATCTCATTTGAGTCCTGAAATAATATTAACGTCTTCTTTCAACATCAAGTTGAAAATAGTCGTAAGTCTGTGATCATTCTTATCGACTTCATCACTGAAATGTATCAAATGTGCTATTTTAAATTTGATCACTGTTGATTCGATTGATTATTTCGATCGGAAATATCTCGATTTCGAAAAAAATATTTTTGATAGTTACATGCTTTTAAATTTCTCTTTTAGAACTATGAATTAATCATGAAGAAGCATTTTGTTCGAAAATTGATAGTTCCCCACATTCTATTTCATCTTCTGAAAAACTCAGAACTGGCTTACTGGCAAAGGGGGCCTGTGTCTTCCCTGTGATCTGAGCGTCCCGGGTTCGAGTCGTAGTTCGTGCATAGTTGTTCTTTTGTGATCTATGTGTGAGGTGTATGAATGTGCCCCCCTGTAAAAAGGGGTTGTCCAAGCGAATGTGACGCATGAAGTAGCTAAATCATACTCTTGGCCCTAGTTAACGCTCCTGAAAAAACAAGAGACGCTCACTCGGCTTAAATCGCCGACAGGTAACTGTCAGCTGGCTTGTAAATTGATATAAATCCCAACACAACAACAAGAGACTTAGAAATCCATAACGTGTAACTGTAGCTTTTTTTAAATTAAAATTTAAAACCAAAAATTTGCATATATTAATTTAACTAAGTTAGAATAATGAAAATGACCATAAATTCCAGAAGAGGCATTCAATGATTCTAAGCTTCTGATGCTTACTTCAACTGCATCATTAATATTTTTAATTTAATAAATTTTATTGGAATCGTTCCACCGGAAAAAAGGCTCAATAATTTTGTTATATGAGTTTATATACTATTATATTGCTTAAAAAAATCTCTCTTATAACAAATTAAAAATTTTCTCATGATTTTCATCAAAGAGTAAGGAACCATTAATAATATATCTAGCAGCATATCCTAATTGCAACTTTAAATGTGAAAACTTATTTATCTTTGTAAAAGATTTATACAGAATTGTAGAAAATATAGATAAAAAAAACAACATTTTTCTGCAGAAAGTTTGGGAAGATTTTAACTTTGCTGAGAATGTATAACTACAAATAAATGATAATTTTTTCTACAAATTTTTGACTATATTTGGCAACAGACTGGATATCTTTTATTTATGATTAATGTGCTTTTGAATTTCACTATTAGAACATCAGTATTTTTGAATAATGGTAATAATAAACGAAACTAATTTATCATCATATTCTGTTTCTATTTTATTCATATATTTAATAAAAGAATTTTTAAACACTTTTTTAACGTTTTTAAATTTCGAGAGTTGACCCCTTTTATGAATTTTTTTCTAAATATTCAAATAAAATGGAACTTTCTATATTCAAATCAGATAAATCTTCGAAATATTCACATAACAACAAATTAAACTACTCAAAAATCATCAAAAATTATTTCAAAATATCTTATTTTGATATTATTAAAATCAAATATAATTTCAAGTTTTCAAATAAAGTTTATAAAATGATGTTATTCAGATAAAATAAAACCTAAAGATATTTAAAATGAAACAATTTAAAAAATCTAACAAAATTTTGAATATCGAAGTTCCAACAATAATTAAATCCAATAGTAAATAATTTGAAATTCAAATTTTCTTACCTTGATATGATGATTTAACATTCCATAAATCAGATTTTATCTTGGAATATTTCTTCTTTAATTTTTCGTTATCCAATTTTCAGTTTTTTTTTTAAATTTTAAAAGTATAATTTGACTTCAAAAGTAAGTGTTTCAGTTCCAAAACATACTACCAATTACTTCATATTAAAGTGATTCTTATTACAAAATTTCCTTAAATTCATAACCAATTATTATCATATCTATAATTAAGAATTAACATTTTATTTCACCATGAACAAGGATGCAAACGTAAACGCAAGAATTCTGGAAGAAAAAGTTAAAGTTAAAATATCTTTAGCATAACAGACGATTTTTTACTATGCTTCGTCAGAAATAATTATATTAAAAAATTACCAATATATTCATTGATTTCCAGATAAATTATTTTTAAGGAATTATAAAAATAAAAATATTAATAAATGTTTGAATTAAAATATGTAGTATTCTTCAAGCTACTTTCAACATCCCTAAATAAGAATATTTAAAGTACAAAAAGAATTTTAAATATCATGAGTGATTTTGTTGTTAAATTTCAAAAGCTGAATTATTTCTGATGTTGCTGTTGTTGCCATATTTAATGAGGCAAGATTAAGATTAACTATAGAGCGTTGAACAAAAATTAAAGCCAAGATTGACTTATTAAAAAAGAATACATTTATAGCCTTGTTATAAGATTAAAAATATCGCGCTCAATAAGCAGAAAACAAAATTAACTTTTCAAATATTAGCATATATTGCAGTATTGCGAAAAATCAAATAATATTTAAAAAATATAAATACATATAAAAAATAAATACATATAAAAATACATTTAAAAATATAAATACATACAATTATAGTCATAAATTAAATACTAAATTTCATATATTGAAGTCACTGCGTTATTGGGTTACAAAATTATAAAATCGTTTGCTAGCAAAGAATGAATAGCAAGAGTAACAATAACCAAAAAATCCTTTTTTTTTAAAAAAAAACTTGAACTTTTTGACATTTTATTCTATTGTTTCACTTGATAATAAATATTAAGCAAGTTTGACTGAACCGATGGGGGAACTCGGTTGTTATGGGCAGTGCCTTCGTTTCTGGATTTTGTTCCGAGAGTTTTCGCGATTATATCGATCAGCATTATTTGTTGAATTTTGAAACTTAGATAAATATGAAATGGATTCGCTCATTCTTAAATAAAAATATTTTTGTAGCTTTTGGTGTGATATTTCTCAATGCAGAAGAGTCACGATGTATGAATTGACCTTCCAGTAAGAGGACATTTTATATTAAACTTACCTTGTCCCCCCCCAAAAAATTCATTACAAATTTAAATATGAATGTGTTTAACATTATTTTTCAGAATATTTCAAACGATCACTGCTTGAAAATTTTTCTAACTGTTTTTTTAAAAATTTATTTGCCTTAAAAATTTGTCAAATGCTTGGTTCTCGTAGCTATGTTCTGTTATCCTGCGAAAAATGCATTCATTATATTCATTGACCGGGTCAACAGCTTTAAATAAGTTTTCGGAAATATAGCCTATTTTCAGGCCAAATATAACTCCTAGCATTTCAATATCTTTAAACATATTGCTTTGATTTTGTGCAGTATATTCTGGTTTTATATATGGATATAATTTCATTTTTCTGCCATCTGAGGGTTTGTATACTATTATTAACTATGTGACAATTATTCTATACATGTGGCAGTTTGCCAGGATTTGAGATAGCAAATTTTTCAATTTTTTTTAGTGATTTTATGGCAGCTGAAACATTGAGAAGACACTTTTGATCTATACTGAGCGTATTTTTTGGTCAACACAGTGAGTTAAGAATGAAATGTCCATTTTTCACATAAATAGTAATTCAAAACTAAACGTCAAAAATTCCATGTATTGATATTTTTTTGGACATTTTGAATTTTTAACAATGAAACAGTTCCTTCATATCGAATAAAATTTCAATGCACTATTCTATTTTTTCACATAAAAAATTATTTTCTTTGTTAGAATAAAAAAAAAAAATGCTTTCACAATTTTTACAGCAACAGAAAACCATTGAAGATCAAAATCGTTCACATTTTTTCAATGAATAATTGCATTCCATTCAAAACTTCTGTTTTATGATTCTCTTTTCTAATTTTTAATGAAATTTTTATTTTTAGTTAAAATGAATTTTAAAAAAACCCTAAAATTTAATATTTTTATAATGGACAAATTTAAAAGTTAACCGAAATCCTCTAAATAACTTTTTAAACTGAAATCTTTATATATGAAAGCTTTGATTGATAAACATTAAATATGTTATAAATAATTTTGATAAACAACTACCAATAATTTGAAAGTTTTCTTTAGCCCAAAAAACATTAATTATGTATAGTTATATTTAGTAAGAAAAATGGAAAAAAAAAAGTTTAATGTGTTTTTCTGCATGTTCGAATTTTCATATATTGAAATTTCTATATATAGAATATTTTCTCAAAAGTTTTCAAGTTCATAAATAAAGGTTCGGCTATATATATATATATATATGTGCGTGCGTGCGTGTGTGTGTGTGTGTGTGTGTGTGTATGTGTGTGTATCCACATTAAAAATATTAATCATAGATAAAGGCGATTGTGAGTTTTCTGAAATTATCATATCATTGAACTGAGATCTTTATATCTTTATCAGAGGGATAAAACATAACTGAATTTGAAATGACCGTAAGTAGGCAGACCTAGAAGACTGTTTAGGACAATGAGCTGTGAAGGGTGGCAAACTGCTTGATTAAAAAACATTATTAGCTTTGTTGTCAAATAAACAAATTTTCTAGGAATACAAATTCTATGAATTATAAAATGCAAGGATAATACTATCACTTTCTATATAAATGGTCAGATTCAGTTTTGTTTTCAATAGATTTCCTTTGTTATTAAAATATTTATAAACATCCAGTTTCTGTTTGAATAAAATTATGCACAAAAGTGGGTGCCGCACCTTGATCCATAATGAATAACCTTGCTCCAAAGTTACTCAAATGAAAAAAAAAAACACACACACACACACATAATAAATCATTAGTATGTTGATTAAATAAAAAATGTAAAACTAAATTCATCATATTGTATTCTGGCTGTGGCAGCAAAAGCTCTAAATCTCCATTGATAACAGTTAATAAGTCAATAAATTTTTATAGACTGACAAAATGATTTAAGAAAATATGATATTTTTTGCATTACTTTTTGTCATTTTTCATTAGTTAATAATTATACATAAATTTTAGTTGTATACATTTATATATTCCTTCACGTCTGAAAAAAATAATGTACTATTTATTTGTGATATTAGAGATTGGTTATAACTAAAAAGTTGTTTTTATGATATATATAATATTGGTAGGAATAAAAAGTAGTGCACATTGATAACTATTTTTAAAAAATTAAAATAACACAATAGAATGAAAACAGTATAGTTTACAATAGTTAGAAATAAAAACAACCGCTATTTTATTTTATGTTCGAAAAATAACTATAAGGATAGGTTTTTCACTGTCGGAACAAGGATAATAAGTAAAAATTCTATTTGCGCTTTTATATATTTGAGATTAAGCAAACGATAAAGTTATTTCAACAAGTTGAAAATAGTGCGTTTACTTAACAAATCCGATTTCAGGCAAGCAGTACCATACCTTGCTTAGAGCAATAAACAGGCTCTTGTGTCGTATAAACTCAAAAACAAGAGATTTTAAAATATTTTAGGAGAGGTAAACAACTTTTTTAAACAAATCGAAGAGCAATAAAATAGATCGTAAAGTTGCAAAAATTCACCGAGCGAAGCATGGATTTCAGAAACAGCCTTACTGCGCCATCTAGTGAATAAAATGTAGTACGAAAGTATTTAAGGTGAAAATAAGTTTTCAAAGATAATTAGATCCAAGGGAAAAATGTAGAATTAAAACAATAAAAATAATTGCGAATAATAATTATAACTAAGCTATATAATCAAAAGTGTAACTCCTAAATAATTTGTAATTCTATATATTTTTTAGTAAATATTTATTTAGTAAAATTTATAGAATATTTAGTAAATTGTTCTTTCGAACGCATTGGAGTACAAGAAAAATTTTAATGAAAGCTTCATGACAATTAATCAAATAATTAATTTTTATTAATTAAAAGTAATTATTTAATTACAATTTCTCTCTATAGAAGGAATATGGAGCAATTTTTTTATTATTATTTCTGTCTATAAGAGGAATACATATTTAATTACTATTTCTCTCTATTTTTATTTTTTATTTTATCATAAAAATTAATTAAAAGAAGGAACTATAATACTGTAATCGATTAAAAACATATTTTTGTAAAAAAAATTTTTTTGGTAATTATATTATACATTTTTTTTATGTTATGTACTAGCATTAAATAAAATTACGGCACATAAAGGCAGAATTTTATAATTGGATTTTGAATAAGTTTTGTCTGATACTTTTACTAAATATACTTTTAATCTGGAATTATGTTGTTATTTGAGAATTTTCAAAGAAATTGAAGTCGGTATTACATGCAATAATTTTTTCGGATAGTTAATCTCAAAATTAAAAAAAAAAAAAAAACTTCATTCAATAATAAAATCTATATGAAACTTGAAAGAACAGAAAGTTACTGTTTATCAAATCAGAATTACATGCGTCCGGACCCTGCCATGAATTAAATTTTTTCAAATTTATTTCCATGTTGATTCCTGTCAAATTTAGCAATATCCACTATTGTCAAGCCATTCTATTCCACATATCTATCGGTTTCAGAAATTTTTATCAATGCTTTTCTTTGGCAAATGTAAACACAAAATTATAAATAACAAAATCACATTACATGGAGTTCATTAAATTAAAGGCAAGCTGATTTCAACGCTTGAGGCGATTAGATAATTGAACAAAACTTTCGGTAATTGCTTTGGTATCATAAATAAAAAGAAAAAAAATCCTAAAAAGTTATAAATGATTTTAGATAATACTAATGACATGCATTGTTGTCATCAAAATATTGAGAAATAAAATATTAAGTATAAATTTTAACATTTCTAATAACATTTGAATATTTATTTATGTTATAACCACTCTTGACGACCAGATTATTTACCGAATAATAGCTTATCTGATTGGTAACTTAAGATACAGAAAGTGTTTATTTAAAATTTCATCTTGTTATCTGATAAAACTAACAAAAATGATTTTAATACATCCCTCTACAACAAATGCAAATTTAAAAAGTATATATGCTACAAAATAAAGATTCTATTTTGTAGGGTTTTTTTTTTTCTTCCAAAGAAGCAATTTTTTTAATGTTACGATTCACGTAATTGTTCACGATTGAATGGTTTGGAATCTACTGGAATTGGTTCGATTTTCATCTAAAAAATATTGTTTTAAAATGTGTATCAAATCAAATTTTTTAAAAAATATTAAACTTAGAGAATAAATTGTGTTGAAATGAAACTGATATAATTTAAAAAGTAGTTTTTTGGTATAAGTTTTTTTTGGTAAGATAAAAAAAGTATTTTTTTTTTGTGAGATAATATTTCGTGAAATATACAGAGGGATATATCCAAAATTTTCTAAATTTTTAATATTAAAAAGTTGTTAATGATCTTTCGATTGTCTTGAATAGCACATGTGCCGAATTTCAATAAAATAGGACAAAAATTGTAAATTTGTAGAAAAGACACTTACACATATATCTATAAATATAAAGCACTTATGTGGATGCAAAATCATTAAGAATTAGTTAATTGTCATTTGGCAACAGCCCACATTTAAGATTGTTTACATGCTTGTTCTGGCGGAAAATCTGAGACAACACTGGTTATTTTTTTTAGTTGTATAATACAAAAAAAGAAAAAAAAAAGAATTTAAAATGGGCACTTTTTTTATAAATAGAAATTGTGGAAAACGGGTGCTTAATACAAAGGAAAATATTAAAGAATCAATCTAGGAACAATCGTAATCAACGAAACAGTGGTGTAAAGCTTTTTTGTACATAGACGAAAGTTTCTCAATTGCCGAAGCACCGCCAATTTTCGTCGCCAATTTGAAGTATAGATAACCACTCAGAATGCTCAATAACTATTTCTTAATTATAATTTTTTAAAAATATGATAAAAATAATATGATTCTATGTGATTTTGTTGATAAGATGTCGCTCATCAAATTTGATTGGCATGACTAAATCAATCTTATTTTCGCCGCCTTCGTCGATTATTTCAATGTTATTAATGCAACGTCGATATATTTTGTTGAAATATATCTTATCAGAACAGGGAAAAAGAAATAAATTCAATTTTGATTTTTAAACATTTTAAGATGATACATCTTAATATCTTAATTTTAAACCATTGAAATATATTCCATTGAAAATGCCAGTTAGCTAACTAGTGGGACAAATGCTTTTCTGTTACAAATTACAAACATTTTACATTTTTATACCATTTATTTCAGTATTAATGTTAATTTAATATCAGTGTCTTTTGAATTTCATGTATATTATTTTCATATCCAAGCATTTTGTTTAAAATTAGAATTATATTGATATTTTATTATTGTATGAATTCAATTTACTAGTCCACTATTTTATTTCTAAATAGATAATTTTGGAGAGTCAAATTTCCTACTTTTAAAAGACACTGTATGCAAACACACTTTAGAGAAAATTCTCACCAAGTAAAGATCCTTATATGAGTTTCTGCTTGAAATGTATTTTTTTTACATTACATACTTTATCACTATTTTTGTTATTATTATTGATAATCTAAGTTTATATACTATTTTTATGCATTTAATTCATAATTATCTTTTTATATGTCTAGTTTTTCTTATTGAAATGGATTTCAAATTATATTTTATACACACGCACGAATGCACATACTTACAGATTAAATATTATCTAACTAGAAATCACACTTGAAATTTTAATGATCTTTCAAATATAACATTCTCGATTTATTTGCAGGCAAGCGATACTACTAACGCCATCTATGAAAATTGGCTGGAATTATGTTTATGTAACTAATAGGTTGAAGTTTCATCCGTTCTTGTTCACCGTGAAAGTTAATAAATTTTCTCATTTGATTGACTTATCTAGAGTTTCAAGAACTATTTGAGACCTTTTTTTTTTATTAGTCTTTCCGAAGTTAGACCAACTCGCTTCAAAGCTGTTTCAATAGCTACAAACTATATCATGATAAAGACTTAAAATTTTATTCAAGTTAAAACGGTAGTAGACTTTAAATTAGAGAGACTATTCAGGTGCCCACGGTAGCAGGATCAAGGGGAGCTATAGTAGATTAAACAAATGTTATTGATCTAATTGCCAAATGAATTGTGAACAAAATGAAGATTCTATGACTTGTGGAATATTAGGATAAAATTAATGCTTTATCAAGTATAATTGGTAAGGCCTGGTATGTTTTAGAATCATACGTTATACGTTCCCTTAATTATTATAACATTTTTAAATATCCAGTGCTAGCTTAAATATTATGTATATAAATGTGGATATCGCGTTGGTGTGAATCATAAAAAAATAAATTAATAAGTAAAATGAGTAATTTTTTTATAAAGTTATTAAAAAAAGAATTTAACTAAATTAAATCGTAACATTATGTTAAATATGTATTAGATTAAATTGACCAGTTTATGTAAAGAAGGGACAACAAAGTATGTAATACTTACAACATCAAAATGCCAAGATTCACAACTAATTTAAAGGCAAAAATTCACTTTCAACATGATCTTATATAGAGAAAGATATTTTAAATATAACACAACAAATCTGTTATTTTGATAAGTAAAAAGTTTGCTCGTAAAAGTTTGCAAAAGGTTTTCCTAAATAATACTTATATTACAGATTTAACGTTTTTTTCAAGTTTACAATAAAAGAATAACCCGTTTGTGAATAGAAATTACGAAACATGTATCACACAACGTACATACGACTACAAACAGTTTAAGTGTACCAAAATAATGGTGTTGAGATTTCGTCCCACTTGCCATTACTATACCATACCTATCCTCTTGTGTGTATCCATGTAACTGGTATCCATGTATCTTATCCATGTAACAGGGTTATTCTGCTATTGTAAATTTAGATCCCATTGAGCCAATGTTGTGCATTTTATTTAGTGGGCCATCCCACTCCTCTTCCTTCGAGACTCTATTGCAAAAATTTCATTTTTTTATAAGCCTAACCTTTAATGTTATAAACGACTTTTTGGGATACACTGTATATGAAACATGTGACAAAATAATTTTAAACGATAGTCAGTGACAAATAATGTGATGGGAAATCTGCAATACTGCCCATTAAATAATGCTATATATGTGATCAGAGTTATTCATGCATTTGATCAGTAGTTTAGAACATTAACTAATGCAATGATTTACTTATAAAACAAAAATTCGGTTAAGACAAAATTATAATGATTTCATTGTGTGATCCATCATAAATTTGAAAAAAAAAAAAAAAAAAAAAACTTTTTTTTTTTTTTACTGCTATGCCATTAATTAACCTGGAGCTAGTTAAAGATTAATTGCCACAAGAGTGTAAGATCTACCTACTTCAATTCAGAAGGCAGTTTTTTGAACCCTATAAACTGCATTGATTCCCGTATAAGTGAGTCTTAACAGCAAGAAAAGGACCAGAATCCTCTAGTGACGCTAAGATAGGTTTTTTTTTATGTACACATTGGTTGAAACAATAAAAAAAATCAAATACAAGTCTTATATTTGATATTTTTTTTACAATCGTTCTTTTTATGTTGCAACTTGTAAAGGATAATTAACTATTTAGTACTAATTTTTTTGAGGAAAAATATTATTACACCTTACATAAAAGTATTTTAACAAATAAAAATTGTTCTTGTGTAATTTTTGCGCTCCTGATTTATGTTAACAAAAGGGCTATTTTTAGCACGGGAATCAAATTCATTTAATATTTCCATTGAAGTTCCATTTAATATTACCTTTGCATTCTTTGGCAATTTAATTTCTCCTTTTCCATAAACTGCATTACCGATCATATGGTCACTCGCAGTTTATTCTGTACTTTCAGCTTGAACGATTGATTAATATAATTAATATACTTGATTAATATTATTAATCAATCTATTTGAATCCGTTGGTTGGTTGATTTGATATTGTATGACGATTATTTGGGAGATATTCATAATTTTGTTTCTTGGTTCTATAATAGCAAACGATGTCTGAAACTGCATTTTATTTTTCTAAATTTCGGTTAAAACAATGTTTAAATAAGATTCCAGTACCCTTCGAGTAAGCATTTATCGCAAAAACAGGTTTTTATATATTTAATTATTTTCTAAGTAATTACAAAAATATGAGGCAATGCATATTATATAATTATGCAATCCCCTTAACATTTGTTTGAATATAAATGGTATTAAAACTCGATATAAAAATATCTAGAACTCCCGGTTTATGATTTTCAATACTTTCTCTCTAAATAATATTAAATTATTAAAATATCGTGACATAAAATTTTGAGGCTATCAATGATATTAATGCTATATTTGAAACATTTATACAAACAACCTAGGACATTAGTGCAAGGGTATAAAAATTTGGAAAGAATCTCTGCTAATTTTGGAATTGTATGTTATTGTATCATGAAATTTCTCAAGTAGATGGAATGCTTTTTAAATATAAATTCCTAAAAGTCAAGAATGTGAATAAATTTCAATTTTAGACTTTTTGAATAGATAAAAGAGATGTAATTCATATTTTTCCTGCTTCTTTAACTTGAATCTGTGATTACGCTCTTTTGATAGTTTACTTCATTAAGTTTTGATTCTAATTTAATTGAATAATCATGGATATCATTTATAAAAATATTTTAAAAAGCTTTATAAAAGGAGATGTATTTATAATATAACGAGATTCTTTACACTTCTTCTTTGCAAGTCTTCTTTACAATTTATAATGAAATCATGAAAGCAGCTTAAATGACAATCTTACCACAAGATGGCAACACTAAAACAGAAGTTTTTTTCTTTTTTTTTATTTTATTTTGTTATACGATTTAGATATTTTCTTATTGGTTATTCCATTATAACATCATTTTCTAAAATATAAAAAAATCTGTATTCATTTTTCTTAAATAGTATTATAAAGAAATCATCATATTTCGATTATAAATAATATAAGCAAGCAGCAAAATCTTATCACTGCACTTAAAGCTAAATTTTTAGTTTGAATTGTTGCACGCTGAAAAATAAAAAACCTTACACAGATAAAAATGACACAAAATATCGTTGTAATTTTAGAACGCGATTGAAAATAAATAATTAATGAAAATAAATATCCTCATATATGCTACTGCTTGATGGTTTGCTAAATATTTTAACATTTCATTTTAAAAGATATATATATATATATATATATAGCAAGCAAATCGTTCTTTTTATTTTTTGTATTTGACTGTTTTCTGTAAATTCAGGCTATTTTTTGTAAAAAAGAAAACTTAGAATATTTAAGATAAAAACCAAAGGAATAATGCCCCCTAGATCTTTTCGATGGCAAATCTTTAAGCAATTAAAGTGACTTGGTTTTAATAGAATATATACGAATATACGACTATGAGCAGCACGATTTATACAACTAATAATTTATACAACTAATGGCTGTATTTATTAAACTAAATATGATTTTTATTTTTTTAATTTCTAAATAAATAAGTTTGTAAAAAATATAAATCCAATGAACGATAAAATGTTGAAACTGTTGATAAAATGTTACTAACATTTTATCGTCGCTAGGTGTATAGTATGAATATATTTAATGTAGTTCATTACGCACATTTTGTTATGAGAGCATTTATTTCTATAATATTTTACAGAGGAATCATAATAGGTAAATATAAACAAATACATATTTACAAAGTTAATGGAATATAAATATTAATTGAAAATAAAATAATAACTGGTTAAAAATGTGGCGAAATGTGGAGCTAAATTGACCAAATTAAGGCATCATAATTACCTAGAGCTGCAAATCGTCTAGAAGCACAAAATGGCAAAATCCACCTCAGAAGTCATAGAGCTGTGTAAATTATTATAAATGAAGACTCAGGTTTGCGATCTTATCGCAAAAGCTGAAGAGGCAAATGTGTTAACAGAATTAATATTTTCTAAAGGAAAGCTACTTTGGCAAGGAGGGAAGATGTAATTTAATTTAACAACTCTTAACGTAAATATCATTTAAAAAATTCAGCTATTTTTTATTTTATAAATGTTGCAATCTTTCTAACGATCCTTTATTTTTCCCTGATGAGTATTTGTATACAATGATGTAATGCCATAGCACGGGTGGGTAACTGTGAGTAAATTGGGATGACATCATAGCAACTTTTTTCTGTTAATACAAATTCAAAATTTAGTTGTGACTGATTGTAGTGGATTTCTTTATAATTAGAATAATTTTGTTTTTGTTCCCGTGTGACTAACCTGAAGATCATCAAGGTGATAATCGCGCTGAAGGTAACCAATCGGGCACTAAAGAGATAAAGCATCTAAAAAAATATGAAGCTTCATCTGTATTAAATTTACCTTTTTACTATATCATAATTCTAATTTTTATAAAAGGTGTTATATTTTATTCATAATTATATCATGCTTTTTATATAGTTAAAAAAAAGCAAAAATTTAGATTGATTCATAATTTTTTTAAAAATATTTATACCATCTGAAATGCAATTAAAATATTTTGTATGTGCTCTGTTTCAAAAATAATAGACGAATATGGTTTACTTTAATTCTACTTCGTTTAAACTGATAAAATTCACAATCATACGAAAAATAAAACGCTGAATAAGTCTACTCATAAACAAAGAAAACTGAAATTTATAATTAAATTATATCTGAACACTGAATTCTACAAAAGTTTTTTAATTAATTAAATAGTTTAAATTACCTTTCTCCTTTTAAATCCAGAAGACTAAATCCGAATGGTGAAAAAAACACCATTAAAAGCTCATTGAAAATTTCAGATGAGAAATTTTAATTAGAAATAATTATTAGGAAAAAGACATTATTATTTTCATCTTGATTTCATTGATGTTTATTTCAGTATTCATTATTTGATTAAAAATTGAATGAAATCTGAAATAATTTTTATTTCAAAGATGTCTAGGAAATGATACAAATTTACTACAAGATAAATTCGTTGTTTTATATATAGTTTAATCTGGCTAAAAAATAAAAATAAAAAATACTACTTAATATTATAATAGTTTATAACATTCAACAATAAAAATTAAAAGTGTAGCATTTCGACAATAGATGGCGACATGATGGACAAAGAATTTTGCTTTTTTTAACGTAATGTTAAAATTTTATAATTTTGAATATCATTTTTCTCTGAGGATAGCAGCATTCTCATTTAATTAAGATGTGAATAACACCATTATTATTCTTACAGAATTTTTTTCAAGATTGAAAGTGAATACATGTAAAAAAAAAAAAAAAAAAAAAAAAAAGGCAGCTTCAAACTACAAGTCCGAATAAGTAAAATGTCATAATTTTAATTTTTCTATCTTTTATTTTATTTTAAAACTTTGTTGTTAATTATATGGCAGTGATAACATTCACGCAAAAATGTATTTAATATTGCCAACATATGCTTTTATATAAATACAGTAATTAAAACAATGAAAAGTATTGTGACGAAATATACCATAATGGTTTTTTTTTTAGTTAAGTTATTATTTCTTATTAAGTTATATTATTTCTTATAATTAAATCTTTTTCAATATTTATAAAAATTATTATTAAAAATTTATTATTGCATGAAAATAAAATAAAATTGATCTTTTTCATTTTTAAATGCAAATTTGCAGTACACTATTTAGTATCCAGTTTGCGACTATCCGGCTTCCTTGCTATTCGGCCAAGTTTTCTTTTATCGTAATTAAATGAGTAAGACAAGGCGTTGCATTGCAGCATTGCCAAAGCATTAAAAACGGGCTTCTTCTACGATCCTCCTCCGCATCGAGTTAAAATTGAAAGTTGCTCGTTGTTTCGTCAGTGTGTAACGGACCTTAATTATTACTGCTGCTTCCGATTATAACTGCACAGTACGTACAGTATTTGCAAATTATTCGTAGAGTATGTTTAATGTTTTTTTAGGAGCACCATCTAAAGATTGCAGAATTTATGTTAAAATGTGATCGGTTTATATCCCTTAACTTACTTTTTCTCTAATAAATTCTTGCAACGTGCAGGGCTGTATATAAGCATATATAAACTATCAGTACAGAGTCTTCTATTTTAACTCGACTCATTACTGGCAACTCTTCAATGATTTACTGGGCCGCTCTGAGCCGCTTGAAATAAATGGAGGGCTTAGAAGTGAGAAAATACGTTAATATAACTGTGAGTTTTGATATAAAAATTTTGCCTTCTGTTCATTCCTATCCGACTTTTTTGTTATACGGCCTTCCTTCCGTCACATTAGGCCGGATACTCGAGAGTGTAATTAAAATTTTAAAAACCTTTTTTCATTTTTCCGAAAAAAAGTTTACATTTTTTTTTAAAATTTATATCCAGTATTCTACCGTATAGAATATTTTGAGCGACTTTTTTCAACGGACAATTTACGCAGGCAATTCAACATATAAACTTTATCAAATTTAATTAAAAATGATATTATATATAATAGCTTATATGGATTTTTAAGAATCGACCAGAATACATAGTTAAATTGTTATAGTGATTAATTGTTCGCTGATTTTAGCCAGATACGTTTCTTATTTTCACGATATATTGAAAAAAAAAAGGGAGGGGGAGTGACTATTTTGACCGCAAAGGAATTTCACACTTTCATATTTTCCTCGTTTATTCTTCAATTTTAATGTTTGCCTTTTCCTAATTATTCAAAAAAAAAAAGTGTAGAACAAAATGTATTTGCTTTTGCTCATTATAATGACACTATAATGTCCTATACCAAGAAAGACAGATTGCGGTCATTTCGACAGCTGGAAAAATATTGCAAACTGTGATGTATTTCTATTCTATTTTAAATTTATCTGCGACCTATTCGTTTTTTTGTTTCCAGTTATATGATTGAAAAGAGTCATTTCCTCGTCATTTACACTGATAAGAGTCATTTCCTCGTCATTAACAATTATTTTTTGTTTATAAAAGCACCTTTATCGAAGGGATTGATATTCATTTCTTTTGATGATTTGCATTTGATTCATTCATTTCTTCACCTATTAGGTATATACAGTCCTCTTCTGATAAAAATCTCACAAATAACCTTTGTCAAATATGAATTTCGGAAATTTTTTTCACTATCGTTACAGAATTTATGTCAAACCGATTCAGGTTCGGATCTTAGTTACCTCAAAATAAATACATTTAAAATGATGACAATAAGTAAGTTCCAATGACAGAATGTTAATTTGTTTTTTAAACAGAAAATTGCACAAAGCGATTTCTTCCTGAATCAGAAATGAAGAAAATCATAGATAAAGGTTTATATCTTATATGTAAAGGGTGTTCCAGAATTAACGCAAGATTTGAATATTCCACCATTCGTGCAGTAAAGTGTTGGCAACCCTATTGAAAAAACTGATTTGACAGATGATAGTTTAGGGTTAGTAAAAATGGAGCGTTACACGATAGAGCAACGTGTTTTCATTGTAGAACAATATTTCACAAATAATGAATGTTTGGCGACCACAGTTTGAAAACTTGAGAAATGGCTTCCTAGATCGTGTGATTTAACACCATTGAATTTCTTTTTATAAGGTTGTTTTGTAGTCAAAGATCTATGCCAACAAGTCCTCAAATACGAGTGCATTGAAAGAGGAAATTCAATGCTGCATCAACGAAATTCATAATGTATTTAGAAATATTCGACATAGAAAATTTCGACAGAAGAGTGCATATACTCCTGCAAAGCCATGAAGGTCATTTGCCCTATGTGTTATTCCATACATTACCCTATTCTCTGTACTTAACGATTTAATAAAAATATAACAGTTTAAAGATGAAAGAACTGTGTTTTTTATTTAATTAAATGTTGTTTTCACCATTTCATTAACTCTAATTGTTAGAATTAAAAATATAAACTCGGGATTGTTTCAAAGGATATGTTGGATACAATTAGATAGTGTTTCGCTCGTACAGATATATATTCATTGTGGGAACATTAAACTGTATGTTCGACATTTACCTGTTAAAAATATTTTGCAACATCGTTTACTTTTGAATCCTGTAACGCTTACTATAGACAAGCTCTGGTAAATTGGTGATTCATTTTCGACTTCAAACATATGAGTGTATTTGATGGAGGGGGGGGGAGGGGAAGAGAAGGTTGAAACAGGGTGGGTAAGTCTTGAAGAATTAATCGGACAGTAACATAACTTATTGTATTGAATTTGGCACATTTTACTTCTGCTGCTTTACAATACTGCCATATCTTCAGTCACTTATTAAAAATTGCCAAATGAAGAAAACGCGGACAGAATGCATAGATGATTTCATATTTGAAGCATGCTACTTCACTCCAATGTTATATTACAGAATAAATGAATCGTATGAAAGTTCTTTTAACAGTAAAAAAAAAAGAAAGAAAAAAACTTTTTATTTGCATTAATTTCTTTTGCTGTTTCGGAAATGTTGTTAAAGAGTCACTCATGATGAAATAACAGAAATTTGGTCTATTTAATAGAAAAATATAATAAAAGTCCGTGATTTATCTCTCTGAGGCGTTGTCTATGTAAAAAAAAGATGAAATAATTATGCCTATAGACTCTCACTTTTAAAATTTTCTCTAGAATGCTTTAATAATTGGGCGATTGTTAAAAAAACAGATTGAATAAGAATGATTTTACTTGTGATTAATAAAATTAAAATTAATTGAGATAAGAGTATTTCATCTAACTAAAAACGAAATCAACAATTTTTGAAAGCCTTCTTAAAATTAATTCACAATTTTGTATAAACATGAGCTAAACCAGTTTAACTTTGCATATTTGTTTTCATTGCACAATTCTCAATTGAATTATACACGCATATATATCATATTTTCACTCATATATTTATATAATTACAAAACTTCAGACTGAATGTGATGACTAGCATTCACATTGTATATAAATAGTTGATTCAAAGATGTTTACTTTATTGTTGAACAAAATATAATATAATGTAAATGAATAACTTTAAAATCTTATACACCTTTAATTAGAGAAAAATTCAATAATTTAGAAGTTTTACAGTGTTATGCATTTCATTTCTTCTTTATTTTAACCATCGTTTTTTTTATTTTATTTATTTTGAATAGGATGCTTAATCATATTAGCCGAATGAGCATTTGCGCTCTCAAATAGATTTTATTTATAAATTTTATAATTTGAGCATTCGAATGAGGGCCAAAAATGCGAACTCTCCAACTGATAGTACAAAATTCTGCTATCACAATTCTTTCATCAAAACAGAGTATATAGATGTGTTGATGAGAAAAAAAAAATTAGAAGCATGGGTTTTCATTAAAATTTCCAGAATGGTTCATTTCCTGAATTATTTATATCAAACTAATAATTAATTTTTAAATTAATACTTCTATTAATTTGTAAGCCATTTAATAAAGAAAGCATACATTTAAAGCTTAAAAATATTTTTTCATCATTAAATTGTTTAAAAACTGAACCACAAAATATTAAATACATTGAAATTAGGGATTGCAATATCAGACCAAAAGTTCAATACCGGTATTCGGTATTTTTTAGATCTTAACCGGAATACCGGTTTTAATATCGGTAGTAGAAAAAAATTACCATGAAAAAATGAAAAAAAAAATTACAAAAAGGAAGAAAAACATGTGTTTCTTTTGTGCAAAAATTACCATGTGTCGAAAACGCTCTTTCAGCCTCAACTCTATTTGCTGGTACTGTTAGCAATGCGCGATATACTTTTTCCAAGTATTTACCTCTAAATTCCTCATCTTCAAATAAATGGATTTCTCTTCGGATGGTTTTGGATATAGCTGATTTCTGTATTGTATTTTGCTTTGTTGAATTTTTTTATTTATTTCTAATTCTAATTTTTGTTCAAGAGACAATTCATTTTCACTATCGACATTAGTGTCATCATAATCTTCGATAATTGTACCGAATTCTTCTGAATGTGGATATGTTTGTAGGTAAAAAATTAAAAAAAAAATTGGTATAAACTTGATCAGATTTGAATTGGTTAGTCTCTTTTCTTCTTTTTCATCTTCATTTTTAAAATCATTATAATTATGTAAATACCGTAAGACATTTTCTATTTCCGTCTGCCTTTCTTCAGTGCGATTTTTCTATCTATATATAATTTTTCAGATAGTGATGTGTGTTGTTTTCCCAGTAACTGCAGTTTGAAATTTATTGTTGCATTGGCTGTAAATAAATTAGAATCTCTCCGACATAATGCCTCAACAGCCAATTTTATTGGAAGTAGAGCTGATACAGTTCTGGATATTAAGTCGAATTCACTATCTGAAAAATTAATTTGCAGGTATAAATCGATTATTGTTTTTTGGATTGAATTTCTCAGTTTCAAAAATCGTTCCATCATTAGGAGTAAACTGTTCCAACGTGTTTTAGAATCTAATATTAACATATATTCTGTTTTATTTTCAGTTAGTAAATATTTTTGTAATATGGCATTTTTTGTAGGGGAACGTTTAAATATCTTAACAATTTTTCGAACTTAATAAATTCTAGGAAGCAATTCCTGATGGGTTAATATTTCATCCTCATTAGCAATATCTTTTTCAACAATTACAATGTCATAAAAAGGCTTTCAGGAATTGTGCGAAGAAAATTTTACATAATATCATTAAATATTGTGACCAAGAAGCAGAAAATGAGGAATTAAAAAAATTCCTGAAAAAATTTAATAACATATAAAAAAGAAATATTTTAATATAAAAAAAGATAATTATTATTTTGTAAAAAATTAATTACCGAAGAACATAATTTTTCATTTATTCTTCATAATTTAATGTTTATGTCCTTGTATAAAATAAAAATTGCTCTGAAACATTTTATTGTGCATTTGTACCTTCTTTTTCTGTATTACTAATTATCTGTAATGTTTACATCTCATAAAACCACGAGTCTTCATTGTTAAATGTAAACATCTCCTCCTTTCATCTTTTCTCTCACCCCTATTTTGTCGAATTAAACCCATCCTAATGCATGCGCAAAAGCGCAGAGGGTTTACACTCCATTGGCAAATAGTATTTTATCAATTCTCTTGATAGTACGATGCAACTTCGTATTCACAGTCTAATTAATTTCATCCGTTAGGGAGACATAAAAACAAAAACGTATACTATTTTGCTATGTGGGCGATCCCTGAACATATAGTGGAGACAATTTAAAAAATTTCTAGTAAATACCGAAAAAACGGTATTTAAACTTGTGAATACCGGTATTAAAAAATTGTACAAATATCTCAAAATACCGGTATTCGGTATCCCGGTATTGCAATCCCTAATTGAAATGGTCCAAGAAATAAATCGCTATACTTGAAAGATTAAATTATATATCAGGAGGCATTTAAGTGAATTTTTTTATGTATTTATTCAAAGTTAAACACTTGATACAGGAAATCCGAATGCATGCCTTAAAATTTTGTTCTATCTTTTGGAAACAGGTTTTTAAAGAAATGGCTTTACATATGTCAGCTTTTGTCCATTTTATACACCATTTTACCTCTTCAATAAGCATTTTATTTGATTCTGAAAAACAATTTTCTTACAATTCTGTTGATATGTTTTGAAACTTTCTGTTAAATTGATCATCTGATATTTTTTTGTATATCTTTTCATTGAAGCATTTGAGAATTTTAAACTTTCAACTTCTTTCTTCAATTAAACAATTTGCGTTTCTTGTTTTTGTAAATAAGGCTGAGATTCAACATGAAATATTGCACTCTTATTCTGAAATTTCTGTTTCTAAGGCGATAATTTATTCTGAATTTTAAAATACGTGTTTATGAACTTTATGAGACACCAGTCGTTTGTTCTTTTCAGTTGATGATATATTAGCGTCTGGCGATTAATTTAATGCTGGTATAACCTTTTGTTTCAACTTTTTTATCGGAGTACTAAATAATCTAACTGTTGATTTATGAGAGGAATAACGCCGAGAAGAAATTGGAGGATTTGCAAAATTAAATGTAGTTTTCCTTCTGCATTTCAAAGTCCAAATTTTGCTAACATCAGGATCCTTTGAAAATGAATGAAATGTTTTTGTCTTTAAAATTTCTAGAGTGCGTCGATTCGACAATAGTACAATCAGACATTGTGTTAGGTTAAAAGTTTTTGTAAAACTGGAACATCTGACTTTGAAATAATAGCTTTGTTGTTTATGAGAATCTTCTTGATCTTTTTTAATTTTTAGTTAACAAAAAGAACTCATAAGCCTTTCTTCTCAAGTCTTCACTTCTCTTCTGAGTACTGAATCAAACGAGAAATATTTACAGTAAAACTAAATTTCCCTCCTTTTAATTTAGATAATAAGAAGAAAAAGAAATCATAAATAAATAAAGTCCAAAAAATACTATTATTTTCATTCATTGAACGTTTTTATTAGACAGCAAAAAAGGGAAAGAAGAAGAAAACAGTATTCTATAAGTAAATCGATTATTTAGAATTGCCATAATGTAAACAAAACAAAACAAAAAGAACCAGGTATCATTTTCATTAAAAATAAAAATACGTAATGAGGACTTTATAAACAATAAAAACCAGTTTCCTTATGTCAAACAATAATGATACGATAACAGACTATTAGCTTTCATCGTCTCTTATGGATGAAATAAATTTATTTTTCAATTCCTACTATTAGTTCACACTTTCCCTATATCTATTTATATATCTTGTTCAAATTTTCAATCGTTAATAAAATATTTTTTTATTCATCCACTCAAGTTCAAATACTTTTTTAAACTTGTAGTGGAGGACACTTGATGTTAATACAGTTTTTTCAAATATTAATTCATTAATTATTAAATTTAATTAATTTCTAATAATTTCAATAGAGTTTTAGCAGTTTGTAATGAAGAATGAAATCAACAGGAAGTAGCTCAATCAGAGAAATGCAAGGATTTCAGTGTTTTTCACATGAAGGTGAAGAATGCGAGTTCAATTCTTGCGAAAGTAGGAATTGACTTTAAATTTATTTCATATATTACTTATTTAATTCAAGCCTTCATGAAATTTCGAAGATTTTCGGCGTCTGTACCAAAACGTTGGAATGCGCGGAAAGACTTCTGCACATAGCATTTCTGAACCTTTTCAGCACATTTAGAACATGTGTAACCATTTGAAAAAAAATGTATATTTCAGTTTTTATTATAAGATATTATTTATTTTTTAGTTGTAACACTTTTTGAAATATAATTAATTAAAACCTGTTAATAATTTTATAACATCTCCGTTTTATTAATTTTACTGAATAGTTGGAGATCTGAGATTGATTTTCTAAATAATTAGGTATATAAATACGAAAATTTTTCTAAATTAAAATTGTTTTATGCAAACCTAAAATTTACTCCAGCTAATTTATATAAAAAAATGTAATTGAAGGCAATGAACTAAACGGACATTTAAGCCTAATTATTGATGTGGGCACTCAGTTTGGATAGAAATGGGTAATCATCTATTTCATTATTTTAAATATTCACAACAAAGTGAAACTCATAATAAAGTACTGATTATTGGAATAAAATTGTTTTTACAAATTAACATTTGTAAAGTATATAAAACATAATGTTAAATTCTACTTCTATAATTTGAAAGTTCATTTGAATAAAAGAAAATAACTATTTTCGTAATTTACATGATAATGATAAGTTTTAATACATACATGATAATACACAATAATGTAGAATGGTACGTTATTCGTAAATTCCGTTTGGTATATATGTTAAAAATGCTTTATAGAGTAAGCCGTTGGATCTAGAGCTTTGAAATGGGGTTTATACATATTTCTTGGATGCTCGATGATAAAGAACTTTGAAAATTTTGATTTTATTTTTTAATTACTAAGAATATAATCAAAAGGTTAATGAATAAACTCTAGTATGTTATCGCTTTAAAGAAGCTACGAAACTACTCTTATAGTGATTTAAAATTTAAAAGCTATCTTTTCAGTGATATAAATTTTCTTCTCTATATTAATTCTTTTATTTGGAATAAATTTTTAAAAATTAATTTTTAATGCAGTTTGACAGAGATATTTCACCTTTAGACAACCTTGTGCAACAAGATAACGGGACAGCGTATTACCAATACGAATATTTGAATAATTCTCATGGTATTGAGCAAAAATAAATACTCGATTTTTCAGTTTATTATTAATTAATACTTTATCATACTTCATAACATAGAATTTTTTAAACAATATGATAATTTTTGTTAGTATTTTCTTTCTGTAAATTGACTGATGCAAAAATCTTCACACACTAAATGTGATGGTTGAAGTAATTAAGTCGAAAGACGACGTAAATGATGAATCAAGTTCAAATATCAAAATATGATAATAATATAGTTATAATATGATAATCATATAAGGATATACATATATTATTCGGTAATTTGGATTGAAGTGCAGATATCCTTTCATTCTTTTTTAATATATCGTTTTCTACTATATCCATTATTCTTTGTATTCGGATTATTTATTAATAAGCCTTCTATCTGGAAAATATTTTAATTTACCAAGAGCTAAATATATAATACATTAATGCTGCCTTTGTCATCTGAGAATGAAATCAAAGGAACTGAGTTCTTTGATCATGCATATATTAATCATAAGTATTATTCCATTTGAAAAAAAAAGACAGAAAAAGACGAAGACAAAATTTTGCGAAGAATAAATTTATTTTGTTTTTCTAATGCCCGTATAAAACAAGCTATTTACATTTCTGTGAAATATTAGAGTCGTATATGAATATATACAATAAGCTCATTGGAAGAATTGTTGACTCAACTGATTAATTTTCGGTCTTCAGAAAAATAACCGTAATCTGAAAAAAAGAATGAACAGTTTTACTAAATAAAATGCATTTTATCTTTTATTAAAAGTAGAAATATATAAACTTTTTTTCATGAATAAAATTGAGCATAAATGGGTGATAGATTTTTCTTATATGAATTAATTATAATATATGAATATAATATGGTAATCAAGATAAATAACAAAAGAGTTGCTCTCTATCTGTTACTTAAATAGCCTTTTTTATAACATTGTACTTTATATCAAATGTCTAATGCATGTTGATTTCACATACGTTTAGATTAAACGTAAGCCATTATGAGATAAAGAAATACATGTTCTAATGCATGATTGATAATCATGATGAAGTAGATAATAATTCAATTTTTTTTATCGATGCGATTTATAGTTTCATCAAAGAGGTGTTGTTGATAAAATTTAATGATTTTCTATTTTATTCTTAGTAGAAACAAAAAGTGAAATATTTTTATTAATTATTTGCATGAAAATATAAATCGTAATTTTATATTCACGCTGTTAATCATAACGTATGATAAGCAGCATTGTAAATGTTTCATCAAGATTATTAAGTTTAGACACTGATGACTCACATCAGTATTTTAGTAAATGAGCGAACATAAGAAATATTGTTCTTGATTTGAATGGTTCTAAATAAAAACTTTTTTTCGCTATTTCACACTCCTACTATCTTGAAATAGTTTATTTCATTTTCAGACTTCTTATTGACTTATTTCTCATTAGAAATATATTAATTAAAAATTATTAAAATTGTTATTAAAATTTATTAAATTATTTTTAAAATTTCAGGTAATAAAAAAAATCTTCCGAATTGTCTAATGAAATCATCCACCTACTTTTTGGTTCAACTTAGCATTTCTTGTTCAAAACATAGAGAAAATTGTTGTATAAAATTATCTTTTGTTAAGAAATGAATGAACATTATTATATTAAAACTTTTAGACAATTAATAGGCTGCAATAATAAGTAAAAGAAAAGTAATAAATAAATGAGTGTAGGCACCAAAATCAATCTAGAAATGTTACTGACAGTTAGGAACATCAGAACGATTTTGATTTATATTTGATTTACAATTTAACATAAGAAATTAGTCTCACCTGAAATAAGTTTAGTATTTCTTGTATCCACCACCACCATGGATTTCTTCGATATGACCATGTCCTCCATTGATATGGCCATGTCCTCCACTGATGTGGCCATGTCCTCCACTGATGAGACCATGTCCTCCACTGATGAGTCCATGTCCTCCATTGATGAGTCCATGTCCTCCGCTAATATAGCCGTGTCCTCCACCAATGTGTCCATGTCCAGCACCGATGTGAGCTGGTCCTGCGGTCAAGATGGCTTTTGGTTGACCAATAAGGTAAGGAGTTTGGTAAGCCTGGAAGCTGATGAGGCCGCTTCCTAAACTGTGGACTGGTGTTCCCTTACCGTAGACGACGGCCTTCTCTCCATATCCACCCTTGCCGGCCAGAGAAATGCCAGAGAGGATGGGACCATGACCATAACCGAGGCCGATGCCGTGCCCTCCAGAGATGTATCCCTTTCCAAGAGTGAGGCGATCGTAATGGATTTTTTCCAAGTGATCTTGGGTTGGAGCTAGTTCCTTGGCAACTATGACTGGACGACGGACAAGGATGGGGCCATCATGATGAACAATGGGAGAGGAAGCGACAAGAAGAGGTCCTGTTGAGAGAAAAGACAATTAATTGTTGGAATTTATTGTAACACGTTTAATTATAGAAACACGAAAAATTTAATTACCTAATTAGAATCATTAATTATTGGAGGTATGATAGAAAAATCTGGACATTTGCAAATTGAGATACACATGGTAAAAGATATTATGTTTACTTTATTCTTCAGAATCCTTGCTTTCTGGTTCTTAGTGAGATTTCGAATAGCCCATTTAAGAATGGTCGTATCCCATTTCAGAATAATTACATGAACCACTAAACTTTGTTATATAATTCAGAATGAATTCTGTGAAATAATTCCTTACATACTTCAAGAAGTCCATAAGAATTTTTTAGAATTACAATAAATTCTCTGTGAATAGAGAATCTTTGTGAAGTTAGAAATAAACTTTCTGAGATTTTAGATTTGCAATCATTATTCATTCTTTTATGCATAGAATAGGAAAATTTATCTTCTGAAAATGAAGTTGTGTGGGTTAAGGTTAAAGTAATAATTTTGATCAGCAATTATAATAACCAGTGATATTTCTTTAAAATGTGGTTATGTTCGTAAAAAAAATATTTGAAAGTCCAATTGGTGTGACTTCTTAGAGGGCATTATTAATATCAATCTGAGTTAATAATAATAAGAATAATCAATTAATTCATTGAATGAAACATTTTAAATTATACATTTTTTAATTGTTGAATTACAATAATTTATTTTCATATATTTACTAGTGTCATGTTGAGTAATATTTATATGAGAAATACTTTATTTTCTGAAATAGTCTCTTATGCAACATTCCAAAATTAGAAAGTGTATCAATCTCCAAATTTCCGATTATATTATTAAAATCAAACATTTGGCCTCCAAGCACTGGAAACTCTAAATGACGCATCATTTCAGTTTATTATTATAAACACATTTTTTATTTCTTTGAATTTTAATTATTTACCGCACATCTTAATATTACACTTAACAATTTTAAAAATATATTACTATTTATTTTCGATTCTTATATATGCATATCTTTTATAAGTCAATGGCTGAAGTATTTATGACGCAAATTGTTATTGAAAAACCAATCTAATTTTGTTCTTTAGATGATAACAGAAATAATGATTTACAGAGAAACAATAGTTTGATTTGATAAGAATAAAATATCCTATTTTGATCTTTTGAATATTATAAGACGTAAGAACAAAACATAGTTAAAAATAGTCTTTATTCTTTAATAAACTTAACTACTTTTAGTATGATGATGACTGTACTATTATCAAGATGATTTCAAAAACTAAAACATGTTTTCTGCAATTTTATATGGCTTAAATTAGAACAAGATATGGCATCCAATAAGGCCCTTATACTATGCGACAAATATCTAATTTTAATGATATTCAAGGGAAAACTAATAAAAGTTGTTTCACTGAAAGTAGATTCAAGTAACTTATTTAGAACTTTAGAAGAAAGGAAAGAGAGAGAGAGAGAGGGAGTGAGAAGGAGAAAAAAAGAAGTTGCATCTCGAAAATTTCAAGTTTGGACAGCTCTCCTCACAAACTCATTAAGAACACAATCTCTGATTCTGCGGCTTCGTGCTTTGAATGTATAATAAAACTCAGAGCCGACAAAAGGTATTGTGAAACAAAGTAAAGTTTTTTTTTAGTTGGCTCATTTATAGAACATTACGTGATATAATTTTTTTAAAACGGATGTTTGTGACCTAGAAACATTTGAAGAAAGGTGCGTGGGTAAGCCCTGCAACAATTTTTTGCTGCTCAAAGGTCAAGTTCAAAATCTGACTTCAGATCGTTCGAAGGGCAGCAACCCAATTTCTGAAGAATGGCGAATCAAAATCATTTGAAAAAAAAATCGTCTCGAAGTTTCGACGATGCAATTAGAATCTTAATAGCTAAAGCAAGCGCGAAAGAACTTGAGGTTTTTGCATAAATTATTCGTTTTGGTTATAGACAAATTTTAAAAGTCTGAAAGATCATTCGCAAGGTCAATCGATGTGATTTCAAGATAGAGTGATGGATAAAATTCTTATTTAAAAGCAAACATTTGGAATTTTTAAAAATTTAAAATCCTTAAAAGTATTAAAATATCTCTTTTAAGTATTAAATTTTATTGCATTTTCTGATTTATCAGCAGAAACGTGTTTACAATGAAGAAAATCTTCATTAGATTTATCACATTTAATTTTCAAATTCTGATTCTTTGATTACATTTCATAAAAGGGAGATCATACTTTATAGATTACTAATAAATATATTTTTTATACTTTATCAGAATGCTTTAGACTTTTTGTTTAATTATTTTAAGAAATAAGAATTTTTTTAAAGCCTTGAACTGTTTTTTGTTTTTTTTAAGATTTTTTTAAAAATTACTACTGATCATTTGAAAGCCTTTAACCACTTTATCCAATGTTTATTTCAAACATAATAAGCGATGGAATAAGTTCCATTTGATGTTAAATCTTTTACTTTTCTTTTTTAAAATGTTTTCCGATTTTATCTTTCTTGCATCTTAATGATTGTACTAAATAAAACAGCTTTTTTCTAAGATAAAGTTCTTTTATCTTCTTTTCCAGATCGCGTTCGTGCTGAAGAAAATTGCTATTTCTGGTGGCAGTTTGAGCTGCTTTTCGGGACATGAGTTCTAATGTTATTTTATGAGTTCGTTGAAGGCTAGTATTCTGGATGATGGCTAGCATTTGCTCGATTACATTTATATTAAGATTAGACCAATAAATGATGGTTAGAAAAAAAAGTAGAAGAATTTGGAAAATATTGACTGTACTTATTCTCATATATACACGGAAATTACTATTACTACAGGAATTCAAAATGTAATGCTTATTAAAAATTCCTAAAATTTTAAATGAGCTGAAAAGAATAGTTTAGGCATTAAAATCTGCTTATTGTTAAAGTTAGAATTATTCTTCTTGATGACATTCTGTCCTTTATTAAGTTAAAGAAGTTAAGATAATTGGGATTCAGATAAGTGGGATAAATATGAATTTATCTCAATAATCTGAAAAGCAGTCTTTGAGAAATATGAAAATCATATAACATTCAATTATATAAAATAATTTCAATAATATTTTATAATTAATAACATTTTCAGTTATATAAAATAATTTCAATTATATTTTAACTTTTAATTCACATAAATGAAACAAATTAAAAATTTTTAAATAAAATTTTCTCTTTGAAATAGAGATTCTATCGGAAATAGTGCGGAAAAAATGCTTTAATTTTTTTTAAAGTTATTATAGGTTAAAAGATCAGATTTGTGGTCTCTCATTTCACACATATTGCTTCCAAACGAAACGTTAACGAATTATATTAAAATAAAACTCTTTTTTCTTTTTTTTCTTCACATAGGGCTACCTATTCTTGTTTTTCCTTTATTAGCAAAACTTTTATTCAATGACCAAATGTTAAAATACTCTATAAGAAAACAAAACGATGCACAGGATGATTAGAGACCACACAGATTAGTTTAACCTGCAGAGTGGAATCCTAAACGTTTAGTAAAACAGATTGATACAATCCGTAAGGTAAGTTTGATAAATACCTATTTATGCTAATAACTTTTCTTGCTTATGTATAACCTATTCTATATATCTTATTGAATACATTTCTTAATATACAGTATTCTGTATTTATTAATGAATACCTCTGTTAATAAGCAATATTCTATATCTATTAACGAATAGTTAGTAATGGATAGTAGTAGAATTTAACAAGATTGACAAGAGACCATTGGGATTCATAAGTATCAAGGAGACTTTGTCTTACCCCCAAGGTTTAAGACTTTAGCTCCACCATATCCACCATAACCACCGTTGATCAGGATGGGTGCTCCATGGCCGGAATGGACAGAGTGCAGACCCTTCTCGATGTACAAGCCTTCCTCTTCGTAGTTTCCATGACCTTCTTCGATCACCTTGGGTTTGTTGACAAGAATCTTTGCTGAGTCCAAATGAATCCGTGGATTATCCAAATGGATCTTGGGTGAATCGAGGATGACCTTTTCATGTCTTTCTTTGTCCTTGCGGTAATGTGCATCTGGTCCATACGTAGCAAGGCAAGATGTAAGGCAGAAAGCCATGTAGAAAGCTACCTGTTTTTGATAAGTAGTGACATTAGAATAAGCGAAGAAACCCTTATTTAATGAAAATGAGTTTCATAATGTGAATGTTATTATGGGTTCGTATATTCTCATAGAATAAACGGAAAATTTTGCTGAAAATTCCACTATTACTGGTTTAATAGTTTGTCTGTTTGTCTGCTCTAAAGATTTCATTGACTATAAAGTTCTTGATTTAGGTTTTAACACTTTCGTAATTATTGCCATTTGAAATGGATATGCCAATCGAGTGTCTTACCGAAATACTCATGCGAAACTTCATCTTTGTTTGTAGAAAAAATGTGAACCACTTTTACTGAGAAAAATCGACAAAAATATTACCTCTAAAAGAAAAGTTTTCTTCTATTAATGCAATTAATATTCAGACCTCTTTCTTTTTGTCCCTATTCTAAACCGCATTTTGTCCCTATGACTTTTCTCAAAAAAATTTAAGCACATTTATAGTACTAAACTCTGTAAGAGTTTTAATGGCAAAAAAAATATTTCTCTTCAAAATTAAGTATCCTGAATATAAAATGGCATTATAAAATTTTTTGAGACAAAATTGAATTTTGATTGTAATTTAAATTAAAATGAAAATTTCAGGGAAATTTCATTATTTTAAAAGTTTCTATTTCAATGCAAATTTCTAAGATACAAAATTGGAATAATTGTTAAAGAATTTGCGAAACATTTTTCCCAACTAAATTAAAGATTGATCCTTGTTACAGAGGAGGTCGACGAAATTATAAAATATGGATAGCAAAAATGAAATAAGCTTTGTAATTGTGAGAAAAACAAGAATAAAATGTCTTACCGATATCGATTACCGAAAAGGCAGTGAGAAATTATATATATATTAATAAAGAATTCCTACAGAAAATACTCCATTATTAAAAAACGAATTTGCTATTTAATATACTTTCTATATTCATAAATGATTATAAACTTATTACAATTATTTTCTCATCATGTAAGGAAAATAATAGTTATTCATTTATTGTGTATTTAAAAACTTGTATCCTCTGAGGTTTTAATTTGTCTATCATTTATTTCAATTTTCATCAATTGTTTTTGGAAAATTTCTAGCAAATTTTGTTTTAATTTTCAAAATACTAATGTTATCAATTTAAGACTCAATTTAGATGATGAATAAGTTTAATTTGAAAAACTATGAGCTTTTGGCCTTTTTCATGTTAGAATTCCGCAGTTTACAATGAAAAAAAGTTAACTGCTTACGTTATACATCAGATAAAAGGTCTAACTAATTTGATAGTATAAATTTAGACTATTTTCAAATTTTATATTTCCAGCATGTTTAGAATAACGTAGCAGTTTAACGGAAAAATTTCTTAAGGTTAAAGTTGCCAATCTTAAATTTTATATCCAACACAGTTATACGGCATTGGTCATGCCAATATAACCACCACAATTGTAGTAGTTGATAATAATTTTCTTTAACAATTGCTCCTAACTCTAGGATTAAAGGAATCTTGAAATTGACTGATTGAAAGGAACAGAGAAAATTATTCTTAAATCCTGCTCCTCAAGATAAATGAACATATATTAGATTCTCAAAAAACAACCAAGGACAAAGAAAGCTCCGTTCATTTCGCTGCTGTTACTTTCAATCGTTTCATCTTTATACAAGATATTCACTACTTACTTTAAGTAATCCCATTGTTGTTTGAGAAACAAGGAGAGAGAAACGTAAGAAGAGACGATGATAGAGCTAAGACTGGATGAGTCCAACTGGATGATTCTGCCATGATGTGGACCATCTTATATACCAAACACACCCGCATATAGGTCAGAGCAGAAAAATCTCAAGAGGAAGTCTTAGCGTAAGTGATAGCCGAAAGGGGTGGCTTACTGAATGTGCAAGAAGTACAATAAAAAAATGGAACACCTACATTCTCAGAGAGATGAGAAGAGATCTAGATCCTTGGGCAGGGCCCCTCGGGGCTAGAGCCTCCCTCTCCCCCTGTTTGAAAGTCGGAAGACCACGATCATGCATCACACCAAACAGGTGTGCCACCAAAAGGAATTAAAAAGAGAAGACGACATTAGTTTGTTCTTTGAACATTTTCCCCCCCTCTGCCACTTTCTTGCGGTGTTGTCTTCTTCTTCTAGACAAGCCGGTAGTAAATCGTGTCTTCCGAAGAGGTGGATGCTTAGACGATCGATGCCAGTTGGGGAAAGAGAGAAAAAAAAAGTGGAAAAGGTTGGAAAAGAAATGCAAATGAGGGTGTTTTCCCTTTTTGGAAGAGAGTGATTGATGGCTTGTAGAGAACTTTCGGTGACAATTGTCCACTTTTTAACAGTCAGTTGGAAAAGGATGACGTGTCTTTACGTGATTACTGTTCTTTCTTTTTTAAATGTATTTTTAAGAAGTGGTTCAGAATTTCGTTGCTGATTTCTGAACTACTTAAAGAGACATTCGAGGAAATTTTTTTGGATTTACGGGGTGTGAGGAGGTCAGAAGACAGACATTCATTGTAAAGATAAGTGAGAAAGGATTAGATATAGTATTTTTTGTCATCCTAGAAAGTAGCTCATATTAAAATAAATTTTTAATGCATGCGGATTTTGAGATGACTAGTATTAGTGCTGATAGAACTTTTTCTGATTTAGAAAAAGATAAGCAGGAGAATAAATAAGTGTTTTTTTTAAAAAAATAAACTTTACAAATAAAATTACTAATAATTTTAAAAAATTCACAAACAAATAAATTAGTAAATTATACAAATAAATTTTATTCACAAACAAATAAATCGAAATCATATTTCTTGCTATTTTTTAAAAAATATTATTTACGATATTTTTTTAATTGAAATTGTATTTTTTTAGGAAAATTATTTCTGATTAAAAAGAAAAACTGATTGCATTAATAATTATTTCTTTTTATTTAATTATCGTAAAAACTTACGACTCTTAAATGGAGTTTTAATTTTTGTAATAACTTTCTTATTCATGCTAAATAGAAATACAGCCAAACTTAACTGAAGATTTTAAATCAATTTCTTGAAATAATTAAAAGGATATTTTTAAAAATGAATAATCGGGAGATTAAATTTTAAAACCCAACCCCTATTGTAAGAAGGTTTAAATAAAAATAAATATATTTTTAATATGTTAAATAAAAATAAATGTGTTTATGTGGGCTACCATTTCTGAAATAGAAAATCACAATTTACATTTAAATTTTGTTGTCCAACAAACTCATGCTAACTGCAACAGAAAAATATATGCACTTAATTGTCTTGTATGAAGAATACATTCATTCTACTGATCTTAACTTCAACATAGATATCAACATAGACATCATTTCAGGATATATTAAGAAAGGTTATAAAAAATACATTAAAACATATTGAATGCTTTTATAAAAATTAAATAAAGGGTTTTTTGATGTGTTTATTTATAGTTGAAGTTAATATTTAGCTTACAATTTCAGTTAGATAAAATTAAATTTACTTATAGTTTAACTTTAAATAATTTTTTGTTTTAAAATCTAAGAACTGCATAGAATTTCAATTTTCTATCGATTCCAGACTGGAATAGGAATATATCGTAAGTCTGCATATGTCTAACTTCTGCAGATTATTTACAAATTTTTTTTCTAATAATATTTAAAAAAGAAATAGATTAAAATTATATAAGTAAAATAATTAATATTTTTGAAACTCATTAATTATTTTTATTTTTAATACATTCATTATAGCATATCATTTTAACGAGATAAATAATCAGAAATGGAGATATCTTTGGTTCGTAATCTTTTGCATAATTTTAACTTAATGTCAGAGACCGCGATGGTGCAATATTACAGAGTCTCATTATAATGAAGTAAAATATCACAAGCGAATATTTAGCAAGGTCACAAAGTTTTAAGCAGTTTTGTTTCAATTTTGAAATTTATTACTTTGCTTAAGAGGCAAAATATTCCCAAATATGTGATATTCAATTTTTAATAAAGTATACTCATAGTTAAAAGATATTTTTTATTAAATGTCATACTTATATAAAGATTCATAAAAGAATAAAAAATATATTTTTTTCACAATTTTTTTGGGGGATTTTAGGCATTTTATATAATAAAAATAAAATTTTATTGCGCTATCTTCTCAATTTTTTTTATAAATAACAGTCAATGCAAGTTATGTCTTTAAATCTATTGTATATATTAAAAATGCCATATTTTTTCATTTTTATTTAAATTAAACAGGCTATTAATAACAAAAATAGATTTATTCGCTAAATGTCAAATTACGAAGAACTTTTTTTAATTAATTGAAATCTTATTTAATAGTTTAAATGAAGTCCACCTCCAAATGCTGCTGCGAATAGTTCGCGTAAAATCAATCATTCATTTCAACGATATTTCACTTAAAGAACCAATTTTAATACTGACATGCGTTAAATGATTTTCTGATTTATACTTTGTAACAAACCCTGAAAAAGGAAATAAAGAAAATTAGGGTGGAAACCTATGTCTCGATGTTAAACTTTCATCTTAGAAAGCTGTCTTCGTATTCAGTTTCACTTATGTTGATGAAGTGAGCAAATGAATAAAATGAATGAATAAATACTGAAAAGATGATGGCTTTAAGAATGAATTTTATTGATGATTCTTTCTTTTTAGACTGAAATGAAATTGAAATAACCCGGATGCAAGAAATAAACACTGCGGATAAAAGAAAGAAAAACATTTTTGCAAAAAATAATTGCCATGGACGATTGCCATGGATTACTTTGGCTATATCTTTATTTTTTAAAACGAAGGCTGCAACTTCCGCTTTTAGATAGTTCTTAATAAGATAAAATTAAATTCAATATAGGAAATCCATTAAAATGTTTTTGTTTTATTCTATAAACATAAAAATTTTATTTTAATTTATTGGATTCGCATTATTTTTAAAGTTAAATTACATGTTATTTCTACTACTAATAATGTAAAATGTCTGTCTGTGCTAATGTAGTCTCGAGTTTGGCCAATTTGCAAACCTAGGATGTATACATCAGGAGGTTATTCTTTTAATAAATTAATCTATTTTATTTATTTCAACACATATTTAACTTAATAAACATAATAAGGATTTGGAGAAGTTTTTTATTGCTTTAATTTTGCAAAAATTATTATTTCGCAAAGTTAAGGCACTAATTAAAATGGTTTTTATTTGATTATTAAGACGTTAGACTACGACAGCCACATTTGTTCAAAATATCATTGATGTAGATAGTTATAAATACTGTAACGAATTGAACAGAGCCGACCAATTATATTTAATATAATGTTAATCTTATTATTTTTTTTTTAATGAATAGAATTTGTGTATTAAAAAAATTTGCTTATTTGAAAACTAAGAAAATTAATTTTTTTCGACCCCTTCTCAAACTAGGATTCAAGGTAACTGCCTATTTTGCATAGTTGAAACTGCCATTGTATTAGTGTTCAATAGATCAAATTATCTAGAGGTCGTGAGTCGAATCCCGCTAGCGAAAATAAGATCCAACATTTGTGTAAACGTTTATTTAATTCCTTGAATTATGTTCTCTTTTATTTCGTGTTCTATAAGATTCTGGACCTTTCTTTAGTTTACCAGATAAGTGCTCTGGACTTTTCTTACTGTCTCCAGAAAAGTGTTCTGAGTTCCGAGTTGTGCAGAGTTTGTATTTGTTTTTCTCTCCTTGAGTTGAGGTAATAAATTGGTTTAGCTCTACTTCCTGTGTGTCTCATTGGGTTCCAAGTTAAAGAACCTACGTGACAATATAATCTTTAGCCCAAGTGAAATCAACCAACCCCTTTGACAAAACTTTATTCACAGAGACAGATTTCTTCATGAATTGCAAGATATTTTGTGAACTTTACTTCAATATATCACTTTTGCTCGAAAAAAGTTACTTTAAAACGAATAGTTTTGTTTTGTAATCAAAAAGATCCTTCTCTCCAGCAGAAGAAAAATTAACTTCTTTTTCATCCTATAGTTACTTTAGTGCTTTATATATAGAAATATATATTTAATCGAAAAAGTTTACATTTCTGCACGACAATTATAAAATCTAATTTTTATCACAAAGGAGTATTTACTTTTCTCTTAATCGAGAATAACGCTTGAATATAATGCAATATCTACAGTCAAGTTTATACGCTGACGTTTGCAACTTTATAAAGTCTTCTTTGACATGGCAATAATTTTTCAAGTGTTTTGCTCCCTTCAGCAACATTTTTGATTACGCTTGACTCGACCTTGTTAGAGAACGAAACAATTGCATCAATAAATGTTGTTCTTAAAATAACTCACGAGACGAAAGCAGTGAATCAAACCACAATTAAACCTCACCTGGTTTTCGAGTATTTAATTCTCATCACTTCTTAAAACACCTGGTCAAAGATCAAAAACCTGTAGGGCTCTCATGAAAATCATATATAAAAAAAATATCACGATTATAATCACGTTTGCTATTCTTCTTTTTCGCGCTTATGAATGATAACGTCATTGACAAAAGGTGTGTATGGAAGAAAGTCGGTATCGTGGTATGAAAAAATTAATCATTTGAGAAAAGTTTTGGAACCGCTTGCTACTCATTCTAATGTTTTTTATGCCTTAGTCATCAACAACATCAAGAAGTTCTGTTGGTGACGGCATATTTCAAAAAACAAGATAAAATGTTACTCACGCACGATAAAATGTTTCTCACGTAAATTTTTTCATGCATCTGAGTGAAAAGCACTTTAAATTTTTTGTTGAAGACATGATCAGAAACTCGGATATATTCGAGTGTTCTTAGTTCCGAATAATTTTGTTTCACAAGTTGGAAATGATATGGTTAGAAGACAACGGACTGTCAATGTTTTGAGTTCGCTGGCATCGAATCGGTGACGGATCTAGCCATTTTGAGTGCCTAGAAAGTGTTTATTATTAGGTCCTCTTTTAATAAATTTATCAAGTTAGGCATCAAAATCAATTAGTGAGGCCTGCTTAGCTTAATAAATATGATAATGATTTATTTTAAGTCACTTTCTAATTTATTAATTTTATGAAAATGTGTATTTCATTATTTATTTGTTTATTACGACATGTGTTTGCTGAAAGTGCTTATTATAAGATCCTCTTTTAATAAATTCGCCAGTTTAGTTTTAAAATACTACATTTTTAACTTAATCAACATGATAATGATTAATTTTAGGCCACTTTTTATTTTATAAATTTTATGAAAAGGCATATCTTATTATTTATTTGTTTGTTATGACATATGCCTGCTTGGCAACCATATTTGTACGCAATATTTTATAAACAGACGCTGGTACTGTAATAACTAAATGAACAAAATCTGGCCGTTTTACGAAATGCCAATGACATCCGGATATTTTACAATTAAGAGAACGCATTTTAAAATTAATTAATTTGCTTTTAAACTAGATTTTTTAATGTACCTGGCTGCGGCATCTTCTTGTCTAGAGGCCATAGGAAACTGCCACAACAATCTGATCGGAAATATGCCACTGGGAATGTCAATATGATCAAAATTGCACCAGGGATTTGCAGTGTGTCATTTCGATATCTGAAAATTACGTATGCAAATAAAAATTTTAGAAAATGGAATAGGTATCAATACACAAGACCGTTAAAGTTGTGTTTTAATGCGCTGTAATTTGAGAATCATTGATAAGAGGTACTTGACATTAGAATTTAACTACATTTGAAGCAATGCGACTTTTTAATTCAGAAAGTTTTCCATTTCTTTAGTTGAAAATGATCACAATTGCGAACAACAGAATTCCAGAGGTTTGAATTAGTTGGCATCTAATGTCAATTTGGTCAATATCGCATGAGGAATTTTTAAGGCTCCTGTTCAAAAACTTGAAAATATATACAAAACAGAAAAATTATAATATCCAGAACCGATATCAATGTTTGGGATGGTTAAAATTAATATAATGTCATAAAAAACTGTGATTTAAAAATCATTGGCTAGAATAATTTGACTTAATGGAATTTATGTTCGAAAAAAATTAAAAAATAATCCATAAATTAGAATTTGACATTTTAATGAATCTTCACATTTCAAATCTCCCTGATACATTTTGGTATTTGATCCTAAAAATTAAATTTTGGTATTTTGTCTGCCTGTCTGTGAATACGATAGCTCAAAAATAAATTAAATTAGATAGATGAAATGAGATATGTTGTTTTCAATTCAAAGTTGAACTATAAATTTGAAATTACCATCAGTTTTTGAACAAAACCCAATATCCATCTGTCTGTTCAAGTAAAAGAGAGTACGATATTTACAAAACATAAAAATCTAGATGAATGAAATGCGGTACATTATATCCATAGATCTATATCATTGTAGATCCATACAAAATTTTGAACTAAACCCATCAACCACCTGTTGTTCTGACAATTTACATGCATGTAAGCGCGATAAATCAAAAACGCAGTAATGTGGATAAATAAAATTTGGCATGTATTTTAAAATTAAAATTGTAATTCTGAGACAAATTTTAGTTTCAAACAAATAAAAAAACAGAATTTTGAAGCATAACACGCTCATTGTTCGATGCATATTCCGTTTTTTGCCTATATCTTTATCTCGGAATTGATATCGATATCTACAATGTATCATAGGAATGAGTGCTTAAAAATGATTACACTTTGAAATTGTTGCTGCATTGTTTAAATCTAAAATCTAAACTTAATTGCAAGAACAAAAATATACTCATTTTTTATTTTAAAACATGCTTTATACTGACACCTACACAACATGGAAAAATAAGCCGAATCTGTATATCTTGATCATCAAGAATAGAAAGAAGCCAGGATGCAATAATAGTAGAACCAATGAAAACCATTTGAATTTCGCTTTGAAAATGAAATATTTTTGTAGTAAAAATATGTTTTAAATTTTTTGAAAATTAATAAAAAAAAATTAAGAAATTATGTAGCAAAGAAGCTGGAATCCTTGAAAATCGATGCGAAATGCACAATCTTATAATCTAATGTATATATATATATATATGCCAAATTTAATACCTCTAGGTCAAAGAGTGTGACCCGTAGACAACACACACATAAACTATTTAACGAACTGAAAGAAACAAGAAGCTAGAAAACTAACAAGAAATCAAATTATCTTTATTTGACGTTATTATTATAATAAAAATAAACAGAGAAAATATTATATTAATTTTTCTAAATGTTAATTTTAATGAATTCATAAGTAATATCGTCAATACATATGCAGAATCTTATTTCGTTCCAACCGAAGCCTCGGGATGGTCAATACCGGCTTTCACAAAGCAGTCCCATCCAATATCAGTGTACAACAGATAATCAAAATAATAATAATAATAATAAATAAATAAATAAATAAAAAACCTAGAAACAATCAATTAAATCCTTCCGGATCATCAAATGGAAAGATAATCTTTTTAAGAATAATTACTTTGACCTATCTATTTATCAACATGTCCTCAGTTCCAGTGGGAGTACTTTAAAAGTAAATATTTCTTCAAAATTTGGGTTAGTGAAAAGTTGTTCATCGAGTTCTAAGGAGATAGTTGCAGAAACGATTTCTTTAATCGAAGTTATGATTGATGGATTTCCCATTTAATCTACCATTTTCAGCAATGCATATTGTTTATTTGATTTCTCCGCTAAGCACATTCCCACGGGCGGGGGTCATCTCGTAATTGAGGATGAGAAACTTCCGGCATGGTGGTTGGTTCTCACAACCTTGATGGGTACTCAAAAAGGGGGGGGGGGGGGGGGTTCTGGCTTCTCCCATCTGTGACGGGACGTACTTCTTAAGGGAAGAGTACCGTGGCCAGGTGGTGGTCCTTAGAACTCAACCACAGCTCCCACCAGTGTTGCTGTTGTAGCGGTCCGGTCATTCAGACTTTTCTGTGTGCCCTCCGGTGGATTGGAGTAGTCAGTTTAAGGTTCTATGGTAAGCATAGTATTTTAACAATTCATTTTTTTAGATTGTGGCATTGATATTTATAAAATAAATGGCAAATCCAAAGAAAATTACCCCCTGCCAGCCCCAAGCACTATTTTATTTCATATAAAAACTTGTGACCTTATATACGTCACCAATGATCGAATGCTTTTCATCACCCTTTATTTTTGAGATAAATATCAAAAACACGACTTCTTTGTACACAATCTAAATGAAATATAAATTTATAAAAGCTTATGACATATATGTATGCCATCAATGATCCCTGCCCTTTTCTATCCTTCTTCTTCGAAGGATATCGAAGAAAATAAATTTGCCATAACATCCAGCTTCAACATCTGGAATGATTTCTTTGCTTGCATAGCTAACACATAAGAATACTTTTTTGACCAAATCTTATGAAAGCTCACGACTCCTAGATACGACATCAACAATCACACGTCCTTCACCGTTCTTCATGTTCGAGAGAAATTTAAAAAACACGACTTCATTGTATATAATCTAAGAGACATATAAATTTTATATAATTTTTGTTTTATTTGAAATCCTATGGCATGCAAATATACCATCAATGATCCTTGTCTTCTTCGATCCTCCTTTTTTGATGGATATCTCGGAATAAAATCTTGACTCAAAAACTAGCTTCAACAATTGAATTGTTTGCTTGAAACACATAGAAATACTTTATGTTCATTGATCAAATATAATTTTAAACAGTTTTTTCACTTGATATCACAAGATTCAATTCATCAGGGTTGACCATATTATCAAAATAATGATATAAATATTGCTGATGAAATATTGTTGACCTCTGAAGGCAGCTAACTTCTGAAATAAAAAGGGTTCAGAAAAGCGCCTTTAAAAATTCTAAAATCAACATGGGAAGTATAAAAAGGCTTGTGCGTAATTATCGAAATCTTGTAACATAAACTTACCGATAGAGACTTAAAAGTTTACACATCTCGATTTCAGTGATTCAAAATTAATAAATCTTTGAAAAGACAGCTTTTTGAATTTTTATGATGATATATAATTTTGCATTGCAATATTTTCCAAAATTATCTCATGAAATAACATGTTTACCCGAACTGATCGAAACGTGCTGATAGAAACTTGAAAGTTTGCTCATCTCGATTTCAGTTTCCTTTCCCTTGTGTTCTCTTGGAAAGTTCGTTGCTATTCCTTGAAAACCTTTGATATTTTTTTAAATCCAAATCTCATTTTTTTAATATTTTATATGAAGGCACCAAAACATGGCACTTAGAAGTAACTGTAAAAAAATTATATTAGTAACATTACTTATATTTATTTTGAGGATGTATTCTATATTAATGTAATGTGTAAATTTTTCAAATACAATAACCTTTCGTGATAGTATACTGAAAATTTCAAACAGTTTTTAATCAATTTTCCAGTGCATAATATTATCACTTATACTGTATGCATTTCTGCCTTGAGGTCATCAAACTTAATTTCCTCTTTGAATTTGAAAAAAGTATTTCTTTTTTTCCATTGCCTTCTAAACAAATATAACATAAGCAGAATTTATCACCTGCAACGTAACTTGATGTGTAAAGGCGTAACATGAAAATCTGCAATTCGATTCCAGCACTTCAAGGAGGTCGTAATCTGAATTACTATTCCATGATCTCATATGTCTGAACCTTATTAGACCTTTAACACAGTCTGGAAGAAAATGAATGAAACAGCACGCTGATCGTTGACTTTGTACCACCCAAAATTTGACAAATTGGATACCTTTGAAATGGCAGCAATGTGTGGGTAGTCATAATTGAACGAATTGCGTCTGAAATAATGAGCACATGTGACTAATTATTACGGATCTGTCATTATAATCATTTATATTACACTCACTTTGAAGCAATGTAAAAGTATTAAAAAAACACTTTGAAATCTTGATGTTTACCGCATATTTGTTTCAACTGGATACGGAAACTATGCTATCGTAATTTACTCTGTTTGCTTTTTCAATCTTAGTTTCATTTTTACTAACACTAATTATCAGTTGTCAAATGATTTTTAAGATGGTTGCTAACACTTTACTGTACGAATGGTGACAAATTCAAATCTTGTGGTAATTTTTTAATACCCTTCGCATGTATAAGATCGATGCTATTGATAAGAAATCAAGCAAGAAAAGATATTTCTATTTACAGTTCAAAAATTAATATATATTAATAAAAACATAATCTTAGTTAAATGGGATATTAAAAATCTGAAAAAACACTTTTAAATCGATAAATGATATTCGTCATTCAGCACTATTCGACATTTATCAAAGAAGTATTTAGAGTGTTCTAGGATATTTACACACCTGATAAAGTATGTTTATTGTAATACACCTTAATCTAAGATATGACGACAACAAAATACAGGAAAAATGACACTTAATTATCATTTCTTTTGAAAATATCTATCTATAACTGACAACTTCTAAGAAATGTGATACATTTTTTTTTTATTTCTATATGTGAGGAAATATTTTGATTTCTTTGCTTTAGGTTTATATTTTAGTAATGATATTTCTTAACAGATGAGGAAGTGTTTGAGATCAATTAATAGGGGCAAAGGGTTGGTCTTTCTGGGTCATCAGAAATTTCGCAAGTGCAGGAAAATCAAACGAGACCCTATATCAAGACCCTTGTAGCTCAGTGTATTTAATTGGGTAAGTTGATAATGATAAGATCTTAGTAGCTAGAAAAATGACCATGGCAATTCGATCCGAATTTTGTAATACGGAAGTAAGTTTTATTTTATTTTTGCCCTTTTTTTCAATTTCTATATATCTGTGGGTTTAGTGGTCTGATTTTTAAACTTAAGTAGAAAATGTAGGTTTCATGGAATGAGAGAGTTTGAATATTGTTTTTAGTTTATGTGGATAAAAGGACAGAAACATTATTTTTACCATTATTGGTAAAACTATTCCAACCTTTAAAACAGTTCATATATTTATTGAAGCATTAGATTAAAAAATTTTTATTGCATTAATTAATGAATCAGTTAGTACACCGAAGAAAATCCAGAAGCACCAATTTGAAGAACCCAATAATTAAATATAAATAATTTTCTAAGACTGGATTAGAAAGATTCACCAAAGGCTATTTTGAAAAAAAATTTCAGTGTTAATTAATTTTTGGTTTAGTTGATAATTTTCAATACTATTAAGGGCATTATAAATGAATTATAACAAATTAATGAATTACATGAATTATTTATTATTAATGCATTAATTATATTAAATTAATAAATTATATGAGTTATATATTATTAATAAATTAATTTATATCAAATTAAGGAATTGTATGAATTCTATATTATTAATGAATTATATAAACTATATATTATTAATGAATTATATAAATTATATATTATTAATAATTAATTATATAAAATTAACGAATTATATGAATTTAGTATTATTATTCTATTATTCTTATTAATGAATTATATAAAATATGAATCAACGTAGTTTGAAAAGTTATTTTTGTCGTTATCGATAAAACATTGCAAAGTCTTGGAATGATTCATCAGCTTTTTAAAACTATTTGATAACAGAAATATATTATTTTTCATTTGATAATCAATCAGTTTCGTACACCAAAGAGATACAAGAAACAGTAATAGATCTGCAGCATCCAATAATGCAATATAAAGAATTTTCAATGTTCCGAAAGTTTCGGAAACGGATACCTTTGATAAAATTTTCAACATTAATACACTTTACCAGCTAATTGATTATTAACGCTAGCAGAAAAAACTAAACCAAACAAGCCTTGGAAAATTGTTTTCACTATTATTGATAAAGTGTTACATAATTTTGGAATGACTCAAATATTTGATTAATATGCTCATATATTGATGCCTTTTAAAATATTTGATTAAAGAAATCCATTAATTCATGATTGATTAATTATTTAGCTTGTAAATATGAATTCTGCAAGAAATTTTCCATATAATATAAAGAAATTTAAAGATGGACAGTTTTAGTAATACTTATTTTTGATTAAATTTTCAATTTCATAATGCTGAAAGGTTCAAGGAAGTCATTTTACTTTACAAGTCAATTTTAATTTTCAAATTTATTGAATAAGTGAACTAAATCAGATTATTTGCTTAATTTATATTCCTGGGCATTTGTGTCTTGAAAGTCACAAGACTAATATGACAAAAACACTTTTGGAAAAAAATGACATGGAAGGATTTTCTTGGAGGTTAAAAATAGAACTTAAATAGAAAAACACTCAATAACTTTGCTCTAAAAAAGGAATGTTTAAGAAAATAAGTGAACTATTGTATGAAATTGCGGATATTAAAAAAAATTCTGCCACCAAAAATTAAAATTTTTTTTGGAAACTTTGGAAATTTTTTGACTGAAACGTGAGGATGGAAAAAAAGACTCATAAATTGAGAAATTCACAGATTCCTGCTTCGACATCTTTTTCCTGTGTTTTGAAACACAATGAAACAAGATTAGTCATATATACTATTTATAATGCTATAAAAGTTAGAGAAAGTTATAAACAGACAGTATTTTTTTATTAAATTAAAGGGTAACTCTTATTTTAAGCTTCTTGAAAGACATCAGAAAATGAGGGATCCAATTCCACAAAATTAAGTCTATATTAAAATATGTTCGCTTTATAAAACAGACTCAAAAATTATAAATAAAAACTTGCCCCATTTTCTGGACATAAAAAATCGTTTTAATATTTGATAGATCAAAAATCTCGATCATGGGCTCTTAACGGGAGTGGTACCTCTCCTCGGCAGACTGGATCCTTCCGTGGGGGCGGAGAATAGAAGGCTTTTGGACATTCAAAAAAAAAAACGACCGTAACATATTTGTCTATTTAGGAAATCAATATATTGACGACAGAATTAATAGATTTACATATTAACTGTAGATATAAAAGCAAAGGTGGGCTTTAGATCCTTCCACAAATGCAGGATGTAGCAGAATTATCAAATTTAGAAGAATAGTTTGTAGAATTCACAATCAAAGAAGAATTAAAAATAAAAATAAACCGCTTTCCCCTAAACTTCATTGCATACTCTCTAAAAAACTTGTAGTCTCAAATAAACCAATGCTTTAAATGGTATTGGTTTACCATAGTTAAGAAATATTTTTCAAGGTGAATTTAGATTTTTTACTAAATCTATGTGTCAAACAAAGCGAGTTATTTTAGGAATAATCCCTAGCATGGGTTAATAATTTCCAGAAATCGAATTTGTGTTTTAGAAACGTTTTTCTCAACCGACTGAAATTTGATGTAAAACTGTACTTGTAATCATAAATTCCCATTCCAAATTTGATATATTTAAGTCATTGAATTTCTGAATGATCACGTTTACATATTTCTGAAAGTACAGACCGACATACAGTCAACCTGTGGTTGGATTTCGCTCAAATTTGACAGATGTCTTCACTATAGATGTTAAATCTGTATATTAAATTTTATCTGTCTAGCTGTTTTTGTTTTTCAATTATTATGCAAGTTTATCTTCAAATAACCAAACAGACATACTTCCTTTGAACCGATTTTACTCAAAACATGATAGAAGTCTGCAAATTTGGTATAAAGAACGTATATCAAATTTCATCTATATAATTCAAAACCTTTTTTGATTTATCTTTGACACAAACAGGCATACAGATGGGCATTTTCCAAGAATGCGTTTTTCGAACAGGGATGTCTAAAACATGGAAATGCGTCAAAATCTCGAGTTCGAATTTTTTGACAGTTTCTATACTTTCTCTGTACTACTAATACGAGGAAGTGAAAATGGATATTAAGAGGTCTAGTTTCAAAAATCATATATTAATTCTCTTACCTGAAAAGCAGGCTAAAGTACAAAATTTTTTATTGTTTTTCCTTCATTGCTTTTGGATTAACATGGATTCTGTTTATAAACTTATTTAGTGAAATAAAAGTAGTAGACAGCACATTATTGAACGTTGCAATTTACAACTGCTGTCAAAGAAAATGGAACCCGACATCTAGAAATTTGCTAAAATTCTGTCAGTATCAATCATCTTCTTATTTTTTATATCAGATTGAATTTATATTTATTTTTAAAGTTGCTTAAAATAATTTTATTTTGATTAAATATTCGTTTTTATTTTTGGCGTTGAGTCTACATGTAATGGTCGTTTTTGTTATTGTGATTTCTAATTGATAGATAAAGAAGGATATAAAATAATTGCATGTAATTGCAAAAATATTTTGGTTTTTTGCATTACTATTTTATTTACTATTCTGGAAAAAAACCCAGCGTTGAAATTTTTTTTCTTGTAAAAGAGACTGCACTCCAGGAAATATGGGGAATCTTTTATCAAGATAGTCCCTAAATATAGCAAAAAAGTTATTATTATAAGAATGAACTCTTTATTCAAGTCATTTTTTGTAGTAAATAGCTATATAATTGATGAACAATATTTTTTAAAAAACTTATCACCAGCTCACTGATTTTAAGCATATATTCAACGTAAATTTTCTTTATATGATAAGGATTTGCTATCATATCTTCTGCTCTACATGTTCTTTAATCTTTATTTTCATATTGCAGGTAAAAAGATCTAAAATATACTTAATATTTTCTCAGGAAAAACAGTTGATGTTAGGAAAGAATACGAGACCACAATTATAAATAATTCCATCATTACACCTAACATTGCATCATTACGCTCCCATCAATCCATCATTACACTTATAAATTTTATAAATAATTCCATCATTACACTTAACATTCCAACATTACCCTCCCATCATTACGCTTATAAATTTTATAAACAATTCCCTTACTACACTTATAAATTTTATAATTCCATCATTACACTTAACATTCCAACATTACCCTTTCATCATTCCATCATTACACTTATAAAATTTATAATTCCATCATTACACTTATAAAATTTATAATTCCATCATTACACTTATAAAATTTATAATTCCATCATTACACTTATAAAATTTATAATTCCATCATTACACTTAACAACCATACTTAATTGCCATCAGTTGTGAAAAGTTTCTATTTTTAGCACATTGCGCAGCTATATTTCTTATAACAGACAATTTCAAGTACTATGACTATTATCACTCATTTCTTGTTTATT
>JAPMOR010121320.1:0-13309 GCA_026543865.1 Argiope aurantia | reverse complement strand
AAGAACAATTTACAAACAATTATATAGCAATTCTTTTATATTCAGTTTTTAATTTCAATCACGTGTCACGTTAGATAATTTCCTTTAGGATATATTTATTGCAAAGGAATTAAGCTCTAACAAATTTCACTTTCGGGGTAAGGTTGTGTAAACGATTTAACTTTTGATGTTTCCTGCATACTAATTGGGCAGCAGCCGCGATGTACGTTGAGCAGCTCAAACAAATCCGTTGGATAAGCGCAGAAAACAAATTGTGACAGTGTTGAGCAAGCCGTGGATGCCGTAACAGAATCATCAGATGATATTTTAGACGCCAAGTTTCAGGAAAAGCTGACATGTTTTAATTTGAGGCTGTGTACTTTGAGAAGTATAATTGCCTTTTAAGAGGGGGGATTTTGCAATTTGTGACAGCGTTTAGAAAAAAAGTTTGTGGGAGAATTACACGGAGATAAGTTCATTCGAGGCGAATTAAAAATTGTAAATGATGAAGAAATTGGTTATCTTTTTCAGAAAAAAGTAAGAATTTGTGGAATATTTTGAAGCAAGAAACTGATTAATAAATTAAAAGAGATTACATAGAGTTCTATAAGGAGTTTAAGTAAAGATTTGGGTACAAGTTAACATTTAAATAATATTAATTTTTCGGAATTTTTAAATTATATTTATGTTATTTCATTTTAAGGTTATTTAGATTTTATTTATGTTTATTCTTTCTATTACATGTGACTGATGTATAGGAGAAAAAATCTGAACAAACAAATAATTTAAGCATATAGAAATACTGGAAAAGGTAAGTAATACGGAAGTTAAAAAAAATATTGTGCAAACAATAATCTAAGAATTAAAATTATATATATATATATATATATATATATATATATATATATATATATAATTGAAATCTTCTATCGAAATTTCAAATTATCATGTTAGAAAATTATTATTTTTTAAGTCACGTATATCAATTCGACAGAAAAACAACATCACATTCTCACATAACTCATATTTCGTTATCAGCAACATTTAGAGAAGTGATGGTTTTGACCATCTCAAAATCAATTGAGTTCTAAAACTTTTTTCTCGAAATAAAACCGGTTTGACGTCACGTGGCTATCGGATTACGCATGCGTGGACATTTAGAAAACAATGGAGTTTTTTCTCATCTCAAAATCATTCGAGATCCAAAACTTTTTTTTTTCGATATCTCCCCATCCTGTTTCATATTGATTCCCATTTTCTTCTTTGTGCTTCTTTGGGAGATAACTTTTTCTTCTTCTGATGACTCTGCCCTTTATTTTCTGCTCGTGTATTTTGAGGCTTTAAAAACCGAAAACCAAAACAACATCATTTTCTCATATGATAATAATCTTAAACTGAGTATCCATTCTATAAATGAATGTTTTTTTTTGTTCTTTTTTTAGTTTGGAATATACTTGATTGCTGGAAGATTTTCTTTTCTTTTTTTTTTTTTTTTTTACTTTTTCATATACGTAGTATAGATAAAGCATAATAATCGTCAAAAATTTGAACTCGAGATTTTGAAAATCTCCACGTTTCAGACTTCTTTGAGTTCGAAAAACACATTTTTGGAAAATGTCCGTCTATCTGTCTCTGTCAAAGATAACCCAAAAACGCTTTAATCTGGATGGAATGAAATTTGGTATGGGGCTTAAATATCAAATTCGTAGATTTCTATCAAATTTTGAGCAAAGTCTGTATGTCTGGCTGTTCGAATATAATTTAACGCAATAACTACAAAACGAAGAGAGCTAGACAGATGAAATTTGGTACACAGATTTAAATCTGTAGTGTAGACACCTATCAAATTTTGAGCCAAATCCAACAAAAGATTTATCGCCTGTGAAATAAAAGATCTATCAAACTTTGAACCAAATCCAGTGTGTGTGTGCGTGGGGGGGGGGGGGGTTCATCATCAGTCGGTCTTTCATAAACAAATAAATGTGATAGCTCAAAGACGCAATGACTTAAATATAGTAAGTGATTTTGAGATTAAAAATTTAGTTTTATGCCAAATTTTCGTTTCAATCGATTGAGAAAAATGAGCCTGAGTTTAAAATTCGATTTTCGGATACTATTAATGGCATTCCAGGAATTAATCGCCAAGCACTCGCCAAGAATGTGACGATAGTTTCAGTAAAAATGCTGAATTCGCGTCAAAAGTTAATATTTCGTAACTATAACGCTTGTGCCATGCAAGGCGTTTTTCGGCATGACAAGTTTATTGGAGAGTATGCGAGGAAGTTTTGGGGTGACCAATCCAGCTGATTTCTTCTTCTTTTTTGCTCTCAAAATACAGGACGCTTGATTTTCATCTAATCAATTAATTCAGTGAATGCAAATTATAAAAACGTTAAACATTCTTTGTTATATTTATTAAAAAAAACGAATAAAAATCACACACACACACACACACACACACACACACACACACACACACACACACACACACACACACACACACACACAGCTTTATTATAAGCATAGATAGATGAAGCATAAACACTCCGTACAGCGTCACTACTTGTGCAGAAACACTCACACTTTTGGACTGTCATGACCTTCGAGGGTTTGCTGTTTCATTCCCTACATTACAGTAATTCCGCTGTATGTTTCGGGGATGTAGTAAAAGATAGAATCAGATCAAAAAGTGCTAGATTGCCTAAATGTACGAGAAAATATAGCATCGCATTAGCAAGGAACGTTTTTCTAACAGATTTATATTTACTAAATGTGAAAAAATTTTTAGGAATTGGAGGAGGTCACAACATGCATATTCTCGATGACATAATACTACTATAAACCAACCAAATCAGAAAAAATACCAAGTCAATATTAGAGAAAAGAATGAATATAGAATCAGAAAGGAAGAAAATAAGAAACGGACCTGAAGACTTTCTCAAGGGTCATCCTCAGGCCGGGATTCAAACAAGGGATTTTTTTCTGTGTGGGGTCTGACTCTGTCCAACAATATTGACCCCTCGTGATTCGAAAATCCCCTGAAAGTGCTTCTTATATGTGGAAAATAGCTTTGATTAAGCTATCTTGTGAACGTGATAAATAGACTTATATCTTTTGGATTTTAACATGGTTTGGAATATGTTGTTAGAAATGAAACAAATCTCGTACGAGTTCATGAATTGCCCATCTTGCTGAAAGGGGTTGGAAATTTTCCTTCGCTATAACTTTCTTAATATTGAAGATAGAAAAATAAATCCATTTAGCCAAATTAGTTTCTCATTCAGACGAACATCTTTCGTGCTTAAAGTCTTTCGATACCTGCGGTATCTTAGAAGTTAAGGGCTGAAAAGTGATTTTCAAGCCCTCATTTTGACTGTTTCTAACATCAACAATTTATATTGCCGGATAATAACTTAGATTCAACTTTGCCTTCCAGCTTGCAGAAGAGATCTTTGTTTTAATTGAATGAAATTGTGCTCGTTAAATCCTTATCATTATCTTGTATTCTATCCACCCACTTAAAAATCGATCCTTCCCAATAACCCACAAACAAGGAATGCCCTTTAAAGAAAACTATGTTTTATCAACCTTATCTAAACGTCCGACAATAAACGAGGAGTCGAGTCGATTTGAAGACAAGAGATGGGGGGAAACCGGAGAAGCGAAGATCGGAACAAGAAAGAACGATCGCATCCAGTAGATTCCCTCAATAGACCTAATTCCATTTTCCCCTCTTCTCCCCCTCCTATCATCATGTGTCTAAGCATCGGCAGATCGAAGTATAATCCGGGAATTCCGCCGTTGTTCGATCCGCCGGAAATGGATCAATGCTTAGCGGAAGGCCCTTTACTCGTTCCTGCTGTCGGCCGTATCTAACAATGGGTATTGTGAATGAATGACCTCTCAGTCTGGACTAACAGGGAAGCTCTTGGGATGGATGGACGTCACTATTTCGAAGGGTTTGTTAACTCTCGAGCGCACACATGGGGTATTTTTGATTTGAATTTTTGAAACACCGTTGTTCTACTTTTTATAATTTATGGACTGCTTAGAAGGAATTAATCCCAGGAGAAGATTCCAGGAGGAGGGGGGAGGAACGTTTTACTGGGCATTTGGAATCAGATTACCCCCCCCCCCCCCCCATGCTTGCGCTAGCATTTTTAATTCTTTAATTTTCTAATTAAGGAATTGTGCCGGCAAGGGGTGTGTCTAATAATGATTATTATGAAAGAGTGACTTTTGAACCTGCACTAAAGGTGGAACACTAGAAATACATGTACATCCTCATTTGGTGTGAGTTGCTATTCTAGAAATACATGCATAGGGTCTTTTCGATTCTCAATATATTTTTGTTGTTGTTGTTAAACTTGCTTTTTAAATCCACCGACTACTTTTAATAATTATATGGATTACTTAAAAAGGAAGAATCACAGCAAAAGAATTTAGAAAAATTTAAAAAAAAGTGGTTTATGTTTTATTATGGATTTGGGATCAGCTTTAGTCCAAGCTGGTGCTAGTATTTTGAATTCTTTTGATTTTCTAATTAAGGCAATGTCCAGCCAACCAGTATGTATAATAAAAATCATTATGAATTGATGATTTTTCTGTCTGTACTAATAGTGACACACTCGAATTAAATGGACACCATTAGTTGATATGAGTTGATACTCTGCATGGGGCCATTTTAAATCTAATGTTGCTTTTTTATTATTTTTTAAAGTTTCATGAAGTCTGTTATTAGTTCACAGCAGAAGATTCTGAATAAAAACATGAAGTGTTTCATATTTTACTGGGGATTTGGGGTCAGATTTTCCCCAAGCTTATGCTAGCATTTTGAGTTCTTTTAATTTCCTAATTAAGGCAATGTCCTGCCAAAGAATGTGTCTATTAATAATTATTATGAGCGAATTTCTTTTCGGTCTGTACTAACGGCGTGGTAGTCAAAATAAATAGACGACATTAGTTGGTATGAGTTAATATTATGGAAGTATATGCGTGGGGTCTTTTTAAACCTAATATTGCTTTTTTTTTTAAAAGTTTCGTGATATTTGTTATTAGTTCACAGCAGAAGATTCCAAATAAAAAAAATGAAGTGGTTCATGTTTTACTAAGGATTGGGGTTAGTTTTACCCCAAGCTTGTGCTAGCTTTTAAATTCTTTTAATTTTCTAATTAAGGCAATGTCCCGCCAATGGGTGTGCCTAATAATGATCAGTATGAAGTAATGATTTTTCTATTCGTACTAATTGTGAAACACTTGACATTACCTAATAATGATGACTATGAATGAATGATTTTTCTATTCGTACTAATTGTGAAACACTCGACATAAATGGATGTAATTAGTTAGTATGAGTTGATACTCTACAAGACATGTATGGTGTCTTTTTGAACCTAATATTGTTTGTTTTTGTTATTTTTAAAAAAATTCACAGAATCTGTTATGAGTTCTTGTATTTTGATACATTGCATAGGAGATTTTGAAAGAAAATTGGAATGAGATGGTTAATTTTTTACGGAGTTTTGGGATCAAATTTGAAACGCGCTTGTGTAATCATTTTGAATTCTTCAAATTTTTTAATTATGGTATATCTAATGATGACTATAGAAAATGAATGACTTTTTTTTATGGATTAAGGGCGGAAAACTTGAAATAAATGAACGTCATTAGTTTGTATGAGTTAATACTTTTAAAGTACATACTTGTGATCTTTTTGAATCCAATCTTTCTTGTATTTTGATGGATAGCATGGAAGATTTTGAAACAAAAGAATGAGTTGGTTAATTTTTGATGGAATTTTGAGGTCAGATATATAGAGTGCTTTTGCTAGTGTTTTTTATTCTTTCATCTATCTGACTACGACAATCTCTGCTGCGGCTATATTTCAATTTTTTGTGTGACTAAATTGTCCCTACATCTGGAAAAACGGGGAAGATTCCTGTGTGGACAGATGTCGTTAACTGAAAGGAGTTGTTACTCTACAAGCAATCCGCAAGAACATGCATGAAATCTTTTCAAATTTAATACTTCATTTTTTAAAATTTTTTCTTTAGTTTCACAAAACCTGTTGTTATTATTTTTTATAATTTCATGGATTGCTTAAAAGGAAGAAATGATAACTGTGAATTTTAAATTTTTTGTTCTACCTACATTTGGGATCAACTTTACTTTGTGCACATGCTAACGTTTTGGAATTTTTATATATATATATAGTAACCAATCTAAAGTAAGAAATAGTTTGAAAACAAAACTAAAATGAAAACGAAAGCGAAACAATTTTTGGTATTGTTTTTTTGTTATTGTATTTTAACTTATTAGTGGTTTTTCTTCTAATTTGTTGTTTTGTTTTTTCCTTTCTGTTAAAATGGTATATCTCTTGGGCCTAATTTCAGGGGATTTTCGGGTCACGAAGGAATCATTATTAGACATAATTGTCTGAATTTCCTTAACAGAAAAAAATCCCTTTTTTTGAATCCCTGCCTGAGGGTGACCCTTGAAAAAGTCTTCAGGCCGGATTCGTTTTTTAATATTTTTTTGGTATTTTTGTTTTTCCTTTTAACTTGATTTTTATACTTTTGTATATATATATATAATATACTGTAAATGACCTCTTGATTTGGATTTAAAGGGAAACTTCTGTCTTAAAAGTTGGAAGGGGTTGCCAACTGACAAGAACATGAGATACTTATTATTTCAATAATTTTGATACATTTTTTTCTTAGAGTTTCTCAAATGCTATAGTTATTATTTACTGTAATTTCATGGATTGCTTAAAAGGATGGGATTATGGCACAGATTCAGGAAAAACGAATTGGTTCATTTTGCCTCTCTGAGTTTTGTGGTTATGTTTACTCACTGAATGTGTTAAAATTTTAATACTTTGGCTATGGTAAAAAAAATGAAAAGTATTGAATTTTTAAAACCATTTAAATATTTTTAAGCAGAAAAAATTACTCATTTTTCATATATCATAAGTTTTATGGGAATGAGGGGGGGGGGGGTAGCAAAAGGAATAAATTCCATAGAAACTTTGGGAAAAAGGGCCTAAATAAAACTTTTAGCATACAGTTATATATTCGAAAAAAATCATTCGCTGGCACGCTTTTTTTTCTTAAGGCGAAGAAAAAAAGAGCTTTATTATACAAGAAAAAAATTAATAAGGCCGGCGTCCTGGCATAGGGGTAGCGCGTCTTCCCCGTGATCTGGGCGTCCTGGGTTCGAGTCCCGGTTCGGGCATGGTTGTCCTTCATTTGTTCTATCTGTGAGATGAGTGAATGTGCCCCCCTTTAAAAAGGGGCTGTGCAAACGAATGTGATGCGTGAGTAGCAAAATCGTACTCTTGGCCCTAGTTGGCGCTACTAAAATAAGAGACGTTCCCTTTCGGCTTAAAAATCGTTGATTTCAAATCAGCGGGCTTACCTATGGCAAGTGCCATTGGAAACAACAACAACAACAAATTAATAATATCTAAAAAATAATTGCCTAAAGATTTTGGACTGATATCGTGCTTATATTGATGATTTAAAAATGAATGCGTATGCTGAAAGTATAAATGAAAATCTCGTTCTAATGATAATATTTTTGGGGGTAAAGATGATTCTTAGGAAATGGTGCTTCAAATCAAATTTTGCAGTTACCAAACTGCAAGCTATAAAATATTTGGTATATATTAGAAAGCATTTTTATCATTCGGTCCGTTTATGGTACAGAAAAAGGATTTTTTTTTCAATTAAAATATTATTGTGCAAAATATACTCAACTAAATATAATTATTAGGAGAGCAAAATTACATAAAATTTAGTTTAATTAATTTTTTTCAACAATACATTTATTGAGGAACAACATAAATGTAATTCTTTATCACTTGAAGCCCGTAGGTGTGATTGGGCACGGGAGCCTCTTTAGTTTGTTCTCCATTCTGCATTTTAGCAGGGAATTCGAAAATTTTTTGTGACTTTTAATCATTTTCTTTGGTGATTACACAGAAAAAGTTTTGTGATTCTAGGTTAATCAGGAGAAATTTTACAACTAAATATACCTAGAACGTCCGTTGGTTTCGACACCAACGCAATTCATCATTATAAATAGCTGTCGTTCAACAAATGGTAGTTCACTAAGTAAACTCCCCAAAGTACTATCGCACATTTGTTTGACCTTGAATGCCGTGTTATTGGGTTCACAGAGAAAATCAATTCTAGAAGGAATCAATTATTCTAAAATTGTTGAAATTTCATAATTAATAAATTTCATTTTATTTTCGAACCAAGTGTAGAGCAGACACCCTGAAACGACACCCTGACACCCTGAAACGAAACCCTGATGAAATTGCTAATTTGCTGCGAGAGCTCTCTGAGAAAGAATCGGATGGTGGTGAACTGCCTTATTCTAATTTAGATTCCGATGTAGACATACGATTGCGTGAAAGTAACTGCGAAGAATTTGAAGAAGTAATTTGTAAATAATTTGTTTTGTTACAGTTTTTTACGATATAAAGGGTCCTATATGATAATTGCATGAAACAATATTAAAAAGGTTTAAAAAACCCTACTGAACAGTAGTCCTGCAATTATTTAGATATTATAATTATTTTATATGCTTTATATCTCGGTTTGCTTTATATAGCGGCGGATGTTTAAGGGTAATCGAAATCCCGGACGTTCTAGTGTTATAGCATTTGGAGCAATTTTTTATTCGGAACTATTGAATATCTGTTCTTCTCCTATCATAAAAAAAATGTTTCCGTATGTTCTTGCTGGTATGTGCCTATTTGAACTTTATTTTTATTTCTGACTCTGTAAAAATCAACTATCCAGCCCCATTTAAAGTGAATTACCATTATAAAGTATGAGAAAAACAGATATTAACAAACCTTGACATATGCTTGTCTGAATTTCCTAAGGGAAATAGCTATTGTTATTAATCTATGTTACATCTTGGTTCCTGGATTGTATGTCGCTTTTGATGACTTCGGGATGAATGTGAGTTCTTTCTAAGAATGATCTTTTTAAAAACTTATGAGTAGAAGATAAGTTGTTAAAATTAAATGAAATAAAATTGGAATTGTTTTTACTATAAATGCGAAAATTTCAACAGCAAAATTGTTGCTGTATTTGTATTTCACATTGTCTTTTTTCTTTTGATGAACTTTGCGATGAACGCAGATGGAGAAGAGCGGCCTTTGTATTTTCAGTTGCGATCTTACAAACAAATTATTGTTACAAACATGTAATGTTGCTTCCCAGCACGTTTAGTTGAATCACTGAAAAGACCGTTTTACGATCAGCCCTGTTGGATGCTGATCGGGTGCCAAGTCAGTGATCCCGGAGCTTGGCGACAAACTTAGCGTTTATTTGGCGACTTCAATATTGGAAACTTCGAGAATTTAACGATTGAGCCAATAGGAACTGAGATACGCCTGATTGGTCCAGAACCTTCTCCGCCCGCCTCCCGGGATCTATAAAAGACCGGCAATTTCAAGCTGCAGTCAATTCGTAGTCAAGTATCGAGTCGAGTATAACGAAGCAAGGCGGAATAGTCCGACGAAGCGAAGCGTTGTGTGGAGCTCAAGAGATTTCTGAACTGAGCTATGTGCCGAATCCTGGTGTTCATTTTGGAAGCAGCATCGAATCTTGTGAGGAGTAGCCAGTCGTGTAGTAGTGAGTCGGCAGTTGGATAAAGCTAAAGTGAGAACACAGTGGTGAATTGCAGACATTTGGAGAAGCCGTAGATTGAAGCTACGTAGATTCCCTCCTTCTGTTGAATTCCGTCTGGCCGCTTTGTGTGCTGTGGCTCTTTATTACTACTGATTACTACTTGTGAGCTACTGTTTGTTGTTGTGTGCTGATGTGTGGCGTTCTGTGTAAGTCTCAGCTGTATATATTTGTTTTTTTTTGTATTAGTGTCTTCGTGTTCAATGAAAGTTGTTGTCGTTCGTTATTGTGGTCTGCTTATAGGTTTCACACCATATATCCACTACAAGCGAAACTGGGGATTTTACGGACTTAGTGGAATTGATGTTCTGTAACAATATTAAGTACAAAATAGAAGGGATGGGATTCAAGATATGAAAATATGAATATTTCATATACTGTTTTCGGTATGATTTCTAGAATAAGATGGCATGTAAGAATAAGGTAGCAAATTTCAATTCGCAAATAAAAAATAACGAAATGACGAAAAAAAAAGTAAGAAAGAAAGGTGACCTACCTAAACGCGCAACACTTATAAATCGTTGACAAGGTTTAAAACTCGCATAATCGAAAAATGAAATTCTTTTAGAGGACACCAACACTATTAAAGTTTTAAAATTGACTATTAAGAACGCAGTTTAATTTTAAAAATGTCTACGTCTTCAGTAATTTGACGTACGAGGGTTTTAAAATATTATTTCTCGCTTTTTTTTTCTACTTATATATAATTAAATCGCATTTTCATAAAAAATTGAACTTCTGGCGAGGTTTGGATTATTTTGGCGCGGTTTTGAAATGAAGTCAACAATATGCAAATTTACAAGGTACAAACTATATCAATTCAGAGGAATAAAAAGAAGTTCTTGAAGTGGAGAAGAAAAATTATTGTACTTGAAAATGCATGCATGTATAAAAAAACTTTTAAATTTTGTAAAGAAGGATGATAGTGAAATAGTCATACATATTTATATGTACTCTAATAATTTTAAGAATAGCATAGATGAACTAAATAATAGTAAGCAACATATAAAAGAAGCAAATTTTATACAAAATTCCGGATGAATTATTTATGACATTTGCAGGCTCAATGATCTTCCGTATTCACGTAATGATGATCAATTTAGATCTCAGGATCTGAACAACTGCTCATTGGTGTGTATGAACTGCAGAAAATAAGAATAATAGTTAAAAAGATATAAAAATTATTTATTTCAATTCGAATAAACAAAATAATCATGTGAAATATAATGGAACATGAAAAATTCATTTAATTCTTCCCCACCATTTTTAATTTTTAAAATATTTAATAAAACAAATGGCAGCTCTTTTACTTTTTGTCACTGTGATTTAAAATGTTGACAGCTGAGTTTTCTTAAAATTTTTTTATAACCTTTAATTTATTTATATGCTTTTGTTCTTAAAATCTTTGCCATTTTACAGAAAAGTAATTTTCTGAATTTTAATATGGAATTCCGAGGTTAGGAGGATTTTAAGAACCGAAAATCTTCTTTGATATTAGAAACAAATATCTTTTAAACTTTGTTTGAAGATTTTCTCATAAGGACTCTTGAACTTCTTTTTAGTATAAAGATTTAATCACAAAATTCTTTGATTATATTTCATCGAGATTGGTTCATCATTTTCCTAGTATGTGTATCAGCAAGTACATGTAATAAGTATATAAGAACAAGAAAGTGAAAATTATGAACTTTATTTTATAGAAATAGTTAAAAACAGGGAGTATTTTTCCTATTGATTTTTTTCTTATACTCTATTGTTATGAAATTCGATTACCTTTTATTTGCACATTACCAAGTTAATACTTGCAGTGGTAAGAAATTCACAGGTGCGCATGCCAAAACAGTCAGTCCACTGTAACTTGCAGAGACACCACACAGAGTATCCGATACTTTATAGAAATCGGAAAAAGGTATCTTCTAAATGAATTAATCTCTGACTTACGACCGTGCTAGGTTCCAGCGTGCGAAACTATGTTCCGGAAAGCAATCTCAGTCGACGGGGAGCAAAACATTATTTTTACTTCTGTGACATTTACCTGTTGACGTATGTAACACGTCTTTGGCGATTTTGTGACAAAAGCATCGCGATGTGGGGGACACGTCTTTCCACTACAAATAGTTAATCTACAGAATACTTGATTTGTTCTTCTGAAGCGTGGAACTAAAATAATAGTTTTTAATTCTTTATTCCAAAAAATGACGTTGATTGTGCATACTATTTGTATACATTTAAATATTTGTAAAATAATAAATTATCGTTGCGTTTCTTGATTGCACAATAATTCATTAATTTAGTGAAGATTGTGGTCTGGGTGAAATGACTTGAAGACACATGTTGTCTATTCTGGGGTTTATTGGTAACATCAACAACAAAAGGCACATGAAAACGCCATAGTGTAGAATGTCTAGAGAACTACACTTAAAACTCTCTCCGGAGAGTCGAGCCGAGAGCCGAGATAACACTTCCCCTAGTACAGGAGTCCAGTTCGCTTCTACTAGAAGAAAAAATTATACTAAACAACAACAGGGAGACCACGTGACACATGATTGGCAGCTAGTTCCGCCCAGGCAGATCACGTGGTTAACTGAATTCTTAACAATATTCTGAAATGTTCATTCTCTCACATTTTTCTTTTCATTCGCATTTCTAAACTTTTGAACCTTTTTATTTAATTTTCTACTTTTGACTTTATCAACTTTTTTCTAAATTCATTAATTCAGTTAATTTGCTTTTTTAATACAGGTTGCACAGTCTAATCGTGACCCAATATCTAATTTCTAAATAGTTAGAGAAAGGCACGTCCTCTCGTTTGAGAAATTGTTTAAATGACTTAAAAGAATTATATTTTATATTGTTTGAGGTTGAACAAAAATTAAAATAAAAAAAACTAATATTTCTTTGGTCATATTAGTGATATTGAAGAAAGAAACTTTTTTGAGACTTTTACATTTGGAACAAAGAATCTTCTGAATAAATCTGAATAAATTATGAAGTTTTGGAATTTTATTATTATAAGAATATCAATTGCTGTCTCATTGAAGCCATTAAGATGGTGTAAAATCATTTAAAATAATGATATTTAAATTCTAGCACTCGATCAATTTCAGTCTCAGGAAAGTGTAACATTCTTTTGTTTAAATTATTAAAATGTTTTACTAAATAAAGTCTAATACGACCAGGAGAATATTTTAAAATTTAGACTTCATAATATTTTATAAAATACATTTATTGTCTAAAAACAATATGAATATACATGTTTGTCATTTAAAGAATATCACCTATTGGAATTATATGCCGAATTTTTACGGTTTTAGAAATTAATTATCAGGCCACAATTTGATTAAAAACCTTCTATATCGAAAAATATATAAATTATTTAATGTTTAAAAATTCAATATTATTTACTTATAATTTGCAGATTATTGTGCAGAAAATTAATATCGATATCAATATTATTATGTTTTTGCTATCAATAACAAAAATGAGGAAGTCAATTTTGTCACCGAGGTCGAGTGCCATAGATCCTATATCCATTTTAAATCCATTAGAAGTATCTGTAAAATTATTGTGCAGCGAGACAATATTACAAATTCGTAACAATATACAGTGGCACTGTCATT
>JAPMOR010121313.1:18528-42382 GCA_026543865.1 Argiope aurantia | reverse complement strand
CTTCACAAACTTGGATTTCCGGTAGGTTTTCTCTTGAGTCATACGATAAAGGCCGCAGACTATGACCCATTACAAAAGTTTTACGAAGCGGGTTAACGAGTTCGAAATTTTTTTGTTTTCCCCCTATTTCTCTCCAATCACAAGATTGCGCGCAATTTGGTGGTCAAGACAAATCGTCCATCAGACCCTTGAGGTGGTTGCCCCATTTCTGCCAATAACGTGGACACTTTCGCCTTGACATGATATGCTCGACATGTTTGGCTTCCGGATCGAATTGGCGAAAGTGTAACATTTCCTTGCTCTGGATTATGGGTTACTTTTCATCTTCATGGATTAAAAACAAATATTTTTCAGGATAGAATTTCATAGAAATGTATGTTATTGTGTGAATTGATACCACTGTGAAAATCACTATTTACATAGGCTTGGGAAATTGAGAACATTTTGACGAAAGTACTACAGTTTCAAAACTCTATTTGTGTGTAATCTTTTACTGGTCACAATTCAAAATTTATTTCTTCCGAATTTGAAATCCTGTGTTTCAAGGTAAATAGACATATATATGTTTTCTCCCATAGATAGATGATATAGTTACTTCAAAAGTATGGAATAAGGGGGAAATATTTCCATTTGTGGGATCCATTGTGGGATTTGTTTTATTTCCTTGTGGTGGAATGAATATCATTACGATCCGTGCAATGGAAGCAACAGGGCCTATGTTTTCTGGAACATTTCTTTAGTGATCACATTTCACACAAAATAAACACAAAGCACGAAAAGACAAGACAAGACATTAACCGCGCACATCTTTATAGAACAGCATCACATCTCCTTATAATTACATATGCAGTGCACCATGGGATGCGTACTTAAATAGGTATCGCCATCTTTTATCTAAAAGAGAAGATAGAGCTACACCTTTATATTTTTTCTTCTTTATATTTCTCATATGACGCAATCTTTGCATTAACATTTCTATGGATCTCATAATACAATGTTATTCGTTTCATTCTTATAGCAGACATTTACTTTCTATTGGCTTAATGCATTCATTTTTTCTTATATAACCTTTTATTTCATTTATAATGTAGTTTTCTCTTCCTTTTGGTGAAATTCACTTTCATTAAAAAAAAAAGCACTTAAACTCCAAGAAAGAAGAAAGCTGTATTGTTTATGCGTTGCCGTAATGTTCTTAACCCCTCCCCCCCATAAAAGGGAATAAAATTTGGTGTCGGCTAATCGATGCCCGATTCCATCCTCTCGTATCTGAAAATTTTCTTTATACTACCCAAAAAATGAAATATTTTTTCTAGTCCAGGTTCATCCAATATTTTTGCACTATAAGACTTGAAATACCAGTGGGAGTGGTCTTCACAAAACTTCCTCGTATATTCTCTAATAAACTTGTCACGCCAGAGAACGCCTTACATGGCATTGGGTACAATAGTTATGAAATATTAACTTTTGGCTTGAATGTAGCCCTTTAACTAAACATATCGTGTCATTTTTGGGGATTAATCCCTGGGATGCGTTAATGGTACTCAAAAAACGAATTAGTGTTTTAGGCAAGTTTTTCTGAGACGATTGAAACAGAAATTTAATATAAAACTTTATTTGTAATTACAAAATTTCATATATTTAAATAATTGCGCTTTTGAATTATCACGTTTTAATGTTTCTGAAATTAGAGACCGACATTTCATATTTCTGATATAAATAGTATTTTTTTTTATATTTTTCGAAATTAAGCCAAACTAAAAACGTTCTTATTAAAAAGTAATTCTAAAACAGAACATTTTTTTTTTCTTTGCAAAAGTTGAAGAATCTGATGTAGCACTCACGGTCAGCAGTTTCGCTGCTCCAGATGCAACTTAGCAATCCATATGGGATCGAGGTCCATAATTTGAAAACTTTTGATTTAGAATTAGAATTGTAACAAGAAACAGAGTATTTACTTACGGTAATCTGAATGATTATCTTTGAAGACTTGCGGTGCTTTTTTCTTGTAGATTATATGCTTTCCTTTATTTCCTTTTGAATAAGTAGTATTTGGCTTTCGAGGCTGAGAGTAATTCATCCTTTTTAGTTCCTCTACTTCGTCTTCATCGAGAAACATTTCATCATCAACAAATTCTTCGTCATACTTTGTCAGTTGTGGTGGCACAGGTTGTATGACAAGTTCATTTCCTATCGTACCCTCCTACGAAATAAATTGAATTATTATTCATTCATTATTTTCTTCATATATGAAAAATAAACATTCAAATTTATTTTGTATTTTGAATTTTAAGTGTTGAAAAAAGGTTTAAAAAATGGATTTATTATTTAATAAAGGGGAAAAAAACTTGTACAGCTCAATTTTTAAATGCATGTATTAAGGTATGCTTACAAAATGTATTTTCCTGTTTACAAGCATAATATTAATAGCAAGCATTCATTTTATTGCTATTTTTAAAATATTACAGTTATAATCAATGGAGGTGTCAGTAGTCTAGCAAGAAAAAGAATGATATGATTGGTAAATATGAACCAGCGAAAAAGTTAAGATTCTTAACCAGCTTTATTCAAAAACTGATAAAGAAATGAGTGCCTTAACACTAAATTGCTGACTTCCGGTTATTTCCCCAGTATTCCCCCAAGCAAAACGCATGGGAAGTAGTTCTTCCTGAAAGTCTGCTAGGATGGTGACCTTCATTCCATATATTGGACCGAAATCAGATTCCTGCCTTGGTGTCCGAAACTATATTTCCCCTTTATAACGAGTCTTTGATTCTTGGCTAGATATGCTGGACTAAATGGAGTAATATGCTAGATTCAACACCACTAAATTTTTACGATTTTGCTTACAAAATATTGGCAATTAAAATTCAAATCGGTAACTTTTAAAAATCTGTGGACAACCATGACACCGTTGTATGATAAAATTCATCTAGCCCGGCATCTTACGATAATAAAATATATACATAACATGCAAACATATTTTAGCAGATGTAAGGCCGAATAGAAGAAACTTGAAATTTTTAAACTTCGATTTATTTCCTCAAGAGAGGCATAATTTATTTACAAAGAATAAGGAGAAATAAATACGTCAGTCTACATCCCGATACAACAGCAAAAGAGATCAAAAAATTTCCCTACACTGATTTTACTATGAGATTTTGATGGGAATTTCTCTGACACGTGTAGTCTTAGGAAACTATAAGTATTTTTAAAAGAATGTTGCGAACAATTAAGGGTCTTTATCCCTTCACTTTGAGCTTGGGAAAATGCTGAAATGAGCAATTTTAAAGAGCACGTGTTTAATTAATTAAATAAAAAAGTAGGAATTGGATCAGGAAACAATTTTAGAAGGAAGTTGATATGGACTAAATTAAGATAAAAATTTGGTTTTAAATTAGATTAAGAGATATCATTACATACACATGTTTTTATTAGTACGAAATTATAAAACGTACAATATCATTTATTGAAACTTAAAAATGTTCTGCTTAAATACAAAATTAACATTGCATTGGGTTGATATTCAGGGCTATTAAGCTTGCCTAATATTACACCGCTTAACTTTTCCTGTATTTTCAGTTTTAATTGTCATTTACTACAGTTTCGTTGAATTGGTTAGAAAAAAAAAGTGCACTTCTTTTAATCATTTTTTGTTATTTTTATTAACTAGAATATTAATATAAGATTTAGATAAAATTGATGACCATTTAGAGGAATGACAGGTAGTAATGACTGGGTGTAAAACTTCAGGTGGGTTTCTTAGAGGTTTAGATTGACAAGTAGACATTAATATTTTTATATTCAAGAAAATTATCATAAAATAAAAAGGGGAATTTATTAAATTATTAGTTTAGAGAAAACTATTATAGAAAACCTTTTTTTGAAAGCTGTGCATGTACTTTCAACGGATAACATTTTTATTTTAACAATTTAATATAATGTATAAAGAAATTATTTATATTTAAATATTAGCGTTTGAAAAGTTAAATGAGCTTGCATTTTTGTATTTAACATTCAGAAAAGTAATTTATGAATATTTCAAATACTTTTAAAGAGTTTTTAATTTTGCATAAACTTTTAATTATTAATTCAAACAATAATTTTACTTTATTTTCTTCCATTACTGTTTTGAATTTCTTATAGCTATAGTTGCTATAATGAGAGTTTATAACATTTAACTTATGCAGTTTTTTTCAAAAATATTCATTAGTCAATTAGTTTTCTCATTTGATAATAAGAGATTTTAAACATGTTTAATAAATAGAAAATATAATACTTTAAAATCCATATTGTCTTACAACTTAAGACAGTAAGAACCTAGTGACATTCTTAATAATAACAGCAAATTGAATCGAGACTATTTCGAAATATGGTTTCATCCAGTAGCAATTATTAAAAAGAATTGTCAAATGGCATATTATTATTATACAGCAATAATATTACAATAACGTTGTGAAAATTTTGAAGAGTTATGAAACTTGATATTAAACTTTTACAATTCAAAAAATTTCTGAATTTTTTTAGTGTTAGCAGAATATTACTTTAAAAAGACGATATTTCTTTTTTCTTTTCTTTTCTTTTTTTTTTAATGTTTTGTTTTACAACTAAATGAATGATGTGAAATTTTTTTAACTGTTAACATCAACAAAACTACTATAAAATATACTTACAATACTAAATATATTTATACACTAAAGAAATATTTGATATAGATTAAACACTTTTTATGTTTTTGTGCTTGTAGTGATTATGTTTCTGATACTTCTTGATCAAATCCACGAATATTCTAATCAAATCCATGAATGAAAGGCTCTTGATAAAATGTAAATAATAAATTTTGTTTGGTTATGACTTTGGATTACCTAGACAGTACATGAGGGCAGAAATTTGATTTAGATTTATCCTGAACTAATCAGGGAGGAGTCCGGATTGCTTTCCTGGAGACAGCTTCAAAACTGTGTTCCACTAAAAAAAAAATCGGAAAACTCCAGAAGACAGCCAATGGCTAAGAGTACACCCTATAACTTTCAGAACCTATAACTTTCTTCTTATTCACAATCTTTCAGGTGTGTCACACTATGCTTTAATTCATTAATCCATTTTTGCGTTTCAATTATAATAATAGACATTATTTTATGCATATAAATTCATATTTCAAATTAATTTTAAGATCTTATGGAGCATTAAAACAATAACATTTTCCAATATGTACATATTCGATTCATTTATTGACTGTTGATGGTAACTATGTCACTATATAGTTTACATGTATTTACGATAAATTTAGATATTATTGTATGCGCAATATTTGCAAAAATAGACTCTTCAACTCAATAATGTATTCAAAACTTTAGTAATGTCTTAAGTTTTTTTGCATTAAAATATTATTTTCCTTATTTCTTTTTATTTACCAATTTTATAACAATCTGAATAAAATCCATCAAAGGAAATCGTGCTTGAATGCATATCATATTCCATTACCCCAGATTCTTGGAAATTGAAGTCTATCTAAATTGAAATAAATTGGTGTAGAGGAAATGAAAACAAAATCACAGGAACGATCAAACCACCATCAAGACACCATGGTCAAAATGAGAGAAGGTGATAAAGGTTAATGAAGGGGTTAATGCAATTGTTTTCATAAATAAAAAAGAAGTCAACAACAGTTTCAAAGAAAAATAACACTTACCATTTCCAACTGGCCATTGTCTCCATTCCTCATAAGTATGGCAGCCATTTGTTTTTCGTCGTGATACGTCGTGCCTAAATCTGTGGGATTCTCCTGTCAAGTGGAAAATAAAAGCATTCTTAACTTTTTGAAAAAAAGTTATGCATAAAAAGCACTGATTATGGAATGAAGTTAGAAACATTTTGTTTTCGAGGAAAAAGTCAAGTTAAAAAAGCATTCATAGTGGTTTGCTATTAAGGAAGCTCTAGAAACCTGTATATTTGGCAAGCGAGAAGCACGCTCTGGAAATTATTTCAATCTAACTTTCGAATATATGTGATTCTTGAAGTTTTTAACATTGCGGGAGCTTGCTGTATTGCTCACAAGAGAGTACCAAGCTCCTATACTCATCGATGATACATTTTTTTTTCTATATATGAAGTGGCGGATTTTGTGGATTTAAGTAGTATACATTATAAGGCCTCTTTTTTAACTAAATTATCCGTTACTTTTCCCATTGACATTTTAATGAATTTTTTTACTTTAATAATGTTGTAAAAAGGTGTTTTATTTATTTATTAATTTTGAAGTAGTATTACTCATTTCCCATATAAATATCCATATTTACATACAAAATTATTTAAATAGACACTGGGGTTTATAAATGTTTTTATAAAGAACAGGAACACTCTAATAACAGGGCCAACTATACTTTAAAAAAGGTTAATATTCGCTTAATACTGTAAATATCATATCTTTATATCCGTTATTTGTAAATTAATCTAATAAGATATTTTAATCGACCTGCCTACTACCCAGCACCAGTTCAGAAGATATAGGTAGTTATCTTGTAGGAAATCTGCCAAGTATGAGGATGATGAGAAACGATTTTACCAGCTTTCTCATATAGATTTCAAAAGTTAATTTTCAGATAGACATTTTCAAATACTTATATAAAAAAAACTGAAAATGTGATAAAGGCATTGATTATTTACAGAGTTTATTCAGAAAACTGTTTTATAATTATATCTAGACTGACTGCTAAAGAAGTATTTATTTTTACGTTTTCTGGCATGACCATCATTTATTTTTTACTATTATGAAATATTAACATTGTGTTAACCCACCACAACCAGCCCTACTCAACAGGATGTAAGACCTGGTGTGGTGTGGTGTGGTGTGGAGAGGGGGGTGCCAGCTCAGGTGTCGTCCTCGTCATATGACCGCGGTTCAAAATTACGAGGTCCGTCCCAAATAGCCCTAGTGTTGCTTCAAACGGGACGTTAATATAACCAAACCAAATCAAAACAGGATGTAAGACATAAAATGTCGCCAGAAGGAGATAATAAGAAAGATTGTAATATCCTTGACAATTAAAAACCAAACTGTTAGTCATTTAGATGACACTTAATTCCTTTTTTTTTATGTGTGTGTGTGTGTGCGCGCGCGCATGTTTACCAATGTGTCCTCATGTATGAAGAAAAAAAAAAAGAAGAAATTGCTGCTGCTTTCGTAGTTTGCCAATTGTTAAGTGTACTATATGAAATAGAGTGAACTATCATAAAAACATTCTTGATTCATATAATTTACATAAAAAATACCTTTTCATTGTGCTAATTAGAATTACAATAGATGTTAGAAAATATTTTTAGACCCTTTTCAGTGAAGTCGTGATTGTATTGTCACAGAAAATGATGCCTCATTTTAACATTCTATTTCAAACATTATAATAACTGCAGAAGGCATAAATGTTTTAGATTAAGGCTATGAAAATCGTAATTTGAAGCCATTGAATCGTTCATATGTGAAGACATAAAGCCATAATTTAAATAAAGTACACTCATTCATTTTCTGTATTTTTAGTTAGAGACAATTAAAACTTAGGGTAAGAGGAGATCTGAAGTGCTGTATCTACACCACCAAGATTGGAAGGCCCCCCAAATGGTAAAAAAAATATAATTTTTTTTTCTATTGGAGATTTTACTTGAAAAAAATTTGAAAAATTGAATTTTGCTATTAATGGTAATATTTCCTATTTTTAGTCAAAAAATAAATTATTTAATTTATTTTTAATTAATTAAAGATAAAAACTTAAAGCCCAATATTAATCTCGATAAAATAATTAATGAGTTTGTTTTCATTAGAGTTAAAAACAGAGTTTAAAAAAATCCAGCCGTAAAAATAAAGTATATTGTATAAAGTATACTAAATAATCATATTTTAGCTATAGTGCTTTTGATTTATTGCATCTAGATGAATACGGATAGTAGAAAAATTAATCCTTGACGAATTATGTTTAAATTTTGGTAATAAATTTACAATTTCATAGAACAACAATCAGATTGGAATAAGACTTCGTTTTCTCCGGGGGGGATGTCCAGGGGATGCGTAAAGCACAAAACTTTATCAAAACAAAACGTTTTTGGCGATTATAATACTTTCTCCTTGTACATATTTCGTTTTAATAAACATGTTTATTATAACTTGGTGTCGCCCTTCCATGTTAAAGGAGGGGAAAAAAAAAGGGAAATGACTCATGCTTCAAGTCGTTCTTTGCGACTTGTCATGTCCCCCTTCATTGTATCATTCCACTATTCAAGATGTATACGCTGTCATAAAAAGACGCCAGAACTGCACAAAGCCATTACAAGATAAAGGAGATATCTTCAGATACCTAATTTGATAAAAGTAGGTAGCAATTTTGCAGTGGGACGTGTCTTATCTTAACAATTAATTCTTCTTTTAGGAAAAGCTTTTAATGTTACAGTACACGGAAAGAAAACATGTGACATTAGAGATGACTATCTGATAGTTTTCATTCTAATAAGAAGTGGGTTGGACCATTTCCCGTTCCCCTCTCCTTCATGGCTATTTTAATAAGTGCAAAAGGTGATTTATTCAAGAGAATAAAGAAAATTTGAAGCAAAAAATAGGAGCAGGAAAACGGCGTTGTTAAAAAAAATATTTGTAGTTAATTCAAAAACCAGCTGTTTTCAACGTGTCAAGAAATCAATTATTCAGTTTTGATAAGAAGGAGTTATGTTTCTTTTTCTGAATATATATTCAAATTATCGGAATCTAAAGTTCATGGAGGACCACTAGGGAATCATTTTTCCATCTTAAGCATTAACAAAACTCTATTTTTAATTTTGATCATTGTTTGCTAAAATATATTTTATTAATTTTCAAATTCTACATTGATTTCAAGATGTAAATACTTCCATTTCTTTACAATTAAATGCAGTAGACAAATTAATTTGTAATCAAATATATTTCTTAATGAGAAAGTCAATAATTTTGTTTCTTCACCAAAATCAAAAATTTAAATCATTTTTAGGTAATAAGGTAATATCTCTTAATCTAATTTAAATCCTAATTAATTTCCCAAATTTTATCTTAATTCAGGCCATATTAACTTCATTCTAAAATGTTCTCTTATTTCCCGATTCAATTTTCCCATTTTATTTATTTATTTTTTAACACGCACTTAATATTGCACTGATGATTTGTGCATTTCTTCACGCTCGGACTGAAGAGATAAAAATCCCTAATGCTTACAAAATTCTTTTAAAAATACATAAGATTCCCTTTCCTAAGTCAAAACATGTCAAAGAAATCCATATCAAAATATCATCAAAAATCACTGAAGGGAAAAATTTCGGTCTCTTTTGCTCTTGTATCGCGATGTAGACTGGCACATATTTTATCATCGTTTGTTTCTTGTACAAATTATGCCTCCCGGGATAAAATAAATCAAGGATAAAAATTTCAAAAGTTTCTCCTGTTCGGTGATCTACTAATATATAAACGTTATAATTCCTTTCAACAAAATCTTTCACATTTTTATTATATACGGACTTTTATTGCTTTGAAGTAGGAAGTATTTGGAGTTAAATTCACAGTTACATATATATATATTTCCTATATCAGTGGCTCTGAACAGTTAAACATTGCAACCCATTTTTTAGAAACCAAAAATATAACGACTAATTCATCCTTCGAGCACTGAATTTTTTCCTGAGGTGGATTGCCATATAGCGCATGTTCTTTCTGAAAGATATTTTAAGAACCTAAAAAAAAAAAGACTTCTGTGAAGGAGAAACGTAAAAAAATTTTTTCGTAAATATAATTTAACAAGAAATATTTTTAATGTGTGACTTTATGAAGATAGGTCACATCATACTTTGGAAAACTTATCAACGATTTTGAAAGAAGAGTAATAAATACTGCAAGATATATGGATGAAAGTTTTCATTAAATGGGTTACTTCCATTAATATAATGTAAGTTTTGAACATAAAATATTTTCAAGAAGAGTTAATTTTACGCACCAAAATTCTTCTAGAAAGAGCAAATTTATTAATCTTTGAAAAATCGTTTTTACTATGATAAAATACAGAAAAAATGGACTTGACAGACATTAAATATTTGGTTATATGACATTTTTTATCAGAATTTTTTTTAAAAATAAATTTCATCCATTTTAGACAAGTTCGATTTTTGCTGATTTCTTCTATACAAATATGGCTTTAATGACCTTTCTTAATAATGGAAAATTTTCTGTCTTTCAAGAACTATAGAATATATATTGCAAAAATAATTTAATTCCCGCTACATTTCATTATTTGAAACATATAATTAGAACTTTATCAAAAATCACAGTATAACCTTACTAAAAAGGATTATAATTGTTTATTACTATAACTGAATTTCTCTTCTTTCATAAAAAAAGTATTTATATTCCACCAAAACTTATCAACCAATCAAAATTAGTGAAATATTTTTATCTTAAAATGACATTCTTCAAATATGAAGAAATGAATAATAAAAATATAAGGAAAACATAATTAATTGAAATCAAAATTGAACATTTAATAACTAACAAATTATTCAAGATTCCATATTTAAACTTTTCTGCATCAAATCAAAATTTTATGAATTAAATTATTTTATTAAGTTTTAATAAAATTATCTAAGGTAATTTTTAAAAAGATAAATTAAGTGATGCAATTAGAATTAAGTTTTTTTTTTCCTAAAGAAATTAAAAAATTTTTTATATAAAGTATAAAATAATGATAACAATTAGTTATTATTTTCACTCATTAGATATCGAAAAAATTTCCTGCAGTTTTATCAGTTCATTAACGATCAAAATAAAAAACTAATATATTTAAATAAAGGAAAGGAAAATAATAATATAGGGAAAAAACGCAGACAACTATCTATATTTAAACATAAATACTAGAAAGACAAAAATATAATTAATATTCAATTTTTTTACAATGATATAGAACAAGTTATAAACAGAAATATGTATATATAAACAAGGAAAAGTTTTTGTTTTGAAGAATTTCATTTTAATCTTAATGCAGATACATCCTAGTTGTAAAAAGCGTCTTCATACAACTCTTAATCCGAAGAAAACAAAATTGTTTGTCTATTAAGCAAGCTTAAAGTGAATATCTCTCAATTATTTACGCTTCGGTTCAGAATATTTGTACAAATTTCGTATCGCCTCGTAAATATGCTTTTCTTAGAGTTCAGCGAAGTGATAAATTGTGTAATTGTGGGTTGCGAAACTCGATCATTTGGTGCTTGTAGCTCAGGAAATTTCGAATAAAAATAGAACTTTACCATTTATGAAGCTGAAGGCTTGTTTCATACAGTGTTGTTTCTATAATCTTAGCTGCAGTTCTATTGTTTTTAAGTGCATTGTTTGCTTTTTTTACAAAATTTTAAACAAAAGTATATGAAAAAGTAGAGCATTTCTTGATATAATTTTTATTGTAATAAGAACAGTTAAAATATCAATGCTATGCTTAACTGATTTGCAACCAATGTTACAAATAAATGATTATAAAGGGCGGCTATATTCCCCAGAGTACAATTTAACCCTTTGACTATACATTTATTTGAAACGACTTTTGTATTTCGAGTACATTTAATTTTTTGAACATATGAAGGCAGTAGCTTTTACGTAGTAATTCATTTATTTCTTATTATTCAGAATATATACTGCTACATGATATTGAAATAACTTAGGCTAATTAGAATTATAAAAAAGTGGAAACAAATTCAAATAAATACGTTCAGATACGTCAAATGTACCCAAAGGATTAATATAATTTTTAGAACAGGAAATCGGAAGAATTGTAAAAATGATCCGAAAGCTTTATGTATTTAGGCAACTGTTTTTTTTTTCTTTAGTAGATACGTCGATATTTTTTTTTCTATATATTTCATCTATTTCAGCGTATCTTAAAATGTATAAATCTTTTTTTTTTTCGAGAAATTTCAGAATATTTAAAGTTAGAAATATTTATATTAAATATGCATCTACAAGAATATAAAACGAATATTCAGTGTAATGATTTTAATTTCGATTATATTTTTTAAACATCAGAAATATGTATTATATGATAGAAAAAAGGATATTTTAAATAATCCCATGTGTTTTCTCTTTCAAATAACACTAAATATTTTTAAATGCGAATTTAAAATCTGATCAACCTTTAGATATATCCTTAATTGAATTTATTTGAAGGTCTGTTTTACCATAGAGTTTCGTTTCATTTCTAGTTACAAACATTATTTCTAGCTAAAATCATTAGTTATATCATTTGCGAGTGCATTATATTGAAGTTTCTGTTTTACCATAGAGTATCGCTTCATTTCTATTTATTAAAACTATTCATAGCTAAAAATCATTAGTTATATCAGTTGCGAGTATATTATATTTCAGAATATGAGATAAACATAGACCATTTTAATTTATCAGGTGTAAAAATGAAAGGAATTATAGTCAAAACAACACCAGAAATAAAAGCATTTTGTGTTTTCTTTGATGGTTAATTTCAATACTTTTATTTCATGCATTATTTTAGAAATAGATCAAATTTCAATTTAGAGGTTTCTTTATTATTTCCAACTTTCTGATAGTGCTTGAAGATGGACAAAACGTTTGTTTTGTTTGTTATTATGCAATTGTTATCAACAAATTTGCAGAAATTACAATTTTTAAAATGACAGGTACAAATTTACTATCAAACTAAAATTTTTAATTCAATCTTTTTTTAATGCAGCAATGAGAACTTTTCAAGAAAGCTGAAAATAAAAAATGTATTTCAGTAAGTATATTAATGATATTGTACTAGGCAAAGTCTTGCCTAGAACACTTGCGTAAGTAAGTCAGTGTTATATTACGATCTATGCCTTTATTTTAAGTTGGGAGCACATTTATTTAACATTATAAGTAACATTATAAGTTTTCTAATTTCGATCAACGTATTCTACATATGTTCGATGTATATTTATAAAAGGAATTTAAATTTTTTTAAATGCTTTTGTTTGATTTTAAAGTTAACTTTCAATACCTTTTGTGTCTTCTTAGAATTTTTCCTGAGATTATAATAATTTCTTTATTGTTATTTTGGCCTATTTTTACAATGAATAACTAATACCTGAGAATATTATTATGATTAACATTATGGTTAGTGTTGATTCTTATATCATATATATTTAATCCCCGAAATAATATTTTGAAATACAGCTGCTCTCACAAATACAAATATCTAGATAGATATTTCTCAAAATTAATGAATATTTAAGTAATTATAAGTAGTTTATTGTAGAATAAATTTTCCGCTTCGAATGATGTGCTCGAAGAGATGGTTTCAGATAGTGAATCCGAATTCCATAAAATAACCATTGGAATCTAATTACTTATCTATGCCCGATAGTTTCCGATAGAAAATCCAAAAGTTACAAAGTGATCTTTGATCTACAGTCATTTTCTCCAATCATAAATTCTCTAACAAATAATGTAACAAATGGCCATCAACTGCAATAAATTTATTTCGGCAAGATATTTGTAGAATATTTTTAATATCATCTAACTTCTATTTCTAAAAGTATGTTCTCTATATATTAATTTTTAGATAGCCAAAAATTAGATATCATTAGGTTATATATATTTTCTAAATGTTAATCGTTAGATAGCCATGGCAAAATAAATAACCTCGATCATTTCACATAAGTCACTTGAAGAATTTTATGTTCAAATCTTTGGCGCTTATATCTCATTCCACGTATCAGAAATCACAATATGTATAACTTAAAGCTCAGTTAAATTTATCTTTTGAAGTCACTCGATATTTAATTTGAAGCAGATTTCTTGCATAAATGATGTGTTTAATTTAAAATAGAAATGTGGTGAAAGGTAACGTCTCAGTGCCGCTATAGTTATTTAAGCTATAATGATATCGATGGCAATATCTAAGGAATTATCATAGAACCAAATTTACACTATATTAATGAAAAAGAATTCAATGGCGATGTATGTTAAGACCACAAATAGGGAGGTTATTTGTTGGAAATGGATTTCGAATTTTCATTTTTCCTGTCCTAAAATCAAGATTTTGCCCTGAGGTAACTCTAGTGAATTATTAAATTCAGAAAATTAAATCTAAAGGCTGCTTAAAATAAACTCAATTTGATTATGTTTCTCTCATTTCTAAATTTATTATTATTCCATTAGTTTTACATAGAATTTCATTATTATTTTATTCCAGTGTTTATGGATAAAATTGTACAATGACAATATACTATTTCAGAGTTCAATAGACTCATTTTATTCTTTAAATATTATGAAATAATATTTGAATCGTTTCATTATTTTTAAGTACATGGACTTTTATGATTCGTCACTCAGCACAGAAAGATTATTATTTGCCATTTTTGATGCAAATTCTTAATTAAGTGCCATTGTTTAGAAACCATTGTCTTATATTACAGAATAGTGGAGGGCATAAAAAGAGATAATTTAAATTATTTTACCCTTTTATGTTTTTATTACTCATATTTAATATATTTACTTGTTTATATTTCAAGTTGTTTCATCGCTTGCTAAATTAGAGACTGTGAAACAATTTTAATGCTACGCTTCACTGAGTGCTAATCGATGACCATTGTTGTTGAAAACTACTTCTATTTATTTCAATTATACGATACTGTTTGTAGTTACATTGTTAAACTATTTGCTTCTTCGCTTGAATGATGATGGCTAGAGCTATTACCGAATCTCAGTTCAAATTAAATAAAATAAAAATCTCTACTACTAATACAGATGAATGTGTATGTGTGTTGGCACTCTACAGGCCAAACCATTTGACCTACCGATACAAAATTTGGCACATCTGTACCTTGGTGGGTAAAAATGTGTATTTTAAAATAATTTTTTTGAAATTTTAATTCATTAAGAATTAAACAGAATTTTAGTGTTGAATTTTGGCAATTAATTTTTTTTTGTCTAATTTCAAAAAATAGATTGCATTTTTGTCTCAAAGTTTAAAACTTTTCATTATTTCATCAACTATCTGAACGCATGATTTTCTTCCGTTGTTGAAAGTTAAAGAAAATTTTTTTTTACGAGACTGATAATATAGTTTACGAGACATAAAAAAATGAAGTTATAATACTGCGAGATTTAGAAGATAGATGATCCGCCCATTTGCGCTTTTATAATTCTATGATGCTATGAGATTGGTTTGTATTAGAAAGGTTTATGTATAAAATGAACACATCCTATGCAAGTCAATCAAAATAAATTTTTTAATGTATGGTAAATTGGAGAAATCGTTTATATGAAGCTGTATCTAAAGGATTGAAATAAATCTGTAACCCCGTCAAACCAACTTGTCGCCAAATGCAATTAGTAATAAAATGAAATTATTTTTTCATATTTTTAAATAATAAAACTAGTTATTACTTGAACTTTATTACTAGTTCACTAGTAATAAAATCAAATCATCATTATTTTATATTTTTAGGATAAAATTTTTGACTTTTGGCCCTAATATTTTGAGGAGGGGTATGTTTCAATACCTCTTTTTGCAAACATTCACCCATGCTCCAACAACCTTCCATCCTTACTGTCAGAAAATAAAATGGAATTTGATATGAATGAATATGTTGATTCAATGTTCCGAATATATGCCTTCATTACTGTTAGAAGATAAAATGAAACTTAAAATGCTACATTAACAATTTAATATGAATGAATACTCTGATTCAATGGGCTAAATATACGCGTTTATTATATTCTTAGCAACTACCCTTAAATTAATTTCGGACGAAGAAATCAAAATTAGAAGAATATATATGTTTTGAATGGCAAGACTTTACATTATCATTTGAGATTGATTGCTGTACTCACAATGTGAAATTTTTAAATTAGATATTTCATTTAAAGAAAGCCAGTTGCAAAAGTTTAGAGCATTGACGATTTGGTGCAATAGCTATTAGAAATACTGAAATGCATATACACAGAATATTATCACCGTCTTAACTAGTCCCGAATTAAGAAATGCAAGTTTCAGATGAATACAGATTCTTTAAAAAAACATATTAAAAAGAGATTTGAACAATAATTAATAAGTTTGGGAAATATATATATATATAACAGTTTTCTTACATTATATCAAGTATAAACTATGCTAAAAAAATTCGACGTTAGCTGCAAATTCAAGGTTCCTAATTGTTTTATTACTGAAAATTAAAAGTCATTTTATATTAAATCTGTAGCATTTCTTACATTGACGTATGATTTCTTTCCATTATTTATTTTAAATTTTGACATGAAATCTTAATTTTGTAGATTCACTACTAGGAACATTGCGATAAGCCTTAGATAATAACTTACAATTTTATAAATGGAAAATAAAATTTCTACAACTCTAGATTTCTATTTTCAATCGAAATCTTATTGTAAATATTCTACATGTTGCCTGATATCTCAACAAGATTTTGCAAATAACGATGCATCTTTAAATAATTACTTTAGAACATATCGTCGGAAAGCTTGTATCAACGAAAAAAATATAAAATTTTGTAAAGCAATCTGATACGATCTACAATTTTTATCTCATAACAAATCATATTATCTTGAAATAAAAAAAAACTAACCAATGTATAAAATTGCAATATATAAATATGTAGTTCATTGTATTTCTGCTTTTCCTTTACTTTTCAATATGTTTCCGTGTTAGATAGTACAAACAAAGGATAAGTTTAAATATGCAGAGCACAACTATTATAAATTGAATGCCAGATAACAAGAAATTTAAAAATATCTTTTAAAGATGTGGCCCAGCTTTTTTTCACTATTTCATTAATTTTATTTGTATAATGTTGACAGTATTCGCCATAATTAGCCACATAAACTAGGTGATTGTTCTCACTTTCCCATAAATTTATCGTGACTTGAACAATTGTAAAGATATAGTTATTTAAATTAGGTGATAGGATTGTTTTTGAAGATGAGGAAGTGTATCGTGTTTAGATGGTGTTAAAATATGAATAATTCTAAAATGTATTATGCTGATATTCTTTTAAAAGTTAAACAAGTCATATTTCTTTATTATCTTTACATAACATGCATTATTTATCAAAAGCATATTTCAGTGTAATAAAGATAGAAAGAAAAAAGTAAAAATACGACCATAATTAAAACATTTTATCCGTCCATTTTAATCTAGTATAATGGCGAAGTAATAATGAAAGAATATATATTTTAAATAAAAATCGCATCATTTCCTTTTAAAGTTGGCGATAATTTAAAATTGATTTCATATAGAGTATGTACCTCAAGAAAAAATGTGTTCTTCCGATTCTCTACTTTTTGTTGGCTAATGGCATTTACTTACTTTAATGCTACTTATTAAGATTGTTTACCTTATTTTTTTTTATTAAATCTATGATAATTTGAAGTAGATAAATTTATTTCAAACGAATAGTAATAATTCGATATGACTGGCAATAACGCGCAAAAAAACGAAAAAAAAAATTTACGAAACAAAAATTCGATGCCAATGAGTGGGAGTGGTCTCCCTAAAACTTTCTCGCAAACTCTCTAATAAACTTGTCATATTAGAGAATGCACGACAATGAGGTACAACAGTTATGAAATAATCTTCGGCATGAATTTAGAATTTTTACTGATTCTATCATGTCATCCTTGGCGAGTTACTTGGTAATTAATTATGGGTATGGGTTAATAGTGTCCAAAAGTAGAATTTGCGTTTTAGATATGTTTTTAATAATTGATTGACATAAAAATTTACACAAAATCCCATACTAAATTTGATGTATTTAAGCCTGCGATTTTGAATAATCGCATTTGCATGTTTCTGAAAATATAGACCGATAGACAGTCAACCCATTGTTGTACCTGGCGCAAAATTGGACATATGCCTACACTATAGATGTTAAATCTGTACACTGAGTTTGATCTATCTAGTGTTCTTTGTTTTGTAATTAATCGTATTAACTAATATTCAAACAGCCGGACAGACGGATTTTCTCTGAACAGAATTTACTCAAAATTTGATAGAAATCTGCAAATTTGGTTTTGAGACCGTACGCCAAATTTCAAAAATCTAGTTCAAAGCATTTTTAAATTATGTTTGTCTGTGACAAACAGACATGCGGCATTCTCCCAAAAATGCGTTTTCGAGCTCAGGATGGTCTCAAACGTGGAAATTCGTCTGAATCTCGAGCTCGGATTTTTTTGATGATTACTAAACTTTCTCTATACTACTAATACGAGAAAGTAAATATGCATTGGAATGAAAAGAAAAATTAGCTGCCATTTTATAACTAATGAAATAACTCTCATTTTGAACAAAGGCACTTATTAATCATAATGTATCTTGTGTTAACATTTTATCTTTTTGTTCCTATTAATTAAAATTTACAACTACTTAAGTAGCATTTTAGTAAATGAATTACAAACAATCCTTTTGTAAGCAACTATAGATTGCTATAGGGTTACATTGCTTGTGTATGTCATTATAAGTATTTGGCATTAATTTTAAGTACGGGAAAATGAATTAATATAAATAATTTCAATATTTACGCTTAGTTTTGAAAAATTGAGCATGGATTTATCAATCCTATTCTTGTAATACCATCTGTTCTTATTTATAATGCTTTAAGATTGGTTTTCCTTTAAACCTATAAATGTGTTTTGCGTAAGAAAGGCTTTTTCTTAATTTTTTCGATATTACCTAATTTCATACAACTAACATGAAATAGCGTGCTTTTTAATACAAATGTTTGAAAATTATTTTGCCTTAAAATAATTATGACACTCATATCTACTTATTCACAGACAGAGTGGGAGAGGGGGGGAGAGAGATCTCATTTCTTATTTATTTGGGGGGGGGGGGTCGTATGTATTTTATTCTCCCCGAATTGCTGTTTAAACTGCTTTATTACTTTATTTCAGATCTTTTTTAGGTGTATGACTGCATTTAAAAGTTATAAAATTGTAAAAATTCACAATTTTTTTATTGTTTTATTTTAAAACCCATTTATGTGGGTTTCCAAATCTGTGTTTGTTTTAATTCTATGATAAATAGAAACCGAGATATATGATGAATATATATGATATGTGGTGGAACCACTGTAGCTGAAAACCAAACTGGAAGTATTTGAATGTTTTCCAACATTTTATCAAATACATGAATTATAATTTACTTTATGATATGCTCTATCATCAAGCTACGCGTATTAGAATACGTTTTAAGTAGTTATTATGCCGAAAGAATTGGCAATTACATGTGCTTTTGAACATTGTTTATGTTTACAAAGCATTTTTAGTACAAAACAAATAAAAACTTGGATTTTGTGAAAAATTTCATACGTAAAACACGATATATTAAAACCTTATTAATATATTACCTTGAAATTTTACATATGTGTTACAATTAATCTACCAAAGGCAATGAACTAGGGATATAACTTTGAACTAAGTTGCCTAATGAAATTTTCAACAAAGAATTTTGTGAAATTTTCAATACAGAAATACTCGATTAGCTATAACGTTTTGGAAAACGTACATATTTTTTAGATTCTAGTTCATTTCCTTCACCATAGCTGTATGTTGTATATTAAAATAATTGGAATATGTGCAATCGAATTTTATGTAGACTGTTTTGCTTTTTGATGCAATTTTCACTAATTTTATTCACCTAAATTGACATATTTTACAGCATTTCAATTGGCGCAGAATTTCCTGTTTAAATATATTATTTGTAATTACATTGATCCAGTAAATGAACTGGATTATCTCATTATAGGGATTTCTCAAAAATTTGTCTCCATAGGTAGACAGATATTAAAAAGAAAATGCTTTGTATCTCAGCAATTATGGCATTAACATTCCCTATATCTCCATAAATGCTATGGTATGTGAAAGAATGAGAGAAATATACACTGAGAAATATTCCATTTTAGTAACGTAAAAAGAAAGATTCATAAAAAATATATTTTAAACTTATTGCAATGACAGACAAATTTTACCTTTGGCTCGTGATACTTCAGCTGGCCTTGTCCTGTTGTTTCGGCCATCAAAACTTTCATCCTTCCGATCCGCTGCTCAAAATCCGAATTTCTTCGTAAATTTAGCTGCAGATTTTCTCCAAATGCAGGTATATGTATTTGCTTCACATCTCCCGCGGAAGCTTCCCTTTTTGATATTGATCGTAGATGTACAACTTGGTATTCTGGCACTGAAAAAGAAAGAATACAATTAAGATGCCTTATCTTGCAAAATAAAAATATTAAATCTATTACTTCTGTTGTAATAATGCATAAGATTTGTATATAGACAAAGATATGCATATAGACGAAATAATATGCAAACAAAAGAGAAAAATATATTTAAACAGCAGAAATAGCAAATAAAGTAAAAATCCAAGGTAATGTGAATAAAAGTGCTTAAGAGATATGGAAAAAAATTTAGTGAAAAAGTACAAAACAAGCACGAAGAGAATGAAGAAAATGCTGCAGTTTTAGAAATGTTGTAAATTTTTACAACATTTATTAACTTGCAACATTTAAAAATTTTACATTGATTTACAATTTACTTAAATTGTAAATCAATATTAAAGTTGAAATAGAAAGTAAATAAACCTGACAAACAACGCATTAATTAGTTCATCAGGGGATGAAATGAAGGCGGATTGCAAAAGGAATTATGGCATTTTCTGCAAACATTATCGACAATTAAATGAAATGATATTGCCTTTACCCTATACCCTAAAACAGACTAATTCTGTGGAAAAGCGATAAAGGATATAAGAGGAGGATATATACAAAAAGGGATATAAGATAAAACAATTGTATATTATAATGTAATAATTTTTTAAACTGATAATTTAAAAGACACACACAATAGTTAAAAGAAATGTCTAAACATCATGATATATTATAAATGTCATACTATTAGATTTGTGCAATACAAGCATAATTGCTAGGAGATAATCTGATTTAATTTAGTTAAATTTAAGAATCATTCTAGAAGAAGCAATAGGTCTTTTTTACGATGGATCTTAAAAGTTTGAGCTTCAATCAAATCAGGATAATGGCACTGGAAGTTCTAAAAATTTTCCCATTCCAGCATCAGGAGATCAGTTAGCGTGTATCAGACCATGGCGGTTTTTTAATGGAACTAGGTTCCGAGCCTGGAACCTCGAAGCCGTGGTTTCGCCTTAGAGCAAGGTACCCCTGATTTTTAGGAGATTTATAGTACAACCAAAACAATAAGTACAAATTCTCTTGTCCTTGGAAAAGAATTCAGAAAAAAATTTTGGCAACTAATATTGGATTCATTGGATCTAAAAATTGATACAAATCTGCAATTTAGGTAGCCAAAGTCGCAAGCCGAATTATATCTGTCTTGCCCATATTTCTGAATAATCATATTCGCTTTCACGCAAACTTGCCGAGTAACAGATAATCATCCTATAAGAAGATTTGTCCCAAATTTTATAGAGATTTACAATTTTGTATTAAGACCACGAACCGAATTTTATTTCTATAGATAGTTCTATTTTTTTGGCTGTCGCTCTCATGGACAGACGCAATTCAGAAAAGTATGTTTCCGTACTCAGAGAGATTTAAATCCAAGGCAACCCAAACTCAGAAGTAATACATTGATATTCTGAGATCGTATATTTTGAAGTTAACAATAATTATTGTTTCTATACTTTGTAAAGAATAAGTAAAAGAAAAAAATGAAAATTTGGAAGAGATTTGGCATTACTTATAGATTCATCCATTATAGAAATTCTTCATTAGGCAGCAACATTCTGGAATATATTAGTATAAGGAAGAAGAAAAGGAATCACATATCGCCAAGCTATAATTCGAAGGGACTCAAATTGAATATATCAGCACTATAATGACACATGTCCACACCTTCAGAGATATGTAAAAAAAAAGTTCTTAAAGTTAGGAAATGCAACGGGAATGACCTTCGCTTATTCCTGACTGCAGATACATCAAAATACGTGAGTAGCATGTTTTCATACTTATAATTAAATATTCAGGTAGCATGCAATAATTTATCAATAAATTCATTCTTCCGAGGGTTGAAGAAAAACCGTAGTAAAAAAATGAAGCAAATGTTGTGGTAATCTCGCGCAATATACATATATTGTACAAACTTGTGTGATATTAAACAATATTCGCAATATTGTATTATATTTTTGAATAAAATTGCACAGTATGGTGCAACATGCAGGTCAGCAGGAATTTAGTGATCAGGACAAATGTTTCGATAATATCCCAAATAGAAAACAAATGCTTCGTATCAGTGACGGATTTTTGACTAGACCCCTGCTTAAAGTCACTAGGCCGAAAGAGGCTGTTAGTAGGTCAATTAAAAAAATATTAATACCCTAGTTGTCAAAAAATAAATTTGTAAAAATTACAAATTTATTTAAATTATGATATATTTGGATAATAACAATTCGTCATTTCTTATCTATTTCATTATATTTACATATTCATTGTAACTACTTAGTATTGCTCATAAATGGAGATGCTGCACAATCATGAGTAAATCACACACACACACGCACATGCACGCGCGCGCACACACACACACACACACACACACACACGCGCGCGCGCGCGCGCGCGCGCACACACACACACACACAAGGTTATTTAAATAAAAAAAAATATTGCGAAATAGATCAGTAACGTATTAATTAAGTTAAAAATATGTTGAAATGTGAAATAATCAGCTTAATGTGTTCTGCGTAAGCGCTCAAAATGTCTAAATCAGCCACAATTTCGTGTAACTTATTGCTTCTTCAGCAATTGTCGCTTTCTTATGAATGGAATTAAATTGGAATTTGTCATCATTATTTAGTAAATAGGTTTCCAGAATAGTATTTTTTTCCATCTTAGAAAATTGATTTTCTTATTATTCAAGTTTCTAGGTGAAGTGCTAACTGAAAATGGTTAACAACCCATTCTGTTTACCAGGAAGAAAACTAGGGCAGTGCTGTGGGTCAATGTCCTATGAAGTGAGAGCGAACGAAGATCTCTACATCAATAAGTCTACTGGTCAAACAATGAAAAAAAATCTAAGGCATTCATCCGTACTAAAAACATGGAGTTAAAAAGAAACAGTGGATTTAGACAATGGCTGTCATCAAATTCAGGTTTGACTGATGATGAAGAATCTTCCGCGTGCTCTCCTTATAAAGGGTGTTGTTGTCCAGACGCCTTAATACACCAAGTGCGAAGAGATAATCTTCAGATTTCGTTCGTTTGATCGATCGCTTTTGGATCAAGATGCTAAATTTTCATGAGATCTCCGATATCATGAAGCAATTATATACATTAAATGGTGTTAGAAAAGGAAAGTGCCTATGGAAGAATATACGACAGATGGACTGATAAAATATGATTTATTTTCTTTATCTTTCATTTTGATTAATGATTTAATTGAAATGTATAATTAAAATGCAAATACGATTAATAAATAAAAGAAATGGTTTATTAAAGGGATGGCATTGATATTGCGTAGCATATTTTATTGTTCTGTATTATAATGGTTGACTATTTTAAGCGTTCCGATTAGTGATATAATTATCAGGATTTACCACAACAGATTTTCAAATGCCTATCAGCTAAAAACGTTCTCTGATTTCTTTATATGCAGTTAAAAAGATATGAGATGAAAGCAGATGCATCCTGTTCAAAAATTAGAATTAATTTATTAGAATTAAGTTTACCGAATCCTTGTGAAATTCGCATGATCGTGCGAATCATAGAAATTAATATTTAGGACTCATTTAAGTATCAAATTCAGATGCCTATTAATTGAATA
>JAPMOR010121313.1:0-18428 GCA_026543865.1 Argiope aurantia | reverse complement strand
GAATTAATTTATTACCATTCAGGGCAATCCAATGCCTCGATTGTGATCGGACAAATCATGAAAGAATATTTAGGATTTAGCAAGTCCTAAATATTTGTTTATAACATCAAGTTCAGATGCCTATCAATCGAACATGAATATTTTTTAAATATATTTAAAAAGATATACTAAGAAAGCAGATACATATAGTTCAAAAGTTTAAATTAATTTATTACCATTCAGAAAAATTAAGCATACTGAATGATGATGAAACTTCTTGATTGTGATCATGCGGAATTATTAGAATGAGTTCTTAAGACTTATCAAGCTCTATTTGTTTCGTTCCCCGCTTTTTTCCTTTTTAGGTTATTTTATGAAAAGTTAGTTATATATTTGCATTACTTATTTCGTGATCTATTCAATGAAAAGAGTAATAATAGGATTAATTTAAAAGGAAAATGTTGCATACAATTATTCATTATTACAGAATTTGCAATTCAGAAACAGCAACTTTAAATGTTATCTATAGTCTGTTAGGTTTTGCATCCTACAAAAGATTGGATTTCAGGAAAGTTAATTAAGAAAAACATTTTGGTATTTTTTTTTATTTAGAGTGGATAAACAGAATTCAAATTTTATTAAAAAAAATATCGAAAATTTTTGTGGTATTGCTATTTCGATTGTCTTATTTTGTATAAAATATTAACTCTTCTTCTACTAGAACTCAAAATTTATTACTAGTTTTAATAATTTTTTTATTAAAGTCAGTTTAAAAGGAGACATAAAAGATAAATGGTGATTCAAATATTTTTTTGCTTTCACAGAACAAAACAGTTAATAAATTTCGCCGTTGACATGACACACACACACACACACATATGAAAAAAAAATGAATAGTTTGTAATAATCTACATTACTTTTCTATGCTATAAGGCATTTTCCATTTTTTTTTAATTTTTTAATCTATCATTGCTCATTTTCAAGATTAATGCTTCCTAATAAACTCAAAATTTTGTCCAGAAAATTTTAAACGAACACAATTGATTATTCTGAGTAGCAACAGCAAATCACCTGACCTATGACATCTGAGGTCTGTTTTACCAGTATTGTTTGAAATATATAATGAAAACTATTATTAGGTGGGAGTAAATATTTATATTGCACTTAACGGCGAAATGGTGAAAAAAAAAATTTCAACTAACACCAAATGAGTTTAAAACAATATTATTTGTAAATTCTACTTTTAGACATATCGTTTGTGGCAGCACTAATGAGTGGTTTCCCAGTTTCTTTATCTTTTTTCGAGTAATGGGAAGGTTTTGTCTCTGGTCTAGTAATCGTCTGAATACCTAAACAATACACATGTTGGCTTTGCATTGTTTTTTTAAAATAGTAACGGGGCATCCAGCGATGGTTCTCAGTTTGTGATCAAAAAGATGGAATGCTACATTTTGCATATTGAGATATTGACAAGTCACAACAAAGGCACAATTTTACATATATCCCGTATTACTACTGATTCTAAAAGTCATATTTTATATATATATATATATATATATATATAATGGAATGGATAAATTTTATTTGGAACATTCAGTGTATCGAAGAAATCAAGTGATATTAACAAAGTTGCAATAAATATTATAAAAATAGATAAAGTTTTCACAAAATACTTAATTTGTAGGGGAAAAAAATTTTCAGTGCGAAATAGTTAGAATAACGAAAGATGTTTCATATAGTCTAATTTAATCTTAAGAAATTTTCAGATAAAGTTTTCAATGATCCTGAGTGGACTTATTTCCTTGTTCATTTAAAATTCCATATATGTCTCTCAAATTAAAAAATAAAGTTTAAAAGTATTAAAATTGATTAACTAGATATCAACAAACTCACTGGCAGATAATGGTGTCTTTGATGCAGAAACAAGTCGCAAAATTTGACCGAGAACATTTTTCTTTATCTAAAACAATTGATTATCATGTTCTACAATTATTTGTTAAGATATCATTTCTAAAATCCTATACACTTTTTTTTCGTTTGAAGAAATTTTCTGTCTTCTCAGAAGGAGAGTGAACATTTTTTACACGTAAACAGGTAGTAATTATTATTTTTTTATTCATATTTAATGAAAAATATATATTTAGATTTAGCCATATTGATCAGAAACAAAGTTCTTTATACTAGCATAACGGTAATGATTCTTGAAAGATTAGTAATTCCTATGATAATCATTACTCAAACATTTAATAACACTTAGGAATAAAAATATCATTTTTCATGACGTCTGGATTCAAAAGTTTCAAATTAATCATTATTTTTTGCCAATAATTTCTTTCTCGTGTATCGGAATTTTATATATTTACTGAAAGTTGAGAAGAAAATATTTATTTTAATAAGTTTTCACGATATATACCATCTTACAATTTTGATATTTTCGGATAAAATTACACCTATAAATTTATACTAATAATAGGTGTTGGCGCTCTAAAGCATACACCAATTGTCAAAGACCTACTAAATTTGGTACAAATATACTTTTGGAGGGTGAAATTTGAAAGATGATTCTTTTTAAATTTTAATAAATTAATATATGAGAGAGATTTCAGATTTTTTCCCTCGATAATTTTCAAAACTATTATGGAGGGAAAAGGTTTTTTTGCATCATTAAAAAGTTTTTTTTAAAGAAATTGTGTTCCCAGTGATAGAAATTTTGTTGTCATGTCAATTTTTCTCGAATTTTTTTTTTCATTTTTAAAAATATTTCTTATTTTCAAACTCAGTACTCATTACTTTATCAAACAATTATTCACTTGATTTTATACATTATCGAAAGTTAAAGAAGAAGAATTCAGGTTATTATCAGCTCAATTTACAAAATCAGGAAGTAAAAGTATAATTGAAAAAGTCAACTGTCATTTGAAATAGATCAGACATTTAAATTATTAAAGCCTGTATGATGTCAGATGACTCGCCTCTATTAGGAAGTCCCATGTGTATAATGGACAGAGCAGGAGTTAGGCTATTAAAATAATTCATTAAGGTATTAAAAATAATTTCTAATAAAATTATTAAAAGTAATTTGTAGAGGGAATCATGAGTATTTGGTTGTGTTGCAGTTTTAATTGAAATTAAACATAACTAATATCCTTTTTAGACCAGTTGGTCGGCAAAGTTCGGGAATTAACAAATAAGACCCAAAAAACGTTACATGTCGCTGACATTAATTCCCTAAAAGCTTGTGCAACAAAAAACTCATAATCGCGAAAATCTCTTTAGAACACAATATGAAAAAATTCCATAAATAGCATTCTCGAGTGTTCCCTACAGTAATCCTGACCCTCGCATTTGACCTGTTCTTGATGATAAAATACGACAATTTGAGACGCTCATCCCAGCGAGCGAGCCAACAGTATTTGGGACACAGGAAAAAAGTTCATTGTTACAGTCTCACAAAAGATGAAAGTATCGGGAAGCAATCTTTTCCACGCTTGCCTCTGTCGTAGGAGGTTGCTTTCCGTGTCGGAAAAAATTAAGACGCTTTTGTTTCTTTTTTTGCTTCTTTTTTTATTCGGCGCGAATGGTTTTTCACTCTTTCTTATGCTAATGGCGCGCTTCTTATTCTTGTCTTACTCATGTAAACAACACGAGACATCTTCAAGGCGTCGATAACCTTTTTAAAGGCTGAGTGCAACTTTCTGCAGTAGAAGTGTGCAGACTTTTTTTTATATGTGCAAAAAGAACATATTTTTTTTTTTGTTGGTAAAGATTTAGAAAATGTGTGTAGCAATTTTTATTAACTGACTTTTTATAAATTATTTCGTTTTATTTTGCATAATACTTAACAATTTCAAAAAAAACTAATGCATACTTTTCTACTTTATTGATTTTTTTTTAGTCAGTTTCCTTGTCGAACAATAATCTTTTCATTAAAAATTAAACTATATCAGAATGATAAATTGTAAGAAATTTTTTAAATTTTGCTTCAGAAATTGTAGTATAACATTCTAAATAAATTTGCATCAGTTCATTAATATTCGTTTTAAAACTTTATTCAATCTTTAAAAAAATTTAAAAAAATTAACATTTTTTGAAAAAAAAAGGATAATTAATATTAATTTCTATGAAAATATTTCTTCAATTATTTTTCCAGTTTATTTTTTAATATTTATTTTGGATTTTCCCCCCATATTTTGTAAACAGAGCCATGTATAATTTTGACCCAGATATTTCTAGTTTTTTTATATGAATAAATATGGTTATTAATAAAAGTAAAAATATTTCCCCTTTTAAGAATTTCATAATGAACATTTTGTGAATATTCGAAGTTAAATATCTAACGCATGTCTCTAAAATTTCTGCATAATTATTAAGGAAGAAAATAAGAGCATACAGCTAAGCATAAACGAAACAGAATAGTCCAAAAGTTGTTATATTTAAATATTTATTTGGAAATCGCATTGAAATTCAAGCCGAAGATTTGATGGAATCTTTGAAACGATGAAATATTTAATAAAAGAGAATAAATTTAGAAGGACTTAGATGATAAATTAGCTCGAATTAAAAAAATCAATAAACTGTGAAAAATTTGTGCCTAGAATACACAAACTTTCATTGTTCCAAATTTTGAAGAAATTATTGGTTAGTACTATTCCGCTGTTTCTATATGAGCCTTGTGAATTATATTTTCATTCTTAATTTAAACATTACAATGAATGAATTACATAAAACATATTTTCTTATACATAACTTATTTATCGGATAAACTGCAGATAATAATAAAAAAAGTTATGTAGAACAAAGCACAATCAAACGAAAATTTCTTATGAATATTTAGAAATAACTTATTACACTAAATTTAATGAAGGATTGTGAAAGTATATTTCTCTAAAAGTGTTTGAATTCATAATACCTTTTCCTTTCAGCAACTAATATCTTTTAAGAGCATTTTAGCTTGCATTATTAGAAAATTGCAGCCGAAACTCTTATAGAACTTTATTTTCCAATTAACATAGAAATTAAAAATAAATAAATGACAATTATCCATTTCTATCTTTTGCAGCGTCCCCGTGAAGATTTTTTAAGAATTTTTTTAGTTGCATTCTCAAAAAAAAGTCGATATATGGTAATTGCTTATTGTTTTAAACTGTAACATTAAATTCTCTTTACCATGACTTCAAACTACTGTAGAACAGCTGATGTTCTTGGTATTTTATATTTAGTTTTTAAACTTCAGTTGAAAATATAAATAAATTTTCAAATATATATTCTATCTAACGATTTGTTAAACATTATTGAGATACATGCTTGATACTGAATCGATGTTAATATCATTCTTGGGCAGCAATTACAAGTTACCTAGTATTTTTGATACCAAGTGAAAAAAATTGAATTTTTCAAAATGAAATGAAATTGAATAGCCGATTAATCCGTGAATGTTTTAAATTTTCTTATACTAAATGATAAATAAACTGGCGATATTTGATTTTAGCGGCGCTAGAATAACTGCTCAGAGCGTAAGATTTAAACTAAGAGGCAAAATCATAAAGTTCAGTCGATAAAATTTAAAAGCAAATGAAACGGGACAAAGCATGTAAAAATGCTACAATAAACAGATAAAATTTTAAAATTTTTAGAATCTTATTGGGAAACAATAAGTGTCTTAAAGCAGAAGTAAAATATGAGATCAATGATAAAATGCTTGTTGAAAACTAAGTTCAAAATTTTTAAATGTACCTACGTAAATTTCAAATAAATTAAATATATTTGAATGGCGTTTCTTCCGCAACAAGTCTTGAATGGAAAAAAATCACAAAAATAATTGAAGGAAAGACACTCAACTAAAATATGTTTATCATTAAAATCTACAGAACATGTCCGGAACGCTGGTGCACTCTAAAAAAAACGAAACATTTATGAGCAAAACATGCATTTCATACGCGGAGGCGATTTAATTTGGCATCAAACTATTCCATAGGAAGTATAGGCAGCAAAACGATGCGAGTTTTGATGCAAGGCAATTTATTATAAATATGTAGATGTCAATTTTTCTCCCAAATAGAAAAAAGGCGGCAAACTAGAAATTTCATAGCATCTCAATAAGAAAAAGCGAATAACTAAAATATTTATTTAATAATAGATAAATTAATATTGGGAATTAGTTTTTTTATATCGAACATTTATACCCAAAACTGATCTGTTAAAATAAGTAGTTATCCATGGAATAATCAAAATATGCGGCCATCTTGTGAAGACAACCTTGAAAATATTTGATATTGTTTCTGAATTACTTGCCTGGAATTTGTTTGTTGCATTGTAAATAATCGTGAGATTGAAGATATCAATTTTATTTTGTACAATTCTGGGCGTTTTTCAACTGACCACCGCACTGGGCGTGGATTAAAAATAGAAATAGCAGTTGGACAGTGTAAACCTCCTTCTGTTGAGGCATCCAATGTCATACAAATACTAATGCAGTTCAAGATCAAGCAATTTCATGGCCAAAAAGGGAGGAGCTGCTCTTGTTTTAGTAAAAATAATTCTAATGACACGTGCTCGCCTTCACCTTAGACGCTGATTGGATCGTACAATTTTAAGGACATTATCTAACAGCCTCGTAACAGGTACGCTTGAGGCTGTTCAATTAAGATTACAGGTGTCTTCAGTGATTAATATTTTTCTATTTTCATCAATTCAGATTTAAAACAAAGAGGGGGAAAAGATTCTGACGTCATTATAATTGTACTTATTTCATACAAAGAATCAGATTCAGTTTTCCTATTCAAGTTCAATTGAAACTTGGAAACCGAATATATAAAAAAATAATTGACCAATTTAAGCGTTTTTACGATCTTGTTTATGCATTGTTATTGCCAACGTCAAAAAATTCGACGACGTGATTTTGGTACACGTGAATTTTCATGTTTTAGACTTCTCAGAGTCCGAAATTTGCTTTGGAATTAATTATTTTTAACGCCTCCCCCCCCCCCAAAAAAAAGAAATCAGCCATAAAAGGAAATTTAGTCTTTAGTCTTTAATCAAGATGGCAGATCTGTGTTAAATTATGGACTGGATCCATTTTGGATAGGTCTGCCTTTCCCGTTTGTTTTCCCTCTCGTTTGTATATGTTCAAATTAAGCAAAAATTGACAGAAGAATAAAATTATGCTTGTAGATTTATCTCCAGAAATGTAGATCTTTAATGAATTTGAAAGAACTTTGTCGACTGGTCGACTCTCTCTTGATCTGTCTATTGATGTATATGGCGTTTTAAAATGGCGTTTTTAAAATTCAGGAAGATAAAAAAAATATTATATAACCTTGACAGCAAAATTCTAGATTTATTTCAAAATATGAACATAGTTGTTCAAAGAGAAGACTTCTAAATGCTTATTCAATTCACTCCACTACATGATCTAAATAAACTTAAAATGCGTCATAATGGTGATAATAACGAAAAGTAAAGGGATGAATATTCCAGCTGGTTTGACTGTGTGCCGATATTTTTTTTAAATATCAATATAATACAAAAAAAAATTATACAGGGTTAAAAAAGGAGTAGATTTAAAATATTTATTTCAAATGAACGACAATATAATATAGATACATATACGATACGTAACTAAATAGAATACACTCCAAAGTATTATTTTATATAATCGAGAAATCCCGCTAAAAGCATCGTTGTTGTTTGTTTACAAAAAAATAACGATGCCTTAGGAAAAACCATTTCGTATGTAGCAATATGCAAAGTGTGAATCTATTTTTGCATTACACTGTGCATTTCGTTGTAAATTTAACAAAGAGTCACTTTATCATAAATAGATTTATATTTGGTATAAGAAATTAATTGAAGATGGTTGCATATACAAATATAAAAGCACTGGTCAACGTTTTCAACTGACGTGAAAGAATGAACATATCTGACTACTTCCGAAATATAACCTTGTCTCTAACATAAAAGATAGAGTGTATGTAATCAACACCTGCTCCTCTTCAAGATCTGCGAGATGAAACTCTTATAATAGTGAATTCAATAATAACAGTGAACTCTTATAATAGTGAATTCAACCAGGGAGTAATTGTTTCATATGTGGCAAGAAAAGGACTTCCGATTCAAAATTTGTTGCAGGATAAATGGAGTTCATATTGAATGCATGAAATAAAACTTTCCTCTATTCAGTTATAAATAGTATTATATTATCGTTCATTATAAATAAATATTTTTAATCTGTCCCTTCCGTTTTGAGTAATCCTGTACTTGCATTGCATTTTAAATCTAATTGCATAGACTGGTCGATATAATGACGAATAGCTTGAGATATGAAAAAATTTGATTGCAGATATTTTTAGAAAAGCTTTAAATGATTGTCTTATGAGCACATACACGACAAACAAAAATCTCATAAAGCAGATAAAAGAAGAATCATATCTATAGAATAAGAATATTATTAATCATATTACAAAAGCCTTGAAGAAAACGGAAAAGCACTCGATAATGGGTGAATTTTTTAAACAATTTTACAAATAAATGTAAAGTTTAATAATTGCTATTTCCTCCAAACATATAACGTTGTTTCTAATTTCTCTTTAATCTAATATTGTTTTTCAGAAGTATTTATTAAAAACTTTGAAGAATTCTTTAGAAATTATGATAGAAAATATAGGCTTTTAGTTCCTTTTCATGCATAAAGTAATTTGTTAGAATTTGAAATTCATTAGTAACTTAAAGTAAAAATTGAGCCTCACGAGTATATAACATATCTAATTTTACATGTTGTTTCAAAAAATTCCATTTATATATTTTAAATAATCCATATTATAGTTGAAGTCTAAATATAGAAAATTAAAGAAAATATTTTTTTTACTAATCGGATCGCCTATTATGGCGCTCTAAAAGCTTTCTCGCAGAAATTAAATCCGCCATTATTTTATAAGCTAGAGGCAGAATATTTCAATTTATTAAAAATGATAAAAGAAAAATGTTAACGAACTGAGTTTAGGACTCAATGATTGTATTCTCAATAACTTATGCTTTTATGCGAATTTTAATACACTTACATTATATTAGTTACATCTTTCGAAACAATGCGCCTATACGCATACAACATTTGCAGTTTTGTACAGAAAATGAAATAAAATTACTAGCATTCTTTATGGAAGAGCATTGAATATGATTTACTGATTGCATATGTTTTATGTTTGTGTTTAATTTATTAGTTGAATTTCATATCAAACTATAATATACAAGATTTTCATAACAATTCGTTAATAAAACTATCGTGCTCGTACTATTGAATGTCATGCATTTATTCGGTAATCATTGATAAAACAAAAGACCATTGAAATTGAATTTCATAACAATAAATAAGTACTTGTATATGTAAACATTCCTTATGAACACTAATGTATTTTTTTTTTTGTATTCATATTAGCTGCATCAGTAGATAAATTTGCCGGCAGTGCTTATTGTTTAGTTTTTGTACATGTTCACTTATAAAGACTATTTTCAGAAGAAGAGAATGTATCTAAAGTTCCATACCTCACTTCATAAAATATAGTCGGCTATTGAGGATAAGGCTGAATAAAAAATGGCATGCTTAACAAAAACATTCAACGCGAATCTCATATTACCATTGAAAAGCGATTTGTCCCAAACAATGCAGCGATAGGATATAAACGGTCTTGCTTACCTTGGTCGGGGGAATTGACTTGAAATATCCTTTGAAGCTCTTCGGGAGACATTTGGTAGTGCAACTGAAATAGAAAGAAAGGCACATTTATTTGCATGAAATAAGTATCTAAATAGTTCTTTGTTCCATTACCAGAACTAAATAAGATTTAGTACGTGCATTAATTGGAAGTTGCATAGTATAATATATGAAGTCATTCTTTGAAAAGAAAGAAGCTGAAAGAAGAAAGTTGCTACAGGTACTGGCATTTTATTTTGTTATTACTGGGAAAGATACGTGGCATATCAGTAATCCTTTTTAAATAATTTTAGATACAATTTTAATTTGTAAATTTCTTGGAAAATTATAAATATAGTCGCAATTATTATACACACTTATCAATATTCTATATTCAAGGTAATTAAATAGCATATTTAAAGCGAAAGCCACTTAAATTCTTGAAGTCTTCATTTAACCTTAAGGTATTTGCAGGCGTTCAAAAATAGTTTTTACCAAAAATGATGTTTTAAGTAATATTTTTTCAATGTTTAAAAATAACAAATATAAAAATAATAAGCATATATAAAATGTCATGCATTAAATGTTTTTCAAAAATAATAATTTTGAATTTTTACCACTAAATGTGGTAAAAATTCAAAATTTCAAATATTCTCGACTAAAATAATTATATATATAATTAATTATATAATTAACAAATATTGTCTATATATCATTTACAAATATTGTCAAAGATTGAGCTATGAGTTTTACTAACCCCTATCTCATTCCTATTATTTGAATTTCACTGTAAAATGTGTTTTTATTTACATAATTTCAGCCTTTTTTTTTTATCTCATCGATTGAATAATTCTGCAATTGATTATTATTTGGTTGATACTTTATCAACCCCAATAAAATAACATATATGTTTGATTTTATGCAAATATTTTGGATAACATTTTAGTGATCACATTTTTTTACATTCTTCAAAATTTATCAGTTTTTGCAGATTTTTCATCATTTATTTCAGAATAATTCTATTTCTTTAACTTTGATTAATGGACATTCTTTCTTCCTTGTTTTCTAGACCTAATTTCATGTATGTTATAATCCTTCTTTCGACAAGCACTTAATATTTTTAACTATTTGGCTTTTTAGCTGATTCAGAACTACTTATTTATATTGAAAAATTGAATAGACAATAAATATTGTTTATGAGTTTATTGTTAATAATTACAGCGATAGAATGGAAAATCAATACACAGCAATAATTGACCCAATAATTATGTCTAGAATAACAAAAAAATCTATTATGAAAATACTCCTAAATAATATTTCGTATATATTAAATGCTATAAAATAAAAAAAATTAATATTGAAGAATTTCATCAAAACAATAAAATCGAATAAAAATTTCATTTTCAAATGTTAAATTTTACTCAAAAATCTCTAATCCTTTTGAACTTCAAAGAAGTACAATAAAAATAGTTCTCTTAAGTTTCTTAAGTTTAATTCTCTTAAGTTTAAAAAATGATTGTGATTTTTGTTCAAAGGCAAGATTTTAACATGGGCTGCTCTTTATGTTATGAAGTTTTTTATGTCTTGTAAACTCAATTAGTCGAATGAATTCATGATTTAAATACGAATGTGTTGGATTTTAGAAGCTTGTAATCATTGTCTGTAAGTAAAAACAACATGGAGAAAACAGTAAAGAAATGAATTTACACATTTTTTTCATTCGCACAAATGGATTAGTCTCTAATATTTAAAATGAAATTAAAAGGAAATCAAAATAATATAATCAAAATGAAGAAGTTTTATTATTTCTATAAATATTTCCCCTATATTTTCTTACATGTGATATTTTTCATAAAAATCAGTATGTTTTCTGACATTTCTTATTTTTAATGAAATTTTAAAATTTAAATAAGTAAAATAATTTGAAACAGAAGTAAGTAGAAGAATGAATTAAATTGTTAAAATTCATTAATTTTTTGCAAATGATTTAACCACAGAGATTTTTGATGTCTGAAATCTTTTTTATAGATTACAATTATTATGAATTATATATAAAATAAATTTCTATCATACATTTGAGAAATAAAGTCAAAAGATATAAAAATTGAAGCATTTATTACAATATAGGATATGATTGAATGAAAATAAGCCTTATTTATATTTAATTAATTTCAAAAAGAAAAAAATTATTTTATTGATAATTATTTGAATTGTGGGAAACATTGAAGATTATTATCTAAAAGTACTAATAAGAACTCAAAATTTGCATAATGTAATAAAAGAGTCGCATGATAATACAGCCTTTATACCAAATAATTGTATTCCTCTAAACTTTAATGATCAGAGAAATAAAAACAGGTGTTACTTTCTGTACAGCTTATTCCTATTGTAAATTACACAAATTCACATAGCATTTTATACTAGGGAGAAAAATATGGTAATTTGGCTTGCAACACTTTCAAAAATTAAACAAAAAATGTTTCTTTTATGCTAGAAAAACTGAACTTTTCTTTCAACAGTGACCCACTTCAGCTAGATAAAATAAATTAAACAGGAATTACCTAAACAATCATTTGCATAAAATTTTTTATAACTCTTAATTATACCATATCAAATTCAATTATACATCTATAATTCTTTGTGATATCTTTTATTAAACAAGTCAAAAACGGAATACAAATTACCAAAAGTGAACTCGCAAATGAAACGAAGCTTTTCAATGGTCAGTTGGGGAACTAATCTTCTATTGTACGCTTGTCAGAATCGCCTGACTGGTGTTCATTTGATAAATTGAACCGTACTGTATAACTCTTTTCTCATGATCCATAAAATACAACCACCCATGTATCTCTTTGTTGCGGATGAAGAATGCCATCTGTGGGTCACGAATTGGAACAAATTTAAAACGAAAGTAAAATCAACAATTGAATCGAGGTTACAGTTTGGTGGGTGGAGGGTCTATTTAAAATCTGTTAGCACCCTAGCACAATGAGTAAAGTTTCACGCTATTTTCCGGAAATTCTGTGCTGAAGTAGTGTAAGTCATATTGTCCACATGCTTAAGCTTTTCAAAATCAATAATATCACATAAGATTGTAATTAATAATTACGATTCAATTCAGCTTTATTTCCCATTCTTCTGTTTTTTAACTTTTGCTACATTCTTTTAGGGATGAAATTGATTTCGATTATAAAGACAAAAATTTGCCATTGTTGCCATCAACAAATTGTAAAAATCTCGGGTTAAGTTTTTTCCTTGTATTAGTTTAGCTGGATGATTTCCATTATTTTGATTTATAATAATAATATGCTTAAACATATAGAATTAAAACTTAAGTACTGAGAGGTCTACGAAATAAAATGGTTTTTCGTGATTTGCAAATAAATTTACAAATCGGTAGAAAAGCAAAACTAATCAAAAACAGATTTCGGGATGATGACTCACTATGTCTTTATATTTATAAATTTCACTTTGGTGATTTAAATAGTTATTATTAATTCGATATTTTTATAGACTTTTAAAAGTTTCAGATGGCTATGTATTTTTGAGATTGCTCTTCGATGATTAACGGTTTCATAATGTAAGAATTGGCCCATTAAAGTTCACATAATGACACATAATAATCGGAAATTTGCTCGAACAAATTTCATTCTTTTCATTATTACTATTTATTATCTTCTTTTCTGTAAAATAAAAAAGATTACAGAAGCTACTATTCTAGTCATTTGCAAATTAGTCAATCTGAAAACAAGTGTTAATTTTCTCTGTCTGAATTCCACCATCAATAAAAATAATCGATTCTTTTTCTTTGAGAATCTTAAGGAATGAAGTGAAAAGAGAAATTTTGGATTCAGGTCTTCAAAAACAGTTATATATATAAGAGTATAGCCAGAATGCAAGAAGAAGGCTTGAAATCTGATGTCGAATGCAATTTTTCCATCCTCCGAAGCTATACATCATTAAAACCTATTGAGCCGGTGTCCTGGCATAGGGGTAGCGCGTCTTCACCGTGATCTGGTCGTCCTGAGTTCGAGTCCCGGTTTGGGCATGGTTGTTCTTCCGTTGTTCTATCTATGTGATGTGTGAATGTGCCCTCCTGTAAAAAGGGGTTGTGCAAGCGAATGTGTGTTGCGTGAGTAGCAAAGTCGTACTCTTGGTCCTAGTTGGCGCTACTAAAAAACAAGAGACGCTCCCCCAACGGCTTAAAATCGCTGTCTTCGTAACAGCGGGCTCGTCCATGGCAAGTGCCATAAGGAACAACAACAACAAAACCTATTGAAGTTTACCATATGATGGGACAGTGGCATATCGAGATAACTGAACATGCTATGTAATATTTTATTACATTGTTTCACTTAGTACACAATGGTATCATTTTTTAAATGTTCTCCTTATACCAAAATTGAATTGGTGACATATTTTCTATATGCCAAGTGGATATGAGTCGTTCTTATGTGTATTTATAAGATGAGAATGACACTTAACTCCAATGGGAAGGCTATGTAATTTTTTTTTGTTAATTCCATTTTAAATAGAATATTTATAAGGTTTATCCTCAGTATATTTCTTTTGTTTTTCAACTAAGATTGATCTTTAAACGATTTTCGATTTATATTTCTAACTTCGTAAAAATGATATTAAAAAAACGCCTAGATAAAAGCTCTCAATCTTAGGTAATAATATCACTACGATTATAAAATGTTATTTAAACACTTTCAGAGTCAAATATATTCTTTATTCAGCCGTACAAGGTAAGCGAATGCTTAACTCAGAATTCCTTTATTAGTTTTTTAGACAGATAAAATCAAGCAAATAAATTAAAGGACTTTCACTGTGATGAAAATAGTTCAAAGAAAGAAGAAAAACATATTCTTCATTCAGTCATACAAAATAAACCAGCACAGAATTCAGAATTCCTTATTAACGTTTTTAAATAAATATGATCAAGCAAATAAATTAAAAGACTTTCACTATGATGAAAAAGTTCAAAGAAAGAAGGAAAGAAGCAAGGCATATTCTTCATTTAGCCATACATAATAAGCCAATACAGAAATCAGAATTCCTTATTAATTCTTTTAATCAAATATAAACAAGCAAATAAATTAAAGGTCTTTCACTGTGATGGGAAAAGTTCAAAGAAAGAAGGAAGGAAGAAAATATTGCCTTTGTATACAATCTTATCAATAAACTTATAACAATAGTAGATTCTTGTAGAACGCTGTTAATAAGTCATGCTTTGCCTAATACTAGTCATAGGAATTCACACTTGTTTCATATTTATATCCTTTAAACTCCTGTGCAAATAAATTTCCTGTTCTTCGGGATTTCTCATCATGCGTACTCATTATTCATTCAAAGTGTGACTTTATAACTGTATTAAATTATAATATTCTGTATAAAGCTTCGACAAGAGTTTCTAAAGGTATATAAGAGCTTTAACATAAGACAATGTGACATAATACATACTGGCGTTGTGATATACTGATGTACATCGAGATTAATAAATTTTTATCTCATAAGCAGTTACTGTTAGAAACTTCGAATAAAATCACTGAATTTCTTTTATCTGTAATAACTTATGTCTTCATCTTTCTCTTAATGGGAAAAGTAGTTGAGACATCTTGTCCATAAAAAAAAATCGATAACATACTCAAAGCTATAACCATTAACTTCAGAGTTACCCGGAAAAAGGCTATTAATTTTTTCGCATGTTACGTTATACTTAACTTTATGTTGAGAACTTTGACGTACAAGCCATTAAGAAAAACTACAATAACTGCACTTCGTTAAATCTCTCACTGCCCTTGCAATCCTTGACTCCAGCTGATAATAAAAACACCGTGAAACATTAAAAATCCTGACTTTTAATCCATCAAGACAGAGATAAAGTCACTGTCAAAAAGAAAATTGTACCTTCATATTCAAAGTAGAAATATTTGCATACTTTTTTCTTATCCTTTTTTTAATACATTGAAAAATTCTGCATGTTTGTGACCCCAAAACACATTAATTTTAAATTATAATTTATCCTTGAATGCGTCATGTGAGAAGAACGGCCAAATTTTGCTAGTAATTGATTAAGAAGTGTTGCTTCCAGGAAAATAAATAATAAATGTGCTACCATTAAAATATTCTGATTTGAAGATTACTCATGATTATCTCATGTCTTCTGAAACACAGTTGGAATTTGAATTTTTTTTAAAGCAACAAAATATCTCCGTTGTGTCGTTTTAAGATGCCAAGAATCATCATATATTTCAGACTAGAATGTCTAAATTCGAGAGAAAAAAACTACAATCAATGTGCTCAATCATTTAATGTGCTGAGTTAACAAAAACTCTGAGCACTCTTAACGTTCACGCGCACGATTTTCACTTCTTTCACGATATAGATATGGAGAAAATAGTATCTTATTAAGAAATATATGAGAAATTGCAGGTGAAAATGCTCCCATTGCTTTTCAAATAATTTAAGAAATAACTATCAAATAGTTTAGTTAATGGATCCGGTGTAATTCGGGATTAAAAATATTTCGTGTATAATATTTTTAATGCAAGAATCAATTTTTATAGAATATGTATTATAATACCCAAGATCCTTTTAAATTCTTAAATGCTTTTATTAGAAAGAAACTACATAAGTTTTTAATATTTATTATTATATTCGTATTGCAAATTTTGTTCTTAAGTGCTGAAGTTTAATCCTTAATTGCATATCGATGTAGATCAGCATTGTATATTTAAAACTTCACATCTCTTTATGCAGCAACTTTGCACAGGTTTCTTTTATTTTAATTTTACCAAAATTAATTTATCGTTTCCATACGCAACTAGAATCTTTGACAGTTTATCTCTTCGTCTGTGACGATTTTCATTGTTTCCGCGCTATCGGAGTACAATTTCATTTAGTCGATGTTACGAATTACGTTTATTTATATAAAAAGTTTAAAAAAACCTGCAAGAGAAATTATTTTTGGATTGAAACAAGATAAGAGTAACGAATAGTATTTCAATTTTTGAATATGCTGATAATTTTATGCAAGAAAATCTTTTAGCTTTTTTTGTGATGTAAAAATACATCAACATGCAAAATCGGTTCGACATAAGTTCACTAACTCTAAATTTATTTAATGAAATATTTATTACTATTTTGATATTTATTTAGTTTATGTTGTTTTAATAATTATTGAATTACATTTTGGCTGAATAATTTTCACATTAATTTTTTAAGATTTGATATTTTATTTTCACAGAATGTCTCGGTAAATGCAATGTTCCTTTATTTTTAAATGCTAAAAATAATTGTTTCATGAATTTCCATGTTTTATAATTTAATTGGTGGTATTATTTATGTTTGAAATATTATATTAATGTACGCAGTAGATTTGTAGAATTAAAGAAGTGGTTGTTCACGATGATGTAAAAATGCAACAATAAGTGTTTTTAATTAAAAAAATACTTATGCGGGTTTTTCCCTTAGCTACACCCATTTTAAGGTTTATTCCAAAGTTTATTTATTAAAAATAAAAAAAATCATTGATTCAATTTTCGAAATGAGGTTGTCTTCGTTTGCACGATTCACTAAACGCTATCTTTAAACACGGTTAAATCACTACTTTAAAATCAACAAAAGCATTTTAAAAAAGTTATATTAAAATAAAAGAGATATTTAAAAAGTATGAAGAGTATTCAAAGTGCAAAAAGAAAAGAAAAAAAAAAGGAATTTTGAAAATTTTGTTTTTATTGAATATTTAATTATTTTTCTACTTTAAAAAAATTAATAATATTCTTCTGTCTTATATTAATAAGTGTGGAAAATGGGCTTGAATTCAGCTCAGTTTCTTAGGAGGTCAAACTTCTGATTATATGTGTATGTGGAACATACATACATACATGCATACATACATACATAGTCACGATGACTTATGTTGATATTAAGATTCCATTAAATATACAAAATTATGGATGTCCCTTTGTAAAATCTTATTTGATAAAATAACTAATCGCCTGAAAGATTAGAAATTTTGCATAAAATAGAATGAATTAAATATGATTATTAAAATATGACTTTAAGCTTAAAAATGTATTCTAATAATATTTATTCAAAATAAGTGCAAAAGCAAAATAATAAACTTGCGGTACGATATGATGTATGACTTACGCCATTAATCAAGCAGTCTGAAAAATTTCTCATTAGGCCACCACTTTCCAACCAGGCCGTATTCCATCAAATACGCAAAGAATATTTGGGTAGACACCCTTCAGTAGTTAAAGTTGGTGACCTTTGATCCAAAGCCTCGTGAAAAGACAATGGGAGAGACTTTTTTGTTACGCCCGGCTTGAAATCGGTTTCAGATGGTCTACGCCCAAAGGGAATTGTAGAAAATAAAAGTAGTACTGGCAAGAAAGAGTTGAAGAAAAAACAGTTCTCATTGCCTGATTGGAGAATGTAAATATTTGGCCTCGTAACCAGATGGAGATAAAATATAGTGGTTTATGTCCATTGTGCATGCAAAACACGTGATGAAATTAAATTGAGAAATGAAATGAAATGAGAATTGTTATGGTTCATTTTTTCGTGATCGGCGCTTTATGTGAAATGAATTTTTTGAAATAATAATTTTCTTGGAAATCTTTAATAATAAAATAAATTCGAAGGATAAAATTTTAGATAATACAAGGGAAGGTATTTAAATTTTTTGCTATACAGATTAAAGTTTATTTCAATGCATGATTTAATACAGTCCGCGTGACCTTAAATACAA
>JAPMOR010121303.1:0-10613 GCA_026543865.1 Argiope aurantia | reverse complement strand
TGATTATTTAACAATTATTTAATAGAACATTAATTTCACAAGAATAATTTCTGTCTAATTATATGTTTCGAGTAAACACTGCCTTTCATGTCTTCAATTGAATACATTTTATGTACTTTCATAACTTCGAACAACACATGACAACACCACAGCATTTCAAAATTATGCTAGAATTATTAATGGCTATTTGTGCATTATAAACCCAAAAGTAAGCCCCCACTGTGGTGAACACCATTCCATTCTATTATCATTGTGCTTTATACCATTCCATTCTATTACCATTGTGGAGAACACCATTTTGTTCTCTTATCCTTGAGATGCATCTTTTCTTCCTGTGTACAGATTAAAAAACGAAAACAAAGTGTAAATATAAAATGAATTTCCCTAATTAGTTTTCAATGATATGCAATTTAAATTTTATCAAAAGAACTAATGATTATTTGACTGATTCTATCTAGCAAGTACTGATCAAGTTATGCTAAAAGAATGAATGAATACAAAAAATGTAATTTAAAGATTTAGGATACTCTATGAATAACTATACTTTATGTATTGTTCTATTATAAATTGAACAAATAAGTTCTCAAAAAAGTTAGAAAGTACAGGGCATATTATTTCCCATGGTACACGTAAAAAGCTTCAACTAATAACCAAAAGTTAATTTGTAAACCTTTAGACGTAGGCATGTATGGTTAGAAAAATGTTTTTAGTGACTTAAAGAATCATATTTTTTCTTATCTCAGTTAATATAATAATTAAAAAATTCTGAAGGATATATTTTTATGTACTCTTTCGGTCATATTAATCATGTTTAATAAATTATTCTTGACATACACACGTTTGAAACAAAATTTTCACTCATTTGCGACCAAAACCTATTGAGTTTCGATAAATCAAGGGGCACCTCGAGAAAATGAAGTCCATCGTTGAACGAGGCAGATATCAAAATAGTTAAATTCATCCTAAATTTGATGTCCAAAGTTCTTGAACTTTGGAATCTTAGTCACAGGAAAACAGAAAATTTTGTAAAAATTGTTAGCTTTTCAAAAATATTTTAATGTATGTGACGTATAGAGCCTAAAACTGTATGAAAATTTAATTTCACCTTTTTTAGTAGTGTTGGATACATTTACTGAATAAAAGACTTAAAATATCTTCTATATCATTAAAAAAATTGCAAATGAAACTGTTTACTTTTTTTTGAAAGTTTAGAAATTTATAATCAAGTCTGGTATGAGTGTATATGCTGCACATTTATTCATTTAAAAATATGATGAAGTAAATTAAAATCCCGTTTTGAAATTATATCTACTTCGTAACTGTTAATCGTGGTCAGGAGAAAGTTTGAGAGCAATCAAACTATCACATCTTGACATAGACAATGTGTTTAATTTTAGATGGTAGGAGAGTGCGTGGCTATTTTAAATATTAACAAATAGTAACACACATTTAAAGAAGATGTTTTTAATTTTTTTAATCTGATGATAGTCTCTATTACATCAGCATAGTTAATGCCCAAGTGGTAATGAGAAATTATAAACAATTGTTTCCTTCTAGCAAAGTAATAGGAAAAATATTTCGTAAAATTAGATTTAAGATAAGTTAAATATAATTTTGAAAAAAATCCAATATTTATTTAGTTTTCTATGTATTAAGTTTTAAAAACCATTTTCTTTTTCTATTGCAATATTTTCTATTAATCAATAAAAATGACTGAAGTTATAGAATGGGGCAAATTGTAACAAATTAAGAGTTGCGAAATTCATCTTGATTTGTTTTTGATCATGAGTTCGATTTTCTCTTTTAAATGCATTTCTCTTTTAAATGCATCTTTCCTCAAAAAAAAAAAAAATAATAATAATAATTTCCCAATAACTTACCTTAGAAGGGATCTAAAAAAGAATATAAAAATAAATTATTAAACACCACATTTACTAACTGATTAACTTGAAACATATGTAATGGTAAAAGTATACAGCGATATAATTAGTAAGAGATGAAAACAAGAAAATTTATAAGGAAAAATTAAATGTTTGAAAAATCAAAAAAAAATGACAAAAGAAAATTTAGATTTATCTAACAGATCTTGAAATAGAAAATATTTTTTTCCTAACTTACGGAAATGCAGAGAGCAATTCTGATGATATATTACTTCAGCAATAATGTTACATTTTTGGATTACTTCTGATGATATATTATGATATGTATGATGATATGATATATTATTTCTGATAATATAATATATTACTTCTGATAATATGATATAATATACTTTGAAGCTATGTCAAGGGTTATGTTGGGGAAAACTGCATAATTTTCAGCAGTATTCAGGTGATGAAAATAATGGTTGATTTGACATCCCTTATTTAAGTTTTAACGTCATCCCAGCTAAAATACATTTGATCCTTATATATTTGACGTTAATCAGACCAAATGTTTCTTCTTTGAAATCGAGTCTCAAACCAAAACTATTTCAGTTCCGAAACCAAAATATTAAAAACAGACCTTCGTAGCCTTATTCTCATGAAGAAAAAAAAATTGTCATGAAATTTAATTTTCAGAATTTAGAAACAAAATATGAACGATACGAAGGAGTCTTTATCTTTTGTTTTCTCTGCCTTCAACTCTGTATATAGACCTGGTTGGTTAGTAATTTTTCTATATTTTATTGTTATTCATTCGGTAACAATTATTATTCCCATAATAAGATTTTCATATGTTTTGTGCATTTTAAAATAAAAGGTAGTAATAAAATAATTGTAAAGAGAAAATAATTGTAAATATTTTGATTCTTCAAATTTTATTTTTATAACTTTCTCTACATCTGCTGCAATTTGCCCCATGTCCGAGGGAATTTGTAATTGCTGACAAATTCTAAAAATGTTTCTTTTGCTAAAATCAATAAAATTGTTGAATGCTTTCACTCACGAACATTGAAACTCAGGACGTATCTTTGATGAAAGCGTGTCTGAAATCAGCCTATTTTCTAAAATCTTTGCCAACAGACTACCATTTATATAATTAAGAATCAATTAGAAGATTTTTTTTCACAAGATTTTTCTCGTTTTCTAAATGATGGATATTTTCAACTATTCTTATAAAAGACATTTTACTAGTACCTCTTATTTTATCCAAGAAAGTTTAAATATTTTTTATATTAAATATTTAAAGACTTTTAATTATCTGCTTGAAGAGCATAAAATTGTTTTAGAAATAGATACTCAATTATGAAACATTCTCATCCAAAACTTCAAATTTTTGAAAACCTATATATTTATAAATTTTATCATATCTAAATTTTAAAGCAAGATTAACGAATCAGGTTACAGTTGCTGTTAGAATTCCTTAAATAATTGATGATATTCCTTGAGGATGGAACTTTTATATTAACACTTTAAGAACATAAATAATCTTAGAAAACGCTCTTTATCTCCTGTTCCAATATGCTGGATATTTTCCGATCGATAATTTAAGTAATGCAAACTAATTTCTTGAAACCTTATAAACTGGGAGGAGTTATTAATTTCATGTGATCGCTAAAGACAGGATTAAACTTGTTGCAAGATCTGCGAAGAAATTAATGCTGAGGGATTTAGGATAAATAACCAAAGAGAATTTTGTAGTAGAATTTAACTCATTAGAAGAAGATACATGCACTTTTATCTTTGGAATGTATTTAAAACAATGTTGTCCAGTTTTATTGAAGCTCAGTTTATTTAAATCCAGAATATTTGAATTAAAATGTACATGATATGAAAGTTTATATGAAATGACCAAAAAATTGTACTTACTTTCTTCCATAACTGGAAATAATGAATTCTCCATTGTCTTTTAATTTTTATTTTTGAATTTATTAAAATTAAGTGAATTGTTTTAAACAAAAAAAGATGTCTTTGAGTTGTAATTTTATAATAAATTGGTTTGTTCGATAATTCAAAATAATAAAAATGTATTCAATCCATAATACTGTCAAAAAAACTTTCAGCTCGACACTTTATAAATTAAAGCCATATGAAAGGCACCAGCTATTTAAAATAATAAAGTTGTGTTGGAAAATAAACTTTTCTCTCTGATTGTCAAGATATTGCGGATATTGTATTTCTAAGTACCAATAACATCATACATAATACATTTTTTGTCACATATAAACCGATTCAATGAATCTTAAAGAATTAACTTTCAAATCTCATTCCATAAGAAGGTTGAGGGCCGCGGTGGCCTGGTGGTAAGGTCTCGGCTTCGGAACCGGAGGGTTTCAGGTTCGAGACCCGATTCCACCGAAGAGCCGTCGTGTAAGGGGGTCTGTTGAACGTTAAATCCGTCCTGACCAAACGTCCTCCCGCTGGTGTGGTGTGGAGAGGGGGGTGCCAGCTCAGGTGTCGTCCTCGTCATCTGACCGCGGTTCAAAATTACGAGGTCCGTCCCAAAATAGCCCTAGTGTTGCTTCAAACGGGAAGCTAATATAACTAAACCAACCAACCATAAGAAGGGGGAGGAGGGGAGAGCTCGGATGCTGAGATGAGAGGCTTTCAGTATGATGCTTGGTTTTCGATTTACTAGTGGGTGCAAAAGTGATAGTGACTTTTTCTGGGCTCATCATTGAAGTTGGGTTATAATTATGTATTACACATTAGTGCAGTATGGCCAAGGATGGCTCTTTCGCCAGAAAACAAAAACCAAACTATGTATTACACATGCACAGCTAGTAATGTTGCTTTTATACTCCTACCAACCAGCGATGTTATTTGTCGCAGTAATTTTACTTCTTTTTTGAAACTAATTTAAGCCAGGGGCTTATCTCCATTGTTGCATTTCAAAATCATTCCTATATAGCTGCTGTAACACATGTACGGGGATGCGGAACAGCCGGACTAATGGCAGAGTCTCACTTCTTCGAAGAGTGTAGACCTCGGTTGTGTGTTGATCACATACCGATAATGTGGCATACCCCCTGAAAAAAGATGTAATGGGATGTGATTTTGATTTTATAACTGAATTTATATCCCTTTTACTAGGTGAGATGGCTTGTCACGAGTTTAAGACTTTCTTGTCGTGACCAGAAGTGCTAGATTGGAATGATTTTTCTTATAAATTATATTCAAACCAAAGATATGGGTGGAAAATATGATTTTCTCAACTTTTTAACTTATTAGAATGTAAGTTGTTTTATAATTCTCAATCGTCCATAAGTTTGATCAAGTCTTGTATTCACACATTAGCAATAAAGTTAGCAAACCAAAATAACAGATAATATAAAAGCAGAATTTTTGTAAGAATTATTATATAGAGATAATTATAGAATTTATTATAATATAGATGATTTATTCTGTGTTTGAAAACGTAATCATATTGATTTTCTGATGTAGCATCGCTACTTCCTATAAATGAATAAATATTTTTCCTGGTAAAACATCTGAGCTCTTATTTAGAAAAAAAAATGAAGTATTATTTGATAGTTTTTGAAGCATTTCTTATAAAAAAGACAATAAAAAGTTGCAAATTTTTTAAGGACCAATCTTATAATAACCTACCTTTGTCCATTTTCTATTTTCGCAATACATTAAAAATTCGAACTACCATTTAAATACAGAATTACATAAGAAATTCTACATACAAATTCTGTAAGTTTCTTCAGATTATTATGGTTAATCTTATGCAAATTTATTTTATAGAACACTTCATATTCTTTTCTATTTGCACTCTTATATCTGATTGATAGAAAATCGTATAGATATATAGCAAATCTAGATGCAGCAAAAGAAACTTCATATTTTTATGCAATAAAAGTTATAAAGAATCGGTCTGAGACTGAAATGGACTAACAAAAACATGCGGAATATTTTTCGAGTTAAAATTTTTCTACATATCAGTTGATTTTGGATTAAAATTTTTTATAATTCCTCATATGAAAATTTTTATAATTTTATATTATAGCACTATTATACAGTATATTATAAAAAAAGAACTAAAATTCACATTTATTAGAAAATTTTATCCACAATTTATGAAAAATTTATTATCAATCATGACGAAAGCAGTTATGATTAATAAAGAATATTTTTTGTAGAATCAATTTTGAGAAACTGCATTAGGACCATTAACATTTTTAGTGCTTCTCCAATGTGTTTGTGTAAAAAAATTTTCAATCCCAAAATTCCATAACATTAAAGAAATTGCTCTGAAGTTTTTATTTTAATTATTATTATATTTAAGAGGTTACATTTTCTTTCATCTAGAATAAATCTGAGAGTCTATCTTTAATATAAATTGAATTTTCAGATAAATCCATTCGAGAAACTATTAATTGCAATTGTTTTTTATGATATGATTTCCAGAATATTTCTATATATATTTTCAAACATAGTAGACAGGATGAAAGAAATTATTTAGTGAGTGGGTTATGCAACTCAAGGGAAACTGAAACTACATAGCTTCGAAATAGTAAAGATTTGAAATTTTCAATTCCCTTAAAGTTCTTAATCATTAATAGTAAAATCATTATATAAATTAGAAAAGTATCTATATCTTTATAATGAACATCTTTTGTATTAACGCGATTGATATCTTAAACACTTTAGAAGATAATGCTATTCCGGTATAAAGAAATTGCATTATACTTGAATATCTTTTGGCTCATAAATGATTTGCAAAATCACGCCTTCGAGAACCCGGATGGCCATTGATTTTATTCTATGGAAGATTCGTTTTGTGAATGATCCTGAAAAATGCAAATGTCTTTGCAATTTCAATGTTTCCGTTGGTATAATGATGAAATTAGTAAAGAAAGGTGACGCATTGGGTGCCATTGTTTCCATCAGACTATTGTTCTTTCCTATAGTAGGGCTCGTTTTACTTCGAAAAATTAATTAAACATAAATACTAATACTTTAAACATTAATCATCTAAGATTCTACGGCGTTTGTTTGTTTTCATATGCCGATTCCAAACAGTTTACTATCTTTAAAGAAGACAAAAAAAAATGCTATCTCTCCCATCTTGTGGACAAGATCTTTTTTCGAAGTAAAGTATTCCAAGTGTTCATGCTATATTTATTTATTTACTTTCAGTTTCAAAACTACTTATCCTCGAGGAAAAAAATATTCAAAATAAGACAAAGAAATGTCCCTCATTCTCGCTTTCTAGTCATTTTATTTCTGGTTTTGTTTTATATTCATTGTTTTAATAAGAATGAGTTAAATCAAACCATTCTAGCCCCAAAGCTTGAAATCTGAGGATAAAAAAAAACCTTCTCCAGATTTCATTTAAGCTCAGCTTCTATTTTATTCACTTACAAATAATTGAAGTAAAAAAAATCCACAAGATAATCGATAAAGTCCTTTCTATACCTCAGTTCATTTATCTAAATGAGGAATAGTTCCGTGGCTGTGGAGACATGTCCATATGACAATTCTTCATTCTCCAAGAAATGTGGTGATGTCTACAGAAAACGGAAATAGACAGGCATATTTTTTCTCTTTTTATTAAAAAATAGAAATATTTTTCCTGAGTCAGAAAAAATGACAAAAGATATGACAAATGGAAATTGGTAGAACCCCCTACATCTGGTAAAATCAGTAAATTGTAATCGTCTAGAAGTTTATTGCTGAATCGACTAAAAACAATGATCTATAACCTTTCTTTCAAATTCCTCGCTTGACACATTCTTTTATGTTTTGATAAGATTCCTTGAAACAGTTCTAGGAATGATAAATAAATAAATAAAATAATGATAAAATTATTTCAACTTTTGAGAATGTTCTCTTAAGAACTTCAGAAAATATTTATTTGTGAATTCGTTAAGCAATAAAAGAACAACAAAAAAATCAATATTCATATCGATATTCATAATAGTTCTTATTCGCAACATTGCAAATTATTTTTTCAGTTTTTTAATTAAACAATTAATTCATACTGAAATATTTGTAACAAAAATTTTAAATAATTATAGGATAGTTTACAAATATTATAATTTGCAAATGTATTTTCAAAAATAAATATTTCGTGGATGATTTTGCGTTTTATTATTATAATAGTAAAGCATTATTAAAATTAGTAAATTTTTTTTCTCATCTTGTAATATTATTTAATCTGACAGACAAAAGAATAAAATGTTATTTTTTTGTTTGGTTACAACTGTATGGTTACTAGGACAACTATTTATTTAATTGATTCTAAAAATGAAACCAGTGAATCTGTCTGCCCCGAATAAGTTGCAGTTAAGGTTTAATCCCCCCCCCCCCCCCCCAGGTAAAATGGTGAATTTTGGATAAGGCTTTGTTTAACAATGAAGAACCATAGTTATGAAATATAGAAATTTGGAATGCAGGTAGCAATTTTACTAAATTTATTGTTCAAGTATATATTTTGGAAGCCTGTTTTCTGGATCAATTGAAACCAATGTTTGAACTCGATCTAGACTTTTAGTTATAAAATCACATAACCGATCTTCACTGATTTATGTCCGTATGCTTTGGTCTTATTGAATCTGCATGTATATGAAAGTACAGACCCACAGGTGCGTAACTTTTGAAACATTTGATTTAAAATTTGATATGAATGTAATTTTTATTTACTAAACCAGATCGCCAATTTTTATCGTTTTGTAGTTATCGAGTTCACTTGTACTTGGAAGGTCAGACTAATAATTTTTCTCTGAATGGAATTTGTTCCAAATTTGATAGAAATCCACAAATTAGGTCATATATCAAATTTCCTGCATTTAATTCAAAGCGTATTTGAGTTATCGTGTTCATAAACAGACCGACAGATAGATGGACGCCCATAATGCTAATAACACGATTTTATTATCGAACTCAGAAAAGTTTGAAACATGGGGATTTGTTCAAAATTTTGGCAATCAAAATACTTTCTAGATACTAAAGAGGAAGTAATAAAACTGAAATCGCGAATGTTTACCTTATTAGCTCCTTTTCTTGACAACTATAATAAATGAAAAACGAATTGTACAAAAATTAATAATTAAAGAATAATTACGAAAGTACAAATAATTAATATCAAATAGTAAAGAATTAATTTATAGTTTTTCAATTAGTCCGTCAAATTATGAGAGTAATTAATTAACTATATAGAATACAGATATCAAGGAAAGAGAGAAATAAGATTTATAAAATTTCATACATGTTGTGTTATGCATCGTATATATTCAAAACTCCATTCCTTTCTTCGTTAATAAAGAAAATAAGTCTTTAATAAAATTAATAAGATTCAATCAAAAATGGTGTCTTGTTACCATAAAAAATATGTCCACTTGTTGGTATGAATTTTCCAGCTGAAGGGAAAGATCATAAAAATCAATGATATGATGACAATTCTAGTCTCATTCTTATCGCACTGTACTACATAAGTATAAGCATTCTGATTTAAAATCAGTTTCACACATGGCCAATATATTTAGCAGTCTTTAATGTGGATGACCATATCAAAAATAGATGTAGCTGCCAAAGGGACTAGTTATTACACTAATAAATCATTTAATTCTACGACCAATCAGTTTCATTTTTACCTGATGTACCTTTATATACTGAAAATAATAAATATTATTAGTAGACAGTAAGCAGGTTTTATACATCTAGATACAAAAGTAATGTTGATTCATTAATCATATTAATCAACCAGAATAGTAGTTTTTGATGGAGAGCCTTGTCGGTCAGCCTATAATCTCCGCTCCCTAAAAAATGCTATTGGAATTTATCCGTGCAAAACATAATATAACATAATAATGTAGTGCAGAGTAATTTAAAAGTTTTAGTAGCTTGTGAATACATATTAATCAAGGGCATAGTCCGTTGACTTGTCTCGAAATTTTAAAGCATTTAGTTTTCCAGTACGAATTAACTCAGATAACCAAGGTTATAAGAGAAGTTTTCATGTCTTCATGAGATTTCTAATCTTTTATTCTAATCTTTCTAATATCTAATCTTTTATTTCAATAATATATAAATTATATTACACCGAGGTTTACCAATTGTTAGTTCATTATAATTATGCTAAAGATACTTAAAATATATTTTCAATTCACTGTTTCAAATCTAAGAAATGTCCTACAGCTAAATACTTCTCATTCTTCATTCAAAGTCAGATCTTCAATGAGAGACTTTTACTCCTTCAGGTATTTCTCATTTAATTGGAATTTTTTTGGAAGTCCCATCATTTCTACATATTTAATAATCGAAATTTAAAGCAAATTAATAATTGAATAAGGAGGAATATATCATAAACTGAAGCTTCATTAATTCAAAATTATCATAAAGACTTTATTTAAATAACAATTATGAGTCGATTTCAGGAAACGAAAGAAAAACAATCATTGAACACTCATTAAGAAATGAATCAATTTGCTGATCTAAAGTGGGCATTTAAAAATCAAGAATTACAGTGCACTGTGAATTTATTAAAATAAATATATCTGTTTATTAAGTCTTTAAATTATTTCTTTGTAAAGTAAATAATACGAAACGAGATTTTCTGAAGATAACATTGGAGTAAGGGATTTATTTCTATGCCTTTATTGATTTTCTTGTCCTGAACATTTTTCGTCAATAAGTGTTCTTTCCGTTTTGAAGATAAAGATAAAAGTTCCTTTCAATGAAATT
>JAPMOR010121301.1:38879-165695 GCA_026543865.1 Argiope aurantia | reverse complement strand
CGATTTTAAATATTAGAATCCGCTTCAATATCCATCGGTCTCTTTCACTGAGCTACTCTTTCAGCCCACTATTTTGCTTTGCTGAGTTTGTCTTGCCGCGCTGTGTGTATACTGTACTGACTTTAGACACCGTACCTCTAGAAACGCCTAAAAGTTAAGATGTTTCCACCACACTTGATTCAGTTAGACGGGCTTCTACAATTTGAATTTTTTGAAAATCTGAGTGGTCCAACATTTTACGCTTTTGAAAAAAATCCAAGAATTACAGAACATCAAAAAAGTTAACACATACTACCAGCATATATACATTGCTATTTATAAAAATACTGGTGGCTATTATTATATTTTAATGCTTACGAAGCGCATTCAAGAGTGTCACTTTTATTCACAGGTGTTTCCATTATTTTGATGACCACCTGTAGCACTTATCATATGTTAGCACGAACACAAAAATTAAGCAATTGAATTTGTATCCCTCTTTTCATGCGACTTTTCCACCTCATTGTAATAAAATATGCAAAAAACTCAAAATAAATTATTCGACCCCTGTGAACACGTTGATATCCTTTAGTAGCACGAATTTTTGGATTATAATGCATGAAATGATATGGAGAGTCTCTGAAAAATCTGGAACTCAAATTTTGCATGGGGAAATTTTAGTACTAATTATTGTAACTGAAATCTTCAAAATCAGTCCCTGTAAACTTGTTGACTTGTCTTTCGGTAGCATGAATTTTTGTATTGTGCAACAAGAAAGATTCTCATGACGCCTTTTTAAGCGTAAAATGTGTGATGAAATATTTGTGCTCATATTTATAGCATTTACACAGGCAATCCAAACCGAATTTATCAATTCCAATCCTTTGCAATCTCACACAGCCTTGCCTTTTTTTTGTATATTAGCTTCTCCTACAATGATCTATTCACTTTTTATCTGGTACACAAATTGGAATGACGTTCATTCTTACTGTATTGAGTTATCATTTTGAGACATTTTGATTTTTTCCTACAATATTAAATGAGATGTGATTTCCCAGACCACTAGTCTTAGGAAGTGACTATCCACCGATAATCCTATATTAATATCATTATTGATAAGAGTGATAGTTCATGACCAATAGATAGACAAATCTGATATTCGAATTCTTAAGAGATAGTTATATGGGTTGAAGATTTTAAAGTAATGTAAAATTTGGTAGCTTGCATCTTCCAAATTCTTCGCCAAGAAGGAAGTGTGTCTAGTAATTATTTTAAACTAATTAAATGTTAATTATAATATTTCAAATTTAATATTTGCACCATTCATAAACCCAAGTTTAAACCAGGTTATTGCGAGTAGATTTTCGATCCAACTTCCAGTGTCGATCAATGGTTAAATTGGCCAAATCTGTAAAGATTTCACAAATATCAAATCCTAAGAACATTTCCAATTTTCAAAATTTTTTTCTGTTGTTTTATACGTTTCCTTTTACCTTGCTACTAAAATTATTTCTTATTGTTTGGAGAACTCTCTACTGATAACGAGTTGTCGATATTAACTATACAGGGTGTTTCAGTGAACCGTTTCAGAACTTCTAAGAGAGGTAGAGTACATCCTGACAACTCGAAATCATAGAGCAATGTGGGGTCGGAAATGCTTTCCTGAAGCGTTGTTGTACACAGAAGCGCCATAAAGAAAAGAGACAGTAAATGAGAAATCGTTTTAATGATACATGAAAAGGATTAAAGTAAATGTTCGAAGTTTCTTCTACAGGCTACAATGCACGCCTCACATCTCCGAAGCAGGGGCATCCGAACATTCAGGAATACTCCAGGCATATTTCGAATCTCTCCGGCAGCTACTGCGACACTTGCTCCTCAGCAGTGTCAACAGGGGTGTCATAAACTAGCGATTTCATATGACCCCAGAAATAAAAATCAAGATATGATAAGTCGGGTGACCGAGCAGGCCAACGCACGAGACCCCCACGTCCGATCCACCGTTGACCAAATGTGACATCCAGGTAGTTACGAACATCTCCGCTATAATGGGCAGGGACTCCATCGTGTCGGAACCACATTGTCTGTTGCGTCGATGCAGAAATCTGTTCATCTCTCAAAAGTTGTGGCAATACTTGCTGCAGAAAGAGCAAGTACGTAGGTCCGGTTAGACGACCCGGTAACAGGTAAGGTCCGATGAGGTGATATCCCACAATACCGGCCCATACATTGACCGAAAATCGATTCTGTGCTGCACGACGTCGTATTGCATGCGGGTTCTCGACCGTCCAGATATGGTCGTTATGCGTGTTGAAAATTCCTTCCCTTGTGAAGAATGCCTCATTGAAAAACAACACTTCAGCAGGAAAAAGGGGATTTGTAGCACATTTTCCCAGGTACCACTGTGCGAAAGCAATACAAGGTACATAATCCTCCGGTTTCTGTGTCTGGACACGCTGCACGTGAAACGGGTGCATGTCTCCTGCTCGGAGAATCCTCTAGACGCTGCAATGGGAAACCCCAACCGCGTTTGCTACACTTCGTCTATTCGTTCTTGGATTCCCCTGTACATGCTGCAGCACATTCTGTTCGGCGTCTGCAGTCCGTGTTGTTCTTACCTTGTCCCTGTGAGCTGTTTCTAATGAACCTGTCTCAGCTAACCTCTGGTGCAGTTTTGCAAAGAAATTATGACTGGGAATACGCCTCGTCGGATATCGTTCCGCATACAAACGCTGTGCGGTTGGCCCACTACAATTTGCAGCCCCGTACGCCAAATGCATATCGGCTAACTCTGCGATCGTGTAATGACACATCCTACTAACTTGGCGTTCTTGTGCGATATGAAGATTCCCTGCACGAAAGCTAAGACTTTTCGCACAATGCCATCTACCGTGTCAGGAAAGCATTTCTGACTGCCCATGGGTATATGATTTTGGTTCGTCAAGATGTACCCTACCCCTCTTAGAAGTTCTGAAACGGTTCACTAAAACACCTTGTATAGTGATCATCCATTCCAAATCACGTCAATGAACTCTCTTTCAACTCCTCAAAAGCAGCCGTTGAAGAACATTACATAAGTAAATATTATTGGAGTTGATTTAAACGAGCAGGGACGGAAACGAAAAATGTTTATCAGAGATGTACAGAGATGACATAAGTATGTAGGATCAACGGAGACTAAATAATATAAATAGATAAAAAAAAAATAGAAAAAAACTGTATTTTCATAATTTTTCTTTTCAATAGTTTGTTTCTTTTATCATCAAACTGTTTATATAGATAAAAATACTGTTGATAAAAGAAATAACATGCTGAAACATTATCTGGATGAAAGTCTTTCTTTTTTGCACGAGAAATTACTAAATAGAATAATTAAATAAATAACCAAAAATAAATTTAATAAAAATAGTAAAATTAATGAAAACAGTACACTGAAAATAAAGTTAATGAAAAAAGTTTCTTAATAATAATTTCTTACCTTATTAAAAACAAAATTTTTCATTTTAATTATTTTTACGCTTAAATATTTACTTTATAGCCTTCTATATTAAATATTATGTTCTTTTGAAAAACATTTTTTTTTTTCAAATTCAGTACCAGGTATACAGAATTGTATAGAATTTAGTTCTAAAATTTAATTTAATTAATTAAATAACTTAGAACTATATTCAAAAAACATTTTAATACAGTTGAATAAACGTAATAAAGTTGAATAATTGAATAAATGTAATAAATTTTGAAATTGTAGCATACGAGAAGGTGAGGTGACAAATAAATTATAAATTCTGTCTCTACAAACATGAAACAGATGAAGTTAAATAAAAAAGATACACAAAAAAGATCAGATTATTAATGCTTATAAAAAGATTAAAAATTATGTTTATTAAAACGCTCATAGTAATTTACTATATTAAAAAATATTTTTAAACTTGTAAATTTTTTCATCATTAAAAACTTTTTAACAATTCTTAATATTTTTTTTTTGAATATAATATATATTCGACTAAACAAATTTGCTGTTTTAACACGTGAGTGTATTGTACGTGTACGTGTGTATAATATGTCTCATAAAATTATTTTTTGTAACTGCTACTTTTTGTCTCCACTGAATTATTTACTGATTGATCGACTTCCCTAAGTGCAGTACTGTATCACTAAATTTTTCATTGCGTGTACAGAGTGGTACAAATAACGAACCATTAATTATCAGAATTTTTTAGCCTTTTTAACAGATTAATACCTGTCCATATAAATTGGAAGATAATTTTACTCATCTTCACACGAACTTTTTCACTCTTTGCAATGCAAAACAATAAGAAACCTGACAATACTGCCAAACCCTCACCATGTTTGATAGTGATAACGTACGAACTGCCAAAAGAAGCCAGAGATTCACTCCAACTGTCAGGTTATGTATTACACATTAAAAAATTTGCAATCACCGTGCACACTAGTAGATAGGAAAAAGAATACCTCGAATTAAGCATGTCGCGTATCAGGTCACAGCAGTTTTTGCGATAAACTACCAGTAGGAAAGCTAGTAGCTAGTTGTAGCACGCACTTTAAGCAATGTTTTAAAAAAAATTTATCAGACATTTTATTAAGCAAAAGTTTTATGACTGAACTTATTGAATAAGCACAGTTAGTGCCTTATTGAAACTGGTAGTGAGAAAATGTGTGAATTTGCTCCATTTTAGTTAGTTAATGGGAAAAAATTCGTAAATTTTATTTTAAGATAAATTAATTGATTTCGTAAAAAAACTCTTACTTATTTATTTTATCAATGTATCAGGTTATACAAAATAATTTTACATTTTTAATAAGTGCAATATTAATTTTTAAATCAATATAAAAGTCCGAAACCATACGATGAGGCAGATTGTAACAAAATCTTGGAGTAAGTTGTAACACCCATTTTCCTCGTGTTTCGATTTGCGTAGTTAAGACTTGTGTAGCTAAGACTTTACTGATATCATGCCAAGTACTTCATTTTTTTTTAAGTAATTCACGAGCAATTGCTGATTGAAAGAAAGAAAAATAAATTCTTATTTACAAAAGATGACAAAATGAAAAGGAAATAAGTATATACGTACATATCAAGCAGATAATATCCAATCATATGAAATCACACCAAAACAAAGCACATAGTTGCATCACACATCGAAGAAAATAATGTTAGAAATGAAAGTGATTACGGAAAAAATTATAAATCTGAACGATTCTATCCATTTATTTTCTTGCTTCAGATTGAGAAATTACAAAAGAAAATCTAAACGGATTTCAAACAATCGAACTGCGTATGAGTTACCTACAATCGAAGTCTTAGAAAAAAAATATTAAGTATTAGAAATGCAGCTGAGTTATTCAATATTTGTTACCTGTCTCTCCTTAAATATATTTAAAAAAATGCAAAGCGTTTGTCTTTCTTTTGGATATGCTAAATTAAGATAAGAATTTACATCTACGAAACAAGATAAAACATATTATTTGATGAAATGCGGTTATTTACTTCGGATTGCTTCCACTAAAAGTAAGAAAGTTGGCTTATCAGAGTGCTAAAAGTATTGGCATTTAAAATATGCTTTTTCCTGGCATAAAAATAAAATGGCCGATCAATTCTGATGATGAAAAATGTATGTAACACTTAATTTTCATATCTGTGAGAGGTAACGATCCGTCATTTGTTTGTTTCCATTAGAATTCTGTTAAGGATTGACTTTTATTTTGATTAAATAATTTTCATCTTTTTTTTTTTTTGCTATAAACAACTTGATATCATTCATTATCACTATATCAAATAATAATAATATGTCTTTTTCATTTCTATTAATAAAAGAATATGAAAGACAAATATTTTAAATATTGTGGTTTTTATTGTTACAACTTGCTTAGCGTCTGTTACAACTTGTCTTAAGAGCGGGATAAGTTGTAACAGCTCATTTGTTTTGAAAAAATAATTATTCTGCTAAAATCATTAAAATTATCGATTTTTTTGTGTGCATATGATGAGTGAATAGTTGTATTATAAAAATAAACAGTTACAAGTGATAAACCCTTAATAATTTTAAAAATAGAAACAGTTTTTCTAAATATTGTTACAACTACACCAAGCTCACCTACCTTGAATACTCTGATAAAAATCAATGTCACTTTAATAAACGTTCACTCATTCATAGTCAATCTAAATCAGAAACTTATAAAACTGCTTATTATTCAAATTTTGCTTCTTACAGATTTCTTTATGTATTAGATTACCTATCAATCAAATCCAATCTAATCTAACATTTTTACTGCTGTATTTCTCCAAAACAGAACCTAATTGAAAATAAGCCTTTGCACGTCTTTTTTTGTTTTGTTTTTTCTAAGATGCTCGCAGTATAGCACTGGAGAACGATCACCCCTTTCACGAAAAGGATTAATGGCTGCCGAATGACGACACGATGTTCAAATTGACAACAGTTCAAGAAATTTTAGGGGAATATATATATATATATATTCGATTTTAAGGAAATATGAATTTAAAAAAAAAGTTATAAAAGAATCACAGAAGGCTCCCAAGTAAGGATCTTGTATGTTTCTACAAAAGAAGGTTGGATTTTTGGATGGTCCGAAAATGTTCAAACATGTGCATAGGAGAAATGCCAAGAAGAATAAGTGCGACTATTATTTTCAGAGCTAAATGCGTCATCAATGAATGGATTATTGACAAATGAACAGTGTCTAGTTGTTAATAAAACTTACATTTAAACATTTGCTATTTCATTGACGATTGTTAGATATATTGCCTGACGAATTCCAACAATGACAATATTGAATGGATTGCTTAGAGATATGAACAAGTATAAATTATGCATTTTGATGCTATAAATATATTTAAAAGAAGCATGAAAAATAGATATTCTTTGAAAATATGTTATAGTATGGAATTAAAGATGACTAGATCTGATGTTCTGCTCTTACCCCACACCTGGGGTACATCTCAGATATGGGAATGAGAAGCTTCCGGAATGGTGGTTGGTTCTGGTCGCCCTGGCGAGTGCAAAAATGATGAAGGATTGGATACTCCCTACCTATGACAGGACGCGTCTAATACGGGAGATGGTGTACCCTTAGGATTCAGCCTAATTTCCATCTTGGTTGTCGCGGAGTCCTAAACGTTCCGTATATCAGAATGCTGACTGGCTCTTATGCGGTTTGTCTTTTTATTATGTCTGCCTGTCTTTTGTGACACTGTGGCACTATTCTTTCGTTGTAAAATCAATGAAAGCTTTTGATTATTTTAGCACCAGCATAATTATATTTCGAATACTAAGAGAAATTGCCGTCATTTCTCTGAAATTTTCTTTTTATGCTTTCCAGCTCATGTCACATCCAATTTACTGGCAAATACAGTTTGCTCTAGCTAACGGGCCCTATATTCTTCCCATTACTTGTATTAAATCTCTGGATCTTTCGAATCGGACGACATGAGGAATGTAAGTTTCTTGCAAAGGTGATAGCTGAAAAATATGCAGTTTACTATACATTTTGTTGCCCCAAACATTTGGTCACTTCTTTTCAAGATACATTTTTAGGAAGCATTCTGTGTCATCAAATGGACAGAATGAAGTTTTAGTGACATAGACAATTTTGATGATATGTTATCTGTTTTTCATTAACTGTTTCGGTCACAAGTTCAAAGACTCTGCAACATTTAATATTTTATCTTCTAACCTAAAATACGATTTAAAGGATAGTAATAAATATAGAAGGCCCTATATAGATATGTGTAACAGTGTATCAATGGTCCGTTTCTGAATTCTGTAAAACAAAAGATAGAGCAGATTCAAATCATTACTTCAGTTGAATTTGAGATTGATTATTATCTGTTTTTTCTAAAATTTTCCAAACCGGAAATTCCATTGAGAAATAATTAGATATGAAAATAACTGCATGTTATAGCTCAGCACCTAGTTATATAAATAATTTTGAACATAAGCTCGATGAATTTAATATTAATTGATTTGTTTGATCTCGAATAACATTCATTGATATGAAAATGGCATGACGAAATTCTGTATTTAAAACGAAAATTGCTTAACATCGTACACCTCTTCTTTAGATAACTGTAAAAGATACGAAGAAAAGCTCAATGGATCATTCATTGCTGAAAAGATCGTTCTTAGTTTCCCACTAACATCTGACATTGGCTAACATATCACCACAAAAAAATTATTATCCATAAATTGTTGGATTGATTTTATGAGAAAAATTACTAAATTTTTAATCCATTTTTGGTTGAAATGCGTTATATTTTCATTTAGCAACGTCTGTCTTTCATGCTGTTTCTTTTCTTTATCTTGTTGTAAAGAACTCGGTGTCTTCGACCATCTCCAAATCCTTTCATTAATCGTCCAAGATAAACATTCATTCAATCAAGATTTTACTGCTCGTTCTCGTTATTATTTTCTACAATTGATTTAGGGACGGAAAAATAATTACCCTTCACAGTTGGATTTTATGAGAAAAATTATTACATTTTTCATTCATTTTGGTTGAAATGCGCTACATTTTCATTTAGCATCGTCTGTCTTTTGTGCTCTTTCTTCTCTTTCTTTTTTGTCCTTCGACAATCCCCAAATCCTTTCATTAATCGTCCAAGATAAACATTCATTCAATCAAGACTCTACTGCTCGTTCTCATTATTGTTTTTTACGATTGATTCTGGGACGGATAATGTTTTGCACCCACAGGAGGAAGGGGTTTCCTTGGCGACGACAGGGAAGGCTCGAGAGCAACCCCTGCACCGACGTCCGGCGGACTGGCTGCATCAACACAATCAAGCCTGTTATTACTTACTGGCTCATTCCCTGCCGACGGTAATGGCTCGGAGGAATGCAGCCCACCGCAAGCATTCCAATAACTCCGCAGATCCCTTTTAATCCCTGCTTAATGATCGGACGACGCCGTTTTTTTTTAATAACACACCCGCTGCTCTGGAATCTCGACCGGCATGCCTCGCGATAAATGACGTCATTAAGCGACGTCATCAAAACGCTGATTTTCTTCTTTTTCTTGCCCAGCTGCTGCTGCTTTTCGGACATTCCAAACCCGCGGTCCCTTATTTTGTTTGCTTTTTTTTTCCCATTTTTTTTTTCTTTTCATCCTTCTGCTTTTAATCAAATGGAATAATTTCTCACCAACATTCTAGAAGTTTAAGGCTCTTATGGGGATTTAAGATTTGGAAGGGGCTCAAATCTGATGCTCTTTTTCTATTTTTATTATAAGCGATTTATTTATCTTTATAAAAGATTTCTTCATTGGAAAAGGGAGAGACTGATCATTTTTCGAGAGGCGCTTAATACGATTGTACTAATGAACGACACAAGGGAAGGTAATATCTTTAATCTCAAAAAGAGAGTTAAACTTTCATCAAAATTAAAACGTTAAAAGAATTTGTCATAGGATGTTATCATTTCTGTAGCAAAGAAAAGATTGTCTTTTGCGTTTACTTTGTGAGTTTAAATAAAATGAGCCATTAAATTTTAAACAAATATTTTTTGACGTAACGTTAGAATAAGAAAAACAAATCTAAAATATTTTAATAGTTACTATTAAGAAATAAACTACATGAAAAATTAAAGCAACATTAATTTTAAAGAATTTCTTTTTTTTATTAAAACAATAAAAACAACAAGAATTTAAATGAATTTTTCCCCATTTATCAATACATTCTAAATAATGCAATAGGTTGAATTTGCAAGATTTAAAACTAAATTATCTCAAAGTTTTCAAAAGAAATCACAAAATTTAAATCAGCAACTTTTTCACCCTCCCTAATAATGATTTTTATACCCTTCTCGCCGATTCAAAATTAAGCAATTTGGTCAAATTACAAATGTTCAGATTTTTATTTTTAGGCTCCGACCCATAAGTGCTTTGTACTTCGTAGAAGAAGAAGTGGGACGACAATGCTTTTTTGGACACTCTCTCTCTTTTTCTAAACTGAACGAAACAAAAACTTGACATGGAATAACAGCTTTAATAAAAATATCCCATATCAAATTTTATTTATCTGAGTCTTTGAATTTTTCATATATCTTGTTTGAATGAGTGCCAATGTATAGACTAACACACTGACAATCCTTCGGTAAATCTCGTTTTGAATTTGATGTATAACTTCATTTTAACTGTTAAAACTGTATATTACAATTTATTCATGAAGCCTTTCACGTTTTATAGTTATCGTGCTCTCTTGTTCACATTTAGACAGACAAACAAACTTCCTTTGAATGTCTTTCTTTCAAAATTTTATAGAATTCTATACATTAGGTATAAAGATCACTTATTAGATTTCATTTTTCTATTCAAAATGTTTTTGACTCATTCTGCTCTCAGATAGATAGACATAATTCGAAAAACATATTTTTCGGGCAGGGGGAGTACTGAAATATGGAGATTCATCAAAAACACGAGTTCTAAGTTTTTAACGATTTTAATATTTTTCCTTTCTATACTTCTTACTCCAGATAATATAAATTACTAATCATTTCTTATTGTTAAAGTGTATTTAATTTATAATAATAACATGAATTTAAAAGTTTACAATGCATGACTTTTATATATAGCAAGGTGCATTCCAGCATAACCAATTGCGTAAAATTCACTAGCATAACCCTTACTAATTTGCTAAGAATTGTTACTTCATCGCGCTTGTGTAGGATTTAAAAAAAATAAGGTTAACAAAAAAATTGAAACATATTTTTGTAAAGAGAAGGTTTGGGCGTAGCGATCTTTAAAAAAATTAAACCTAATTTTGGACCACATGAAAGATGTCCTAGTCAACATTTTAGCTGATAGCTTAAAAGCAAAAGACATCAGAAAGGTATAACAAAAATATCAAAAATAATCAAATATATATGAATATAAAACAGGATGAATGCGAGTGTGCTCGCACTTTTTGTTGTTGTTGTTGTGCACAAATTCACATTTATAGTGCAATACTGATTAAATTTGACACATATGCTCTTCAAAACGAAAAAAAAAATTATCATCTAAAACTTTTCCTGAATGAGTTCAATGTAAGTTTTTGATTGAATCTAAAAGATAATTCAAAAACCAAATTAGGTAAATCAGCAAGTTTTTTGCATTTTCCCCCGATGTCTTTTGAAAATGTTAACTAACAAAAGGCATTTTTGAACCATCTCAATTTTTAAAAAATGCCTCTGTAATGATACAAGCTTTATTCCTATATAATTTTTCTCTGATTTTTCCAAAGTTTTTTACAATTTAATTCTATAACTATTTGTAGCAAATGCTTTTTTTCTTGCCATGAAGAAGTTCAAACTAAATTCATTGTTTTGTTCAATCATTCAATCGTTAAGTTTTGGTCTATGTTAAAATTCAGTTTTAAAAAATTTATTGGACTTTATCATTCAAAGCAGGATTTTCACTTCCTCTTCTATTTCATAATATATACACTTTTTAATTTCCTTGAGTAATAATTTATTGTACACCCATTCTCCGAAATTTTCAGTTTTATTAAATAGAAATATTGATTTTTAAAGAAATGTATTCTATTTTAATAGTTTAATGAACAAGATATTCCACATTCCGAGGAAACAAGATAAATTCTCAAGCCACTTATGCTTTAATGAAATAATATTAATCAATTTTGTTTCAATATAATATCAGACGCCTTTAGCGATCATCAGCTTCGTTATAATTCTTTGTTACGTAAAGTTTCAATTGAATCATTTGTACGTAACATTCCTTTTGACTTTCACAACAAAGTACTTTTAAGTTTCAAATTTTCATAATCATGTTTATCACACTATTTTAGGAGCTTACACTATTATATTCACAGTTCTATGCGATTCCTGAATAAAAATTCCTATATTGAAGCATCAAACACCCTCATTAATAATTTAATTAAAAATGAATTTCCTAAAAATTACTGTAATGTCAATTTTTTAATTAAACAAGGTATGGTTTGGGATTAATCCTTTGGCTTAAATAAAAATAGAACTTTCCTTGCATATTATATCACTCAATAGGTGGCGCTGGGAGCTTACAATTTTTACCTAAATTACCGTTAGCTTTGTGTTTTTAATAAGCGGGAATCACAATCGATAGCTTAAAATTTCCTTGACTGTTGATGGTATGTTCTTGCCTTTCCTTTTTCTTTAGTGTTTTTTTATGGTATTTTGGTGTTTATTGTTTTTTTGTTATTGTATTTTTACTTATTAGTGGTTTTTCTTCTAATTTGTTGTTTTGCATTTTCCTTTCTGTTAAAATGGTATATCTCTTGGGCCTAATTTCAGGGGATTTTCGGGTCACGAAGGAATTATTATTAGACGTAATTGTCTGAATTTCCTTAACAGAAAAAATCCCTTTTTTTGAATCCCTGCCTGAGGGTGACCCTTGAAAAAGTCTTCAGGCCGGATTCTTTTCTTAATATTTTTTTATTTGGTTTATTTGTTTTTCCTTTTAACTTGATTTTTATACTTTTGTATCAGTTCATCTGTGTTTTAGAAGTAGCTGCATTTGCGCTCTCTAAATACTATGAAGTTTTAAGTTTTTACCTGTTCCACTTTTGGTTTTAGTTTGATTAGGAAATAATTTTTGTTGCGATTTCGAAACTGTTTCGCTTTCGTTTTCATTTTAGTTTCGTTTTCAAACTATTTCTTACTTTAGATTGGTTACTTATATATATATATATATATATATATATATATAATATCATATATATATAACTCATGATATCATATATAAAACATAAGTGTCTGCATAATTTATCCTCAAACTAAACACTGTCTTTCTCTGTAAAGAAACTTGACTTTCATGTTTTTCACATAAATTGCGCAAATAATAAGTGAAATGTTTCTTCCTTATCTTTCAATGACAGAAGAAAAATCACGAGAAATCTCATTAAATATTTGATAAAATAGCGGTAATGGTTCCAACAATGAAATGTAGTGCTAAAAATTATGCAAAAATAATTTTTTTTTTTAAAAATTGTCGAAATTTAGGAATAAAATTGCCCAACAAATAAATTGATATTACTAAAAATAATATTTTAAAATTTTAATATAGTGCAAAATCTATTTTTGCTCAATGATATTTTTGCAACTTATTTCATAGAAATGTTAAAACCTCTTTCAATTCTTAATGACTCCTAGGTGCAGATTTCCAGTTTTTTTGGTATGTTCGATTCTAGGTTTAATGTAACGTCAACACATACATCATATCCTTTAGTATCAGTAGAAGTAACCATAGAATTTGATATTTAACATAGTTATTATGCAGCAATAATTAATAATAATGATGCATAGTTTTTAATATTTTAACTCTACTTTTGACAGATCTCATATTACCTTAAGCTGTAAAAGCGCTCGCATCTGAAAGTGAAACTTCTTCTGGATGCATTATTCCACATGGCTGAACTTTTTTTCTGGCTTGTCAAGAGAAATTTGGTACAAAATGCTGAACAATAGAAGCGCCAAGTTACGCCTTAGCATGAATTCCTCCAAACGTATTCAGCGATCAATAATTTAATTTTTGCCCAATGACGATTAAGTGGAAGTTAAGGACTAAGTGTGATTGACCATGTCATGGAATATCATTTTTATATTTTCAAACAAATATCTACGATAAAGTCACTGCAACATAGGAAAATTGCACTAAGAGATATACACTCATTTTTTTTTTTCGCATTCGACTATAAAAATTGATTCCACTAGCATTATCTACCGAAAGACAGTAGATTAATACGCGTTGAGACTGTTTAAAGAAATCCATATCACGACAAATTTGCATATTTTTGACTTCTATTTCTTTTATCCCTTTTCTATTTTTAAACAAATTCTAAATTAGATAATATTTCTTAATGTGCAAATTATTAGAAAAACTCAAAAAGTTATAAACAGAGCCGCATTTAACATTTCTGGGACTTTTAGGTATTGTAAGTTTCTGAAGCATTTAATAAATTCCACAATATCAACGCAAGATATTTTTTTTATTTGATTCTACACAAGAAATTTTTAGGTAAACATAAACTGAAATGGCAAAGTATTTAATTTCATTCCATATTCAAGAGAATAGGTTTCAATGTCTCGTTTATAAAAAAAAATAATTCAAATCAATGGGAGTGGACACCCCAAAACTTTCTCACATATTATCTAATAAAGATGTTATCCCAGACAACACCTTACATGGCACTGCCGTCCAATAGTTACGAAATATTAACATATGGATTAAATTTAGCATTAACATATGGATTAAATTTAGCATTAGCTTAATCCATCGTGTCATCCTTGGCGAGTGTTTTGGTGACTATCCTTGACATGCTGTTAATAGTATCCAAAAATAGAATTTGTATTTTAGAGGTAATTATTTAATTGAGTGAAACAAAAACTTGATATATAACTACACTTGCAGTTATCAAAATCACATGCTAAATTTGCTATATGTAATCCATTGCGTTTTGGAGTTATCGCTTTTCATGTTCTTAAAAGTACAGATCAATTCCTTATTATATTTGTCTCGAAATTTGAAAAATGTCCGCACTACAGATATTAAATTTATATGCAGAATTTTATCTCTCTAGCTCTCTTCGTTTTGTAGTTAGTTATCGTGTTAACTTACACTCGAACAGCCAGCCGAACAAACAGACTCCCTCTGAGCAAATGTTGCTCAAAATTTGATAGAAAATTGCAAATTTGGTGTAAAAATCGTGTACTACATTTCAACTGTCTAGTTCCAAGCGTTTTTGAGTTATCTTTGTCACAGACAGACGGACGAGCATTTTTCTGAAATGCGTTTTTCGAATTCGGGGAAGTCTAAAACGTGGAGATTCGTCAAATTCTCAAGTTCGAATTTTTTTTGGCGATTACTATACTTTCTCTATACTACGTATACGAAAAAGTAAAAAAAAAAAAAAAAAAGCACTTTTAAGAACAGAGAGAATAATTGAAACCTTTTTTAGTGCTTTCTGAGCTTTAATAAAAATTTTGCTATGACCGTTAAGGTCAATCAATAAAATGAAATGGTAAAATAATTGAATCACCCAATTAATTAAGAAGCAAATCTGGTCAATCTAACTTCATATCTAACTTAGAAACTAAGCTTTTCCTAATATCCAAAGCTCCGTAGGCAGAAAAAAATAATCTTGAAATCAAATTTGTGAAAAGAAAGCCTTTGGCGTAGTTTGTCTATTTGATAATCCATCTCTGATAATCTCATAGAATAACTCCGTAGGAGCCGGTGTCTCAAAGACTCATGCTTGTGATTCGCTTACACCAGAAATTGTATTAACAGTAAGAAGAAAATTCTTTCAGAAAATATTCAACTGACAAAAAGTAATAAGTATATACTAATCTCCGAAATATACAAGCTCTGCCATTTATCGCCGATTAAAGTTAATAACAAGAGGGTGGATGTTTTCAAAGCACGGAGTCACGTATTCTCAAATGTAGAAACTATTTTACAAAATATTTGGTGATAATCAACTTTCTAACATCATTTCAGACCATTCCATTATTTGACATGTGGTTTATCTTACTTTACAAATTTTTAATATTTTTATTGCTTCACCTCACTAAATTTTATTAATTCCACATATTAATTAATTAAAAATCAATAAAATACTACCAATATTCTTCGTTTAAACAGGGTGTACTTATTAGTTAATAATGAATAATTGGCGATAATTTCGTTGGGGAAAATACGATTTTCTACCTGTATATTTTGTATAAACAATGTAAACAGATGCTTGCTTTTTTCTCTTAAATTAGAAGTACTTTTCTACTTTGGCGCGTTTTGGTGCTACATTTGACGAGTTTTGACTCTTTCACCGTTAATTAATAAGTACCAAATTGGGTAGTAAAATACTTAATATCTTCGTTTTATCTTCATAAAACCTTTTTATTCAAATGTCACATTGTCAAAACTTATTTAATAATGATCTCGTCTCAATATAATAAAACAATGATTTAAATTCGAATCCTGAATTTCGTGACATAAATCAGAAATGAGACACTAAATTAACGGTAAATGACGATTACACTTTAGCAAAATTATAGTCCATTGAAAAAAATTACGAAATTTACCTATAGACAGTGAAATAAAATATAATTATTTGAATCTACTCGTTTGGCAATCCTTATTTCATAATAACAAAATTGTTTTATATTTAGGATAAAAGTCCGATTCTGATTATGTTTAAATAAATATTTTCTTTAATTACCTATTTTTAATCAAAAATGATTGAAAAGTGTGTAAACTATTTTCAAGAAGTCTAGTTAATAAGAGCAGAAAAGTTGCATTATCAAAATTGATTGATTAAAGTAAGTACAATGCCACTTTCCATTTTGTTTTTGATGTAAACATAGCTACAAATTTTTGTTTACATATCAGTGATGTATATAAGCAGCTACTGTAATAACAAATTTTAAGCAGTTTGGTACTATTTTCATAACTTCATCAATTAGTTAAAAAAAATATGTTTAGATTTCTTTCGACCACGGTCCGAAGGATAAAGAAATTTATATTAATAAAATGAAGATTGAAGGAATAAAATCGATTGATTTTGGAAGGTTCGAGAAAAAAATTTCTTTAGTTCTATGGACTAAGTTTAATAATTCATCCTTTAAAAATTCGTTATTGAATTAAGCTTTCTTTTTCTTCCATTCATAGAACTATATTTTTATTGTTATTTCTAGAAAAATTAAGTTTGAATGGAGCAAAGACATAGTATGTTAACATTTAAGCAAATCTTCATTAAATATAATAAAAACAAAAATAGCAAAATATAAAAAAAATTGCTTAAATTTTATAGAATTGTTTGTTTACAATTGCCGGTTTTATTTCAAAAGAATCAAATTTCAGTTTTTCTTCTGGAAAATGGAAAAATTTTAATACTTACCTTATTAATTTCACCTCTATTTCAGAACCAGAAGTTCTATTAGTAGCGATGTTTTCTTTTCTTTTATATTTCAAAAGTAATCCAGGTCACTGAGTTGAATAAAGAAATCATCTAAAAGTATTTTTTATTCCCTTCATTTTTCCCGTTCTCTAGTTTATATTTTTAACAATTACATTTTTATTGCCATTCTGAAAAAATTAAATTTTACTGGAACAAAGATAATGTATAGTGAAATGCTCTAAATAATTCCAAATAAAAGTCGTCTGCAATTGATGTTATACTCAGTTTACTAAAAAAATGACAAAGCAAAGATGAAAAAAAAAAAAAAGATGAAAAATTTCTTAATTCGTACAAAATCTACGATTGGCGTCGCATTAAATTTAGAAAAAACAAAGATAATAAAATATAGAGAGTTGCAAAAAGTATGCAACACAATAAAATAAATTCTCTCAGTTGCGTCAGCAATAAAGCCTAAGGGTTGCTATAGTTCAAGAGTTAAGGTGCATTGTTAGGGTTGCATTATTGACAAGTTCAGGGATTCCAAACATTAAATTTCAATCCTTTAACCTGTATATTGCGTGATGAATGTGTGAATGTGTTTGGTGCTCTACACGTCAAATCATTTAAGCTACAACTACTAAATTTACTACATATTTGTTTTAGAGGGTTAGAATGTCCATCGAAGTAATTTTTTTGAAATTTTAATCATTACTTTGATTAAATATTAAGCTAAGTTTTGACGTTTTTCCACGATAATTTCGGAAAATATTATTTCACTAAAATAAATATTACATCGTTTTAAAATTAAAAAAAAAGTTTTTCAATAATACCAGTTTAATAGCCGTGAAAAAAAAATCTGAATTTTGGTAATATTTTACGATTTTTTTTTATCTAACCAACAATCGACTACCTTGTTGCTCTGAAATTCAAGCGGTTCTCGTTGTGTTATCAATTATTTAATCGCTTTGATTATCTTCTATTGTTGAAAGCTAAAGAAGAAGGAATCCGTTTAATATCTGGATAAATGTTTACAATTGGGTGTCCCTGGATTTTTTGGCGATTTTTTTGACGTCAAGATCGGTCATTTTCGGTCGGTAACCCAACCGTAACGTCAATGAAAACAAAACTTTATGGAAACCAGAAGTAGTGCCTCATCGCTGAAATTTGTGGCCAATTCAAGGGGCATTGAAATTTGTCGCCAATTCATAAAGCCAATATCTGTAGATCACAATAGGAATTAGCGGGTGTGCACTCCCCAAAACTTTCTCGCATACTCTCCAATTAAGGTCTTATCCCTCTTCCTTCCACAGAAAATTATGGACCTTGAGTAAGGCCGCAAAGATGGCATTGATGAACAGTAGCTAATAAATATTAAACTATGACGTGAATACTGCTATTTTACCGAATCTATTTTATGAATATGTATTTTCAACATCTTGTAAATGCAATTAATGCAGAAAGAGTATGCAGAATGTAACTAAAATATGATGTGGAAGTACAGCTGTACAATATAACATAAAGAATTACCATATACCAAATTTCATCCGTTTAGCACAAAGTTCTTTCGAGTTATTCTGTTCACAGGAAGATAGGTAAACAAAATGCCAAAATAATTTTTCGAACTCTGGTAGGTCTGAAGCGTAAAGATTCCTCAAAATATCGAGTTTGATTTTTTTTTTTTTTTTTTTTTTTGGTTTTTACAATACTCCCTCTATGCTTCATATACGAGAAAGAAATAAAAAAGTGAAGTAACTGTGGAGAAATTTAGAAGATAGATGAAACAGACATTTTCATTTTTAATAGCGCTTTAATGTCATGGAAATCGTCTCTATTAGAAACTTTCATGTGCACAATGAATATGACAGAAAATTAAAACATCAGGGTTTTAATGCCTGACTATTTGGATCAAGATCTAAGCAATTTAACTGAAATGAAATATAATCAATATCTTTTGTTCACCAGCTGGTCGCCAAATATTTATTATTTTAATGAGAGGATTTTTTATAACTTCTATTGGAAAACATATTTTTCTCTTGTCTTTAATTAGTGCATTATTCAACCAAAGTAATTCCTAGGAAACAAACTATTATGGTAATATCAGAGTCATATGATAAAAATAAATGTGCAAGTCATCAAATATTTTCTTACGCATAGATTTATGTTATCCTGCTACTTTTTTTTTCTACCTAACAGTCGTGGATTCCAAATTAAATTGACAGTGCAATGAAGTATGACGAGAGAAAAAAAAAATGAGTACTTCGGTATTAGTCGATGCAAGCGAAATTTCGCCAAATAATTTAGACCTGTGCCAAAAAAGGTCGCCAAGATCTGCGCCAATCTGCTACAAACTAAAACTAAAATTTTTTGGGGAAAACTTTTCGCTTGAGCCCGTCTGACCGAAAAGTACCAAGAAATGATTTCAGTGCTTGATTATACTATTAGTGATTCAGTTGAGCCTTCGATGTGAAACTATACCATCAACAGTAACTGTCATAGCCAAAATTTGATAGAATTTTGCTCTAAAAATGATTTTTAGTTATAATGTGGGCAGATTTTTATCCCAGCCGTTCAATGATATTGCATCGATAGTATATCTATCATAAGTACATAATACATTATAAATACACATTTAAGTGATAAGTACACAATGCTGTGGTATTAGTTTCATTGCAAATTTCTATACATTTCATTTGTGTTTTGTTTTGTAATGATAATGACTTCAATGACTTTATAATTTTACAATGAAATATATTTGGCATCACTGTTATTTTTTCCTTCTTGGAAAGGGGAAAATTACTTGCCAAATATACTTTACAGGATAGCTAGAAATTAACTTTCCTTGTTCTGAGGCTTCTGCAGTTAAAAAAGGGAGCTAAATGGAACCAAACTTCATTTATACACTGGTGTGCAAAACTTAAGCAACAGGTATGTTTTTTGCCATAACTTCACGAGAAATCATCTGAGAGACATGAAATTCAGAAATGAGATACAGCATTTTGTTCTGAAAGAATGACGAAAGCATAGTTGCGCAGAAATGAATACAATGCATACAGTATGGAATCAAACAAAAAAAGACTTTATTGAACTCATAGTATCGTTACACATGATTGTCTGTCCAAGAGGAAGAACAGCAAGCAGATGTTCCTTAGTATGGGATATGCCCTCCCCTTACTGCAATGGTTGCTTCGCACCGTCTCCCCATACTCAGCACCTGATTGTCCAACAGTTCTTGAGGTAAGAGTGCCCATTCCTCAATCAGCATCTGTTTAAGTTGTCGGGTGTTCCCAGGAGGATGTAATCGTGCCGCAAGGCGTCTCCCCAAAGCATCCCACACATGTTCTATCGGATTTAAATCAGGGGAGCACGCGGGCCAATTCATTCGAGTGATATCTTCACTTTCCAGGGGCTCCTCAACAGCATGAGTCCTGTGTGACCGTGCATTGTCATCCATAAAAACGAAGTCTGATCCAATGGCACCTCGGAACAGACGCACATGGGGAAGGATCACCTCCTGACATTATGATGAACGGGCGGACTGAGCTCCACGTTTTCGAATCACTCGAATGGATTGGCCCGCGTGCTCCCCTGATTTAAATCCGATAGAACATGTGTGGGATGCTTTGGGGAGACGCCTTGCGGCACGATTACATCCTCCTGGGAACACCCGACAACTTAAACAGATGCTGATTGAGGAATGGGCACTCTTACCTCAAGAACTGTTGGACAATCAGGTGCTGAGTATGGGGAGACGGTGCGAAGCAACCATTGCAGTAAGGGGAGGGCATATCCCATACTAAGGAACATCTGCTTGCTGTTCTTCCTCTTGGACAGACAATCATGTGTAACGATACTATGAGTTCAATAAAGCCTTTTTTGTTTGATTCCATACTGTATGCATTGTATTCATTTCTGCGCAACTGTGCTTTCGTCATTCTTTCAGAACAAAATGCTGTATCTTATTTCTGAATTTTATGTCTCTCTGATGATTTCTTGTGAAGTTATGGCAAAAAACATACCTGTTGCTTAAGTTTTGCACACCAGTGTAGTTTATGTATTGCTCAGGGAGATGAATACAGCAAAAAAAAAGAAAGAAAGAAAGAAAGAAAATTGACCAAATGTTATCGGTACAATTTTTTAACCATAGAGAAGACTAACCATTGAAAATATTACGCGGGGAGCAGGGGGTCCTAATGTCGAATATCGATTAATGAAGGATTATTTAGAATGAATTCTTAATTATATGTTACTAATTTCTGTATGTAATTATTAGATTAATTGTTTCATAATAGTTTCTTAAAATCCCCCCATGAGTTTTTATGCTTCCATTTGTCCTTTTTACAGAAACATTTCTTTTCATAGGTTCTTGAGAATACTGCTGTGCATATTTAATTCGAATCAGATTCGAATCCAGTTTCTATCATGTTTAAAGAAATTGTACCTGAAATTATATTCATATGTTTACTAATTTTTGCATATTGTTTTTGAGGTTGATACTTTCACCTCCCTGAAGTGTGTTCTGGTTTCCATTGGTCGGATTTGCAAGATTAATATAGTAATTTTGATTAGTTCTGAAAAATCTTCAAAAAATCTAGACATTGTCTATTTCGGCTATAACCGAATATTATTTCATTAGGGCCTAAAATTTTATGAGCAACAAAGCAATCTTGAAGCACTTCAATTTTGTTCCCGCTTAATGTCTGCTAATACACACACCATTTATTTGAAATATTTTTTTGTCTATTAATTTCGTTTATTTGTGGAGGTTTTTTTTCTCCATTCCATGTTTAATTGTTGCTCACATTCTAAATAGAATCTTAATGCTTTCGTTAACATATCTTTCCCTTCTCCCCAAGAAATTAACCATTTTCTGAAATCAACTTTAATTGAATTCATTAAACCAAATTAAATTTCAAAAATAAATAAATAAATAAAATTATTTTTTTATCTGTAATAATGTCTAAAGATCTTTCTATAAAATGAACTGCAGTAATATTTAGAGCAGTGGGATATAGGCATTTGAAAACTATAAAATATAGCAGAGTGAATTAAAATATGAATCTAAAATGGTGAATTGCGCTTGGATGGATTTATAAAGTAATTAATTGTAGCAATGCATTTCTATTTTACTGCTGTCATCTAACGACAAGATAAATATTTCTGAAAATTAGGGAAGTTCAATTATATGATTACAGAAGTTGAATTTATAAAAAATAGCATCTATTGATTTGAAGTTGTGTCACAGTTTTTGAACAACTATTAAATTTAATTTATTCAAGCTAATTCGATTTTCAATATAAATTAGACTTTAGTGTCTTGGCAAATAAAAGATTTTTTAAAGGTTTTTTTAATTAAAAGGTTGATATTCTGTAAAAAATGTAGTATTTAATTCTTTTTTTCCTTTTATAATTACATGAATCTCCGTCAGATGGAAGCTTAATGTTTATGATAATGTTTTATGAAGAGTCGCATAATAACTGCTAATAGGAAGTAGTTTCACTAAATGTTCATAGATGTCAGCACGAAGCACTGAGTGATCAGTATTATTATTCCTAAAAGGGGACATCTAATATCAGACAAATGAGAAATATAATAACGATTGTTGAATTTATTTAAATATTAAAATTATCCCTTTCGGAAAGAATTTCTTTTCATTAGAATGCCAATTTCTCGTCTTGATATACTTATATAAAACATTATATTGTTGTTGTTTTTATTGTATCTGTCTGCTTGTCTTAAATAATAATTATACAAATATTACGAGTTTTTTAATAAAAAAACAGAATTTATTCTGGCGAAAATATATGCCTTAATTTTTCCTTCTTATGAATTTATGCTTTATATACCGAATGAGGCCTCTGTTAAATCCTCCATACGTAATACAGCATGGTTATATTTTATAACTTTGCCAAACTTTCTACAACCTGGCAGATATTGAACTAAAGATACCCGAATTAACGAAAACACCAGTTAACTGGAAGTTCATTTTTAAAGGCTTATTTTAATAGCAAAGATTATCTTTAATTCAACAAAATATATAAAATTGTGCAGAAAATTAACTTTCGATACATCATCTACTGATAAATATAAAAATTACCGGCCAGATTTTATGAAAATCTTCAATGCTTCATCTATTTCGTTCCACATTACTTTTCTGATCTGATTTCCTTTATAATCATCTATCAACCTCTTTTTCGAAAAATTTCTAATTATCTTATTTTCAGCACAACAAAATATAAAAAGAACAAACAATTTTAACTTAAGCTTAACTTAAGCATCTTCTTTTTAGTAACGCTATACCTTTTTTTTTTATCACAAGGGGCTAAATTTCATATTTAAAATTATACCTTCAAAAAGAGCAGTCATTTTTATACAGCCCGATTCAATTAATATTAGTTGCAGAAAATTGCTAAAATGTATTCAGCTAATACAAATCAAGGGCCTGTACCAGTTCTCAAATCCGTGATATTCTTATCTTTGAGTCAAAATATTAATAGTATCAAACGTACCAAAAATAAAAATGTTATTATGTTTAAGTTTCTTCTTCATCTGATAGAGATTTTTTATTCAACCAGGTGAAATAATAGAAGTTCAAAGAATTCTATGTCTATTCTCATCTACATCAATAGTCACTAATTCTGTATATCAAATACTCACAAAATTATACAAGGAAAAATAATATTTTATAATTCAAACTCATCACAGCATTATAATAGATTATTTACATCGGTTGAGTTGCACCAAAGTTTTTTCTGGAGTCAAAGTTGTGACCTGGACATAATTTATTCAATTAAATATTTCTCATTTGGTTTCTCGGAAATTTTATTGTCTCTATCCCTGCATCTGATAGAAATATAGGTGACTATACCAGCTTTCCAGAATGTGTTCCTGCTTTATAATCTATATTTCTTTCATCTACAGCTATCTGAAAACAATGACCACGGACACTATCTGTTTGAAAGAGGAGGACATAATTCGTTTGATTCAGGCCTATTTCGAATTCCGCGGCCTACATTTGAGTCTCGACGCCCTTGAAAGGGAGACAGGGGTTCTCAATTGCCAGTATCCCGAGGAAGCCCTGATTTTGCGCCACCTCATTATGGATGGTAGGTGGAGAGACGTTCTCAACTACATCGGGAGGTTGCCCCTGAAGGAACAGGATCTGAAATTTATGACTTTCGAGATAATGAAGCAGAAGTACATAGAACTCATCTGCGTTTACGAAGAGGTAGCTTTATCTTTCCTTCTTCCGTATCAATTTAACTAAATTACGAAACGTAAAGGAACGACAAGGATATGTATCTCATATACAGTTTTTATTTAATAAAAAATATCGACAATCTTAAAATTTTCAAAATCACTATAGTAGCATAAAGCTTAAATACGTTTAAAGAGATATTTATGTAAATATTCATTTGTAATATATAATTAAATAAAAACTATCCACCTTTGGTGACCGGCTTGTCCAATCAGATTATTCAATTTTTCGGCTTTTAGACGATTAATGTGCAATCCCTTTTATAAAAAAATATTCAACCTGTTATTTGAATGAATTTATTTGAATCATCCTACTACTAATTACTGTGAGTAAAAATTAAAAAATTGTATTTTCTACGAAATTAAAAGCGGAAATTGGAAATTCTACTTTATAGTAAATGCCCAAAGAATATAGTTTTTAATGCTAATTTTAATATTGACAAAAGCACTCGTTAGAGTAAATTGAATGATGAGTTTGAATTAAAACATGAAAAACATCCTTAGTTAACATTAAAACATCGTTACAGATTGATTATCAAATTTCAAATATATTAGGAAAAAAAAGCAGAAATTACAGATACGAAAGTGATATTATAAAAAAAGCAATTCTTTAGTTTTAAAATAATGTGAAAATCAATTTTATGAGATACCATTTTTGAAGACATGCACAATAATACCCAAATGCAAATCACATCATATGAAAGTATGGCAATGGTTAAACCTATATTCGAGTATGATTAAACTTTCTGTTTGCCGCCTATGCCACCATCTTAATTCGGTGTTTTGGATGATACGGCGAGCTCTCTCACCAGCATTTTTAGGCTAAACTAATGAATATGGTACAATCACCAAACTGTGATTTTTAAAGGCAATATTCTGCCAGATGTGGTAACATAAATGTATTCTTTAACTGATAATTAGCGAGATTTCTATTGTTTTGAGTGAATTGGAAGAATTGACGAAAAACTGTTTTTTAATTTTACCCACTTCTAATATTTTTTGCGGCTGCATTAGTTAACCGAGCAAAGTGTTGAAACGCAATAATAAAAACGTTGAATGAAACTTTTATAAAAGGTTTTGCTTACTTTTAAGTATTATTGTTTGACAATAAGTAATAAATTTCTGTGCCACATATGTTAGCGTTATATATAGAGAGAGATATAGATTACCTTTAGTTTGATTCGATTGTTATAAAACTAAACTTATTTTGAAAATTATGTTGTTATGCAAGGAAACGTGCGAAATAAAGTGGAGGCGTTTTAAAAAAAGGAAAAAAAATTATAGTAACAATTTTTTTATTTTTAGCTTGGTAATGAATTATATGAAGATTTAGGACATGCCATAGCCTTGTGTTTCTCAGAATTATCAACTTATTGTCCATGCCCCGTTGAATACGAAAATCTCAGAAAGTTAGCCAGCTTGACTAAACTGTCTCAAGATGACCAATACAAGGACTGGAACCCAATATCCTCAAGAAGAAAATGCTTCCGAACGGTGTGCTCCGTGTTGATGGAAATGCCAGGTTTAGAGGAAGAAATCACAGATGAATTGATGGACCCTGAACGCCTTCCAGATCTGCTGGTCAAGGGAATTCTGTATGAATCATGTGAAGAATACTGCGAAGCTAAGGCTAATACTCAATCAGAATCAACAAAATTTCGCTTTGGGAATCTCAGGCGTAACAAGGAGTCAAAATCATCTGATTTGAATCTTTATTCATGGCTTCAATCAGTACCATGGGTCAAAATGACCCACTTATTCAAATGCCGGTCCCTCACGGTGAACGTGGATAAGTTTGACCAGCCAGCCATGATGGCGAGTTGGACAGAAAAGATCTTGCAGAATTCCACTGATTTACCAGAGGATGTTGCCCGTGAACTCCGAAGACCATCGAGCACCAGTGAGGACATAAAAGAGCATTTCTGGAATCGCAAGATACAGAGGAACTTGATTGTTGATGCACCAGAGATTCTAAAAAAGGCTGAAGAAGTCATATCTCGATGGGAGAGAAGAAATCCATCTAATAGAGAACATGTGCCAGATAGAAGATCCTCTAAAGATGCGAAGTCTGGAAGTGTCAATAAATCATATGGTTGTGCAGGTGACAGCAAAGATGTTTCAAGAAAAGTGCCAAAGGAGGATTCAAAAAAAGTGCTAAACACAGATTCAAGAAAAATACCAAATACTGGAAGACGTACTAACTTGAAACAGAAATCTGAAGATACCATTTCTGTTACAGACACCAATTCAAAATCCAACGACAGCGAAGAGATAATTGACTGCAGCATGCCATACTCCACAGAAGGCACTGAAACTAAAACAGTAGAAGAACTTTTCCATTCAGATCATCATGAAGGGAAAAGTGTTGAGATTGTTGGTAATATTAAAGAACAGAGTGCAGGGTTCGACGAAAAGCAGAACATCCGAGATCTGCTGAAAGCAAAAGAAGCCGTTCGAGATAAGTTGCTGCAGATTTTGAAAAATTCAACGAATGATCAAAATAATGAGACAGTGGTAAATGAATCTAAACAGTCGCCTGAAAATTTAGAAGAGACAAATTACAGTGAAATATTAAATAAGTGAGTTAATGAATTAAATAATTCTTCCAACTTCTGTATAAAAGAGTTCTGTCATATGAAACATGTCTTCCGTATGAAAGAATATTTGAAAAATTTTCGAAAACTCAGTTTTACTGAAGTATAATTTGTAAATGTTCCCTATTTCTTATGTAAGAAAAACATAATCCTGTCACATCGAATATTTATATATATTTACAATGCCTACATGTTTATGATATACTTTTAAGAAATTACAGTAATACATTTTTTTACAATTGCCTTTATACAAAAGATATTTAATAAGGAAAATTTCATTTTGATTTTGATAAATATTCCATATATCATAACACTACTACTGACTTCTGAAAAGTAATAGTAGTGACTTGTAGAAGAGCCACTTGAAAGGGACTCACTTCTTGCAGATGGCTTTTATTTCACGTTACTTATTAAGGAATGAAAAAACTTGGAAATTCATAGATATTTGGTGAAGTTATTTACAAACGTGAAAACTGTAAAAGTAAAGATTATAAGCATGAGATAAAGATCATAGAAGAATATGAGACGTCAATTAATACATACAGAGAATAACATCTAATTCCTTTGTAATTCATAACACCCTAAAACTGACCTTTGATATGAATTTAAACATGAGTGACAATTTTTTGTGCGAGACAAAATTGGATCAGTTTATCTTGAATATTTGTGTTAATTCATTTTTTTTTTCAATTTAAAATCATTCAATTTAGGCAGCTCTTTTACAAAGACATCTGCTTTTATCACTCAGTGTGCAATTATTTAAAACTAATTGACTTTGGTGACCAGCTGATTCACCTATAATATTAGATATATTTAATTTATGTTAAACTTCTTATATAAATTTCCATGCGTACATATTTTCATGTGAAATTGTTTGGCACCAAAGCCTTGTTTCATTATTATTATTTTATGTAAGTTCTCTCATATTGTATAAATGAACCATTCTAGTGGAGACCCTTTAAAAACGTAAATGTTTGATTCATCTGCCTTTTAAATTCGAGGTATTGTAACTTCACTTTTATATTTGTCTAGTACCCTACACAGATATTAAATAGAATTGCTCTTCTTTTAACTTTCAAAGCTGAAAAAAGAAATTACCTGATTAAATGTTTGATGAACTATGAATATGATTTGAATATAAGGAAAACAATTTAATATATTGTTGAAAATAAGACAGAAAAAAATATTTAAAAAAATACCAAACTTTAGGAAAAATTAGCACAACTATTAAATAGATATAAAAAAAAGACAATTATTAAAATTTTGAAACAATATAAAATTTATTTTTGTACAATAATATCTTTGAAAGTTATCGCAGAAAAACGCAAAATTCAATTCAATTTTTAATTGATGAAAACTCTAATAAAATTTTTAAAAAATCGCTTCGAGGTGCACATTCTCACCCTTCTAGTTCTATATGTGCCAAATTTGGTAGATGTAGATCAAACGGTCTGGCCTGTAGAGCACCAACACAAACACACACATTCATTTTTATTATTAATAGAAATGAGACAGAAATAACTTATTTGTTAATACTCGAATATAATGTTATTTTCATATTTCAAGGAATTATAAGAAATATTCTTAGATCTTATTTAGAAAATATTTTTTTTTTGTGTGTGTGTGTGTGTGTGTGTGTGTGTGTTTTGCACTTTATTGTAATAGTTTAATTCCCCTCCGTCCCACTATCATTCCAGCTGGTGTTAGCTATTTATTTAATATTTTAACTCATATAATAAATTTACATGCGGTTTTTTTTTTTTTTTTTTTTTTTTTTAGCCACAAAAATTTAGGAAAAATAATAACGAATAAGCCGTTCTACATGCAGTTGCAACTGCTTCGGGACAAGGGAAACAATCTGGAAAAACTTTTCAAGCCCAAACCAGAAAGAGTAACCGATGATGCATCATTATCATCAGATAAATGGTTATTACATAATTCTTCTTTTATTATGTATTTTGATATCCATAATTTATCTTTATTTAGTAAAATGTACTCTAAAATGGCACATCGTTATGTAGCATGTTTTTGACTATTTACTCTAACTCATGACTACAGGATGAAATGCATCTGAAATACAAGGTGGCCTTCACCTGATTATAAAAATTTATTACAAAAGAACCATTGAATGTAATATTGTAAAAGTTTTACTATTGAATAGTCAAGTTTTTATTTTTTTTCTCTAACAGACAGTGCAACTAATGTAGAATTAGTGATTTCCTATTCAATTCTTATCAAAAGGAAAAAATTCAATGTGTTTTTTGATTAAAACAAATTAAATTGGTCAATGTAACTTTTGGGGTTACTTAACCCTTTAAAGGGCCATTTTTTTCTATATTATGTTAAAATATTTTTAGGCTTGAATAAGAAAAGGGATTCATTTAGCTTATTAGATAAATGTAATTTGATTAATTAATTAATTAGGTTAATTAATGATTAAGTGACAAATCAAGAGGTATCATTTTGTGTGAGATAAAGAACTGAAGCATCTAAGTTTCTGTCTTTCTAAAAAAATTTGTCAGAACTTATGCCAACCTACATTATTTCATACAAATTTGGTGGGAAGCATACTTCCCCCGGTCTTAGAAAGGGTTAAAGGACAAAGTGTTTTTAAGCTCGCATTGAGTTTTCAACCAATGCAGCGTTGACATTTTTTGTAATGTTTTGAAAAAGTTGAGATCTAACCAGTGGAGGGGATCTCACCGAAATTTTCTTAAATAAAAGAGCTATCCCCTTCCCCACCTCCACAAAAATTTGTGGGCTTTGGGCAAGGCCTTGAAACCCATGAATACTCTGATTTCTTATCATCATGAAATCTGAAAGCTTAACTTAGTATAGAAAACCTGTAATTCTGTATTATTAACCCCATGTCATTGACAAACAGAGCTACGAATGAGTCTAATAGCGTGCAATTATTATTTTTTTTTTAATTTTTGGCAATTAATATCTGGGATGTGGTTAATACAGAAGTACAAGAAATGTAGAATATATATTATGAACGCCTTTTTCCCGACCGATTGAAAACGAAACATTTAGGAACTTGAATTCTAATCACAAGATTACATATCAAATTTCATCTATTCAATTCATTGCATTTTTGATTCCTCATTTTACATGCATATGAAAATATCGACCGACAGATAATTGCGATAAATTCGAAATTTGATACAAATTTGCACTTTAAATGTACTAACTTTCATTCATCCGTCTATTTTTTTTTTTTTTTTGTAGTTATCGTGTTTACTTGTACTTGGACAGTCGGGCAGACAGACTTTCTCACAGTAGATTTCATTCAAAATTTGATAGAAATCTACAGATTCAATTTTTTTTTAGTTATTGCTTTCTTAGACTTAATTCCAAAAATGTGTTTTTCAGATTCAGGGAGATCTGAAATGTGAAGGTCGAACTTTTTGACAGTTACAATATTTATTTAGTTATTTATTTGTATACTTGTTACACGAGGAAGTAAAATTGGTGTAGTTTGAAGTTGGTTCCAAACTGCATTCAATTATTAAATATCAAAATTAAAATCCTTCGCAACATTTACAATATTAAAAGTGATATTATAAGAATGCATAGTTTTTATTTTATAGGAAAAAGAGAAAGGAAAATGCTACAATTATTTCATCTATCGGATCTAGACAAGAACCACAAGTTCAATGGCAAAATTCGCCTTCTGAATTTCACTGTCAAAGAGAAAAATGCGTGAGTTGTTGATTTTTAATTTTTATACCTAGAATAATGCTATTTTTTCCCATCCAACTTTAACTGTTCGATTTTCAATTATTTCTTATCAAAAATTCAAAGAATTCATTCTTATTTATTCTAAAATATATGAAAACATAATTAAACTCATTAAAGATATGTATTGCATTTTATAATTAAATTTAACAGCAGTATTTTGCATCTTTGCCATAGAGTCGATATCAGAGAATATAGTTGAATGTTAATCATTTTTAATCTTTCTTTTCCACTTAAAGAAAACTGCAATGTTTATATTTATTATTTTTCACTTAACTTTCAATCAATGACGAATTATTTCAACTTCAAATTTCTAAAATTTTTTGGAGGAAGAAGACAAATCGAACAACCAAAAATAGTTAGGAGAATTATTTCGAGTTCACGGAAGAAAAATGTATTTTAAAATATATGGTGACTAAATGCGAAGAAAAATTTCTACGGCATGGAATCAAAATTGAATATGAGTCCAATATTTTTTCCTATAATCAGACGAGTTTTTTCAGATCTGGGGAAAACTACTTTTATCCAAATTAATTTTTTACCAAAGATAAAAATGCTAGAGGGCAGAGATAAAACGCGTTCTCAAAAATGTTATTCCGCAAAAGATATTTCGAATAATGGAAAAAATCACCTGTTACTTTTTTTTTATTTTTGCATTTTAGTGACAATTGAACAATTGTTTGTTTTAAAGTTTGCTTGTCAAATTCTCTATATTCTATTTATTAATTTTGAATACCTGGAAGTTGTAAAGAAACTTCAATGAATATCTAAAAGTTATTATTTTTCATCATAATAATTGCAAATAAATTCGGAACGTCGTTAAGGTGTAATAATAAGTTCTAATATATGTGAAATTGTTTGAACCAGGGTGAATATATTCTTCTTTTGTATTTGGCTTCGTTGTAAAAAATCACCACAATCGAATGTACAGTTTGGAATTCTTCCCACTATCTAAACGTACTCAAATGGCTAGTGATCTACAATTTTGATGTCAGGAGCACTAACCGAATTTCTTATGTCTAGCTGGCTTTTGTTTTATTTATAGCATTTATATTGTATAACAAAAGAGGCAAACTACTATTTGATGGATTTGATCCAAGATTTGACATAGGTCTATAATCTTGTTGAAAAAAAATCGTATTCCAAATTCCATTTGGTTAGTTGTGCGTGTTTCTGAATCATGTTCTTATAAACGGATTTCCAGTAAATTACTTTCTTTCATGATTCGATAGATATTCACAGTTTTGCTGTCAGGATTAAATAAAAAAAAATTCCTCTGTTAAGCTTTCCCAGTTTACGAATTATTGTGCTGAGAGATTGAGCAACAGAAAAACAGAATTCCAAAAATTGCTTTTTTCGAATTCAAGACTGTTTTAAACATTGATTAAAATCTCATGTTCGAATTTTTTTTAACGATTGCAATACTTCGTATATTTTTTTACAAGAAAGAAAGAAATAATAAATAAATAAATAAATAAAAATATGGGGAATCGTATCTCTAGCCTGAAATTTCATAGTATGGTAATATTTTAAACTGTATTATTTCTAAAATTAATTCCGATAGTATACTGAAAAAAAACTGCATATGAATATGAACTAAACTGCTCTTGAATATAAACTAAGTAATTAAAACAAAGAAAAGTATTAATGAAAAATATACATATAAATATTTCGAGAAATGTATTAAAATTAAAGATAAATTTTTTAGAAACAAAATAGTTACTAGAGAAAACTTATTTCTTAATTTTGATGTACCATATTGTAGAGTTGGTAATTCTCTAACGATGACGGAATGTGATTTCCTAGGTTGTACGATGATGGTGCTATTGGGTCTGAACCCTAGTTCCTGCCAATGCTGTCGTGGTGTTCAGGTCATTCAGATTTTTTGGGTGCCTCAGGGCGGGCGAAGTAGTCGTTTGTGGTCATGATTACATATCTACACATTATATTTTCAATCTGTGCATCAAATTTCATTCATCTAGCTTTCTTCCTTATGTTATCGTGTAAATGTTTTCGACCTTCGAGATAAATCCGGTGTGGCCTGGTAGTAATATCTCGGCTTTAATTGGGGAGGATTTCAGGTTCGAAACGCGATTCCTCTGCAGAACCATCGTGTAAGATTGTCTAGTGCACGTTAAATCCGTCGGGGCCAAACGTCCACCCGTTGATATGGTGCAGAATTAGGAGAGAGGGACGCCTGCTCAGGCGTTGGATCACGGTTCAAAGTTACGAAATCTGTCCCAAAAATCGTCCCTTAAAAGTGACGCTAAAATAATTGAACTGAACTAAAATCGGCCAAAGAGAGTGAGAGGGTTTCTCTGCGAATTTGGAATAGAGACCATATACATCGCTTCTTCCATTTCGCTCAAAGCACTTTATCGTGACAGACGGATTTAGAGATAACACCTAAAAAGGGCTTTTCCGAATTAGGATAGTCTGAAGCGCGGAAATTCATCAAAACCTTCGAATTATAATTTTTAAACAATTATAAGATTTTATCTTTTCATATTTGAAAAATGAGAAAGAAAAAAGATTTTTTAAAATAAAGATAAAATGATAACAAATAATCGCTCTTCTGTAGAATACATTCGAGTCGCCAGTCTGAATCTAAACACAGAAGTGTTGCAACGATTTTCAATTGTAGCTACCTACTACATTCAGTTAAGTGAATCAGCATTCGAGTGCGATGAGAAGAAGGGTTTCATTCACGACGCAGAAGAAATGAGAAAAATGTCGAAAAAAGCGGTACCGACCCATCCAACCGGAAGAATTGGTCCGATTTGGCTCTCATGCCCAGAAAAGGCAAAATCTTCTGGTCGAGGCTTCACCCACTTTCACTGCAGCCTTCACTTTGACCGCGAATCTTCCAGAAGTAGGGGGACTCGCGCAAAATAAAGTTACGTTTGATTCAACTGGGGAGGTGTGCGAACTGTTCTGGTTTAAATAAATTTTGATGTCGTTTATAACTTAAATATCTTGTTCAATTCAAGTCGTATATAAAAGAGTTGAACTCCAGAATTTCAAATATAAAATTATGGATATATAATATATATATCCATACATAACTAAACATTTTGAAAATTTTGTTGATTTAATTTAGAGTCTACTAGTAAATTACTTTGGAATATTATTTCCTTAGGAAAAGACCACAATAATATTTGAGAACAAAAAAAATCTTCAAAAATTTAAAGAAATTAGTTGCATATGCCATTGTGAAATAATAATTTTATATATTAATAAATGTTGCTTATGCATACTTGTCAACAAAACAGTCTACTTTTTTACTAACATGTCATCAGAATTATTACCCATTTCGCAACAAAATCTCTTAGATGCCAAAGAAGAATATTTGAGAATTAAATTTTAGACTTTAATTTGTAATATAAAGTATTTAATGCAGCATAAATTAAATTTTTAATTTTTTTTCACCTTCTTTTCTTAGTTACTTCACAAAAAAAATTCACATTTAATAAAACCAGAAATAAAATTAGTATTATTACTTATTTCCTTAAATATTTAGTCATTAATCAATAGTTTCAATTCAACAGTGTTCTTGCCTCATCTTTCGCAATTTGAAAAGTTCAAAAATATTTTGCCACAAAACTTTCTTAAAATGACCTTCATATTGTTAATAAATGCCTCCTTTAATTTTTTTTCTGTTTAATTACTTTTACAAAATCAAACATTTTTTTAAAAATAATTTTATTCTGATTTGAAAGCAAATATTACTGCCATTTCAGCTTTATTTTTGAAATCCAACATTCGTATTCTCAAAACTATTTCAACAGATTTCAAATTTTTCCCTTTATAAATGTTATTGAAAACATATTTCCTGTATTTCCCTTCCTGCTCTAATATTCATAATAATATTTGTTTCAATATAAATAGAAGGAAACGAATAATTTTGGGTCCATACTTTGCTTACATATAACCATTAAATTTATCTTTGTCGCATTTTTATAGCAAATATAAATTCAAGAAATCCGTATTTGTGTTTGTTAGAATGCAGAATTTAATTTTGATTTCCTGCATCTCTAATTAAAAGCTTCAAGTAACAAAAATTGCTAAGATTTTTCATCATAAAATACATTTACAAATACATCATAAAATGCATTACAATTTTACAAAAAAAATATATAAACTGAATGTAGAGGAAATTTGATTGTAAATGCTTTCATATAGTATGTATATAAATCTACGCATTAATTCAAGCGGAAACGTTTAATATGGAGTTCAATCACGATTTTAAAATCCATAATTTGGACCCTTTCCCTGTCGCGTGTTTGGCAACACACTTGTTGCCCTCCACCCCGATTTGCCCACGTGTTGATTCCAGCACTCTGAATGAAACGCTGTGTTTTGCATTCGGAAATTCGAGAGTTGCTGAAATTGGAAACGACGGACTTCATTAGTGTCTATTAAGGGGAACTAACCATGGATGAAAAAATTGCCCGACGACGTATCGATGGCCTGTTCGGGGACCGACGACACAAATTCCTTGTCGTGTGTGATGAGGGAGTTTTTTTGCACACCGACAGGCCGTATTATCAGAACCATCATGATGAGAGCCATAAGGTGAGTGAAGTGGGACTCATTTTCAGATTTGAATTCAAGGCTAAAAAAAAATACTGATAATGAAACACGAAATTATATATTCATTTGCAATTGATTTAATGTTGAATAATTTTTTTATACTATTATATTCCACGTGATGTGTTTTTAATGGTAGGATTTCCAATAAATTTTCATCTAGTACCCTTTATTTACTTCAAATTTCTTCCTTATAATCTTATTCTGAGTTAAATTAATTAATTAATAATTATACCCATGAGAAACTTTTTTTTATATTGGATGTTCCTCACTCCCTCAAAATGATCATTTAACCTTCTGTTGAACGTAAATATTCATAAAACTGCACACACAAAAAGGAAAATATAATTAATTGATGCGAGCGCATTTATAATTCACGATACCATATTTGATGCAATAATTTTGAAATTTTTGTTTGCCATTTTCGATAACTAATACGTTAAATTGGCTATAATGTTAGTTTTATTATTGATTTATAATGTTAGTTTTATAAAAGAAAAAAATACAGAAGAGGTGCATATCCATGAAATCACGATGTCTCTGATGCTTTCACTTAACTTAAATTTTAAATAAACAATAAGTTTAAACTTAAGCTAATGTGACCTCAGAAGACGGTAGAAAAAAATACTATTGTATTGCAGACTTTGCATTAATACAGCAAATGGGGCTTTGATAAATAGTAATAATAGTTAAAGGCATAATTAAACGAAAATCCTTCGAGTTTATCAAAAATGAAACCTCATACATAAAATGTTTATTATATATAGAAATTTCACTATAAAATCTAACATTCTGCTTTAAATTTTAAAACAAGACAAAAAAAATTTGCTAAAACATAGGAAAAATATTTATTTAAAAAAATTTATAGTTTTATTTAACAAAATTAAACCTTTTTATCGTAACTTTTATTTCAATTTCATTTTTTACGCATTTGCATTTGATGCCTTTAAATGTTCTCAGATAGGAAAAATTGATATTAAATTTCAAGGCAATTATTCGAGGATATATTTTAGACAAGATCATTCTGCTGTGCTGCCATCTATCATGTATTTTTAAAACTTTTCAAATTTAAAGCATTCTGTAAAAGATAGGAGGGATTTTTTTTCTTTTTTTCTTTTAAGAAGTCTTATTAATTTGGTTCAAATAACTTTTACAAGAAAAGTAAACTTTCTGTGAACATTAAAATTATTTATTCTGAAGGTGAGAGAACTATTTATCTCAAAATTATGGAAATCATCCCTAAAATATAGTTAACAAATAAGAAATATCATAGTAATAATAAGCGTTCCCGTTTTATCATTCGTTTTCATCTTATATTTTCAGATAATTTTAAATATTTGTAATCGTTTATTTGCATATAAATTTTTAATTATAATTTTCCCTAAAAGTAAACAACATTTTATTTTATTATTTCAGTGTTTTTAGCATTACAAGGATAATTATATGTGTGTGTGTGTTTTAAGGTATGTTTCTATGTAAGAAAAGAACATTTTGATTTATAATTTTTAAGATTTTATCATAATAAAGGCGTAAAATTAATTTCAAAAGGTCTTCCTAGCTTACTAGGAGAATTTATTAAACTGTTCACATTGACGAACAAGGTATTTCAATTTTACAAACACAATTTTTTTATGGAGAAAAGTTTTTATGATATATTTTCAGAAATAAAAAAGGACTCACAGTAAAGGAATATCAACATTTCATTAGATAATTATTAAATCATTTTTAAAATAAACTATTTCGAAATTTTTTTTTATTATCTGTTGGGAGAAATTAAAGAAAAAATTTAATGGAATGAAGAATAACTACGAAATTTTTTCTGGGCCTCGAAAATCTATTATTGGTTCTGTTTTAATGTGATATTTCGAATTATTAAAATTATTCCCAAATTTTTTTTAGACTTTTAATAGAAAACACAGTTTTTACTTACTTTCCGATTTCATGAGTCTTTTTAATTTTCTAATATGCTATAAATGTTTCCATAGGAAAAGCACTGCAAGAATGAATATATTCGCTTTTGAAATATATTTTAATATTTAGTCCAAAAGCTTATAGTATGATATTGTTTTATGAATGAATCTTCATTTTTTTCTTAAAATTTACTCTTAATTATTGAGCAGTGAAACAAGTGCACAAAAATGTATTTAATGTTTTTCACGAAGCACAAAAGTATAAATCTAATGACCAAAACAATGAAAAGCATCGTTTAAAATTAATTTTAAGAATATTTAATAAATTAATGAAAACAAATTGTACAAAAATGAAAATGGTATAAATGGAAAGCTTGATTTTTTAAAATTTTAAAATGGTTCAAATAAGTTATATATTGCGAAGTTAAACATTAAAGTTTAATTAAAAATCAGCAATTTTGAAATATTTTTACTTAGTAAGCACTAACTACCCTAGAAATAATCCCCCGACATTTTTATTTTTTATTTTAGGACCAAAGCATAATTTTAATTTTAATTTTAGGGCCAATTTACTTTTATTTTAGGGGGGCTTGCCCTCTATAGCGTTTTGAACTATTTTTTATCGTTCATGCCGCAATTTATCAATAGTATATCGGACTATAAAACAGTAACATGATTGAAAAACATTTTTGGATATTATATGTGTGTGTATGTAATGCGATAATCACAGTGGGGCAGATCTATGAAATTTGACTAATGACCTTTATATAAAAACTGAAGGAAATTCTTATTTAAAACACTCATTTGAGTGATGAAATTCTCTTAAATAGTTACTTTGATTTCTTCATTATATTGGAATGCTAAATTAAAATGTGCCGCATTTGGAGAGTATTGTAGTATAAGTGTTTTAATTTACAATGATTTAAACATACATTGGCGATTATTGCTCTTATTAACTCACAATTTACCTTTATTATTAGTATTATTATTTTTGGCTACCGTGTTTACATATACATCGACCGATACGATTTTAATTTTTTTTTCTTTGAAATTCAAGATTGTAAAGTCATAGAGTTCTTCCGAATCATTGAAAAGTTAAATTTTTGTAAGGTTACAATCAGTGGCAACTCGTCCCATTGGAGCTGCTGGAGCTGCAATCCCCTCGACATTATTTTGAGATCTTGTTTCGAACTTTTAATTGCAGAAGTTGAAACACAAATTTTACTTGGTACTTCAGAACTGTTTTCAACAAGATAAGATGCAGATTCTAAAATTTTATTATTATTTAATTCTTTAATTTTTTTAGATGATTTAATATTTTCTCCATATTTAGTCACTGGAATTAAAATGTTTATATAAAGAAAATATTAGCTACTTTTTTTCGTTGAAAGTGGCCAAACTAATTGAAAATAAATAAATAAAAACGAAGGAAGGATGCAGGAAATGAACCAATGAAAAGGAGATACAAGAATTTAAAATACACCTAACCTAACTGCAATGAACCTGCGTGCCAATTCACTCATAAAGGCATCACATTACGATCGCTGTAAGTTAACATGTGACAGATAGAAAAGTAAAAAACGGTGCCTTTTCCTAGCTTTGAATTTAGAAGTTCAAAGTAATGAATTTTTCAGTTCATGTTCGATATTTGACCAACTTATGTTTGATATTCAAAACTAAATTCACGCTATGGACATTTTTTTTTTTTTTCGTTTTTTCTCCTTTTTATCACATGTATTCTAATCTACTTTTATATTTCCTCAACAGAATTATATTTAGTTTAGCAAATTTTCCTTTTTTTATTGTTAGAAGTCGCTCGTCTAAAGAATATATGTTACAAATGTTTGAAAATATAATTCAGACTATCATAGTTGAAAATTTTAATTTATTTGAAGTAAAATGTTTTTCTTCACTTTTTTTCATTTATTTTATTTTCAGAATTTTTTTTATATCCTGCTCTTTATAAAGGGCGAACTGGTGCAAGTTAATCTATTTTCTCTTTAGATGCTTTGTGTATTAAAAAATAAAGAAATAAATATACCTAGGATTTAAACTTGTGAGGAGTGCATACCTTGTACATACCATAGAAATACTGGAGTTCAGAACAGTTCAGTTATCTTTTCTCCAACACACACAGGGCTCACGATTTTCTAAATTATGCTTTTAAAATCATACCTCAGTGCAGAAACGGTAATTTACAAAATTGCCGAAGATAACGCTAGTGCTCCGTATTTTAATCTTATAGTTCACTTTTTGCATGGGGTTGGGCATTTGATAAACAATACACATCATATTGCATGCATGCATATTGATGTAGCAAAGGTTAAAATGAAAAAGAGAAATAATTGAAGCTTTTCCACTTTAAGAAACAGATTGTCGGTTGAAAATGCTGTCATCTGCAACAATTTGGTTCAGTCTCCTTCCTCCTATAGATGCAAAGGTGGGGTAAGAACCCCAGAAAATAAAAAGTAAATAAAGCTATAAATTCTTCAAAGTTTATTATAAGAAAAGAACCTATACACTAGGTATTCCTATTTAAGGTGTAATAATTAGAATATAAAACACCGATATTAGTATAAAAATAATTCTGATACTAACATGCGAACTCGGCAATAGTTATATTTTTTAAGATATCCTTAATGCATTAAGATTAGGTTCAGTTGACGAATGCTGTTTCTTGTTGAAGATAAAAACTCAGGATATCAATTATGAATCATCGCTTCTCTAAGAAAGCATTTGTTGACTTTATACCAAACAAACAAAAATTCACGCAAAAAGAGACAAATAAACAGATATTTCGAAATTATTAATTCCAACTGATGAAATGCACAGTACGTAATTTTCCATTTTGAAATCTGCTTTGATTTACGCTTGCACTCTCTGATTTATGCATGTAGTTGCGAGATACAGGTTCTCAGTTGTCCTTCGATTATAAAACTGACTGACCAATTCTAGGGGCGTTATTGATTTGATTTTCAGGATAATCAAAGAAACTTTGAAAAATTACAGTTTAGTTTAGTTATATTAACGTCCCGTTTTTTAAAGCAACACTGGGGCTAATTTGAGACGGATCTCGTAATTTTTAATCTCGGTCAGATGATGAGGACGACACCTGAGCTGGAACCCTTTCCCTCCCCTCTCCACACCACACCAGCGAGTGGACGTTTGACCCGGATGGTTTAACGTGCACCAGACCCGCTTACACGACGGTTCTTCTGTGGAATCAAGTATCGAATCTGAAACCCTCAGGTTCCAATGCCGAGGCCTTACTACCGGGCCACCGCGGCCTTGAAAAATTACAGAGCCTACTAATGAGTAACTGGAATACTAGCTGAGAAAGACGGGCTGAATTATCGGGTTAAATTCAAAACGTCATAATAAAAAATAGAAATGATAAAAAGTCTTAAATTTTTTCTTTTAAAAAACAGAAAAATAAAGATGCTAATATTCGATTTCCTCCCTGGTCAAATAATTCGCTGAAATGGAATCATAGCAGGATGAAGAAATTTTCTTTATAAAAGTTGTGGGGAAAAAAATTCCTCGCAAGCATACAAAGTTTAAATTTATTTATTTATTTCCCAAATATGAACTATTTATTGGCAGTTAAAAATTAGTAAATTCGGGAATTTCAATTATAATTCAAGGCATTTTTACATTTCGAGATCATATCAGCTCATTCAGGATATCTGTTCTCATTAAAATTAAAAGAAAGATTAAGTGGAAGCATCATTTTAGAAAAAAACAAACAAATGTACTGTATTAGGGATTTATTTCGAACCACGAATACCATGTTCAAGAGCTGTTCAAAGAAGTGAAATAATAAGATAAGCGACGAAATCATACCATCCCTTGATCTTTAGCAATTATGCAAAACCATCAAATTCCTTGAAAAGAGAGAAACAATTAAAAAATAATCGGAACAGCATTTTCAATTATAATTAAATCACATTTCGAAAGATCCAACACAATTGTACCAGAAGAAATAGCCTTACTTCCTTCCGCTTTATGAGAAAATATACCCTTGTGAAAAAGAAAGAGAAACCAGAACTGAGAGAGACAAAATCGTCTGCAATTAGAAAGACTTTAGGTGGTTGTTTAGAAAGTATGTAATCCATAACCGCATTGAATAAGGACTATCAAAGTGAACAGAGAAGTCCTTGAAAAGAGCAACCGTGTTTTCATTTCCTGGTACATGTTGGTTGTTATTCGTTCTCTCTCTCTCTCTCTCTCTCTCTCCGGGTGTTATGTGGATGAGTGACTTAATGAAACGAATAAAATAAAATAAAAAGTAACAAGGTAAAAAGCAAGCTCAAAAATATATATGGTTGCTAATAATATGGTTGCTAGATTTGGCTTCGCATGACAAAGCAAATTTTTTTACAAATTTTTTTTTGTAGAATTTATTATCTTTTTAGAATATTTTTCCCCTTGAGAATTATTCTTAAAGTTTATTTTCCTTTTGTAATCATAAGGTACTCAGTAACATTCAAAGTTTCATTATTTGTCTACATTTTTGTTTAATTTACGTGATGTTTTTAATTAAATCAAATTCGGTTGATTATACATTTGTTCAAACCTAAAAAAGCATAATGCTCTTTATCAGTTTGGCATATTTCGTCTTAATAGATATGTATATTCTTCATTTCCAAAATCTAAACACGCGCGCACACAATGCAAGTGATATTTTGTTATTTTCCCCTTGGCTATATCTTTTTCATCTATCAGCCACAATTAAATAACATTGAAAAGAGTAAAAACCTGAAACCATAACCTGAAAAGAGTAAATATTATTTAAAATTAAAACAAATTTTAATTATATATTTTAAGAAAAAAGACCGCTTTTTAAAAATAATCTCAAATAATGCTGCAGTTTTGTAATATTACTTTCCTGTAGATTTAGTTGATTGTAACGAAAAGAGTTTCACAGGTATTTTAATAGTTGCTTATTAGATGCCAGGTAAATGAGCTCCTGTCCTTAACTACAAATCTGGAGACCTTTTGGCATATTCCAACACTTCTTTCGAATATTTTAACTTTATCTTTCTTTTTTATAAGTCAATGTTGCAAATGTCAACTAATGAAGGTTAACAACATTTTGCGTAATTGGTGTATTTCTTTGAAGTCATGATCAATGGATAATATATTTTTAGACAAATATTTATACATGATAGGTTTTTTTCTTTTATAATGAATAAATTTACATTTCTGAAATAAATGTATTCATCTAAATTTGCAAATAACACTTCTAAATTAAAAAAAAGGCTTAACTATGCAAATTTTGCAGACAGAAATGTTACACTTTATGTGTGCATAGATAAATGTAAGAAAAACATTTAATAAATTGACAAGTTTACATTATGGGGTCCTTATAAAAACTGAATTTTTTTAAAAACTTTTTACAATAAATTTTCATAGAAGCCAAAGCGTTTTCAAAATTTTCCTTCGCCATAGTTAAACTTTGTAAATGGGAATATATGTCTAAGTGCAATATTTAAGGAAATAAAAACTTGTTCAATTTTTTAGTCATCATATATGTGTAAGCTAACAAATTTGAGTTCTTTTACCTCCTGTCTCCTAACTGAGAAAAATGTTTCTACCCACCGACTGAATAGTAAGTAACATTTTTATGACTGAAAATAATTAAAATATTTTATATAATCTAGAATAATTTCAAAATGGGAGGTAATTTAATAAATCAAATTAAAATCTTTTAAAAAATGTTTCACTTAGTAGTGAAGATAAAAACAAAATGTTCAGTCCCCTTGCAAGTTAACTATGATTGTAAGTCAGTATTGTGTTGAGAATTTTAAAACTTCAAGAAATGTCCACATTAGAAATCAAGATTCGAACTATCTGCACATAGACAATATCCTGATATTCTATTAGAGGTGATCATTTGCTTTCGTTATTATACATGTGGAAACATTTTGGAAGCACACTCAAAAAAATTAAGCGATATTGCAAAATGAATCTGAAATAATAAAAAGAAGAAAAGAAGATCATCTTATTTTCTTTAAATTAAATTAAATAAGAACACTATAAAAGCGAAGTGAAAGTTTTAGCAAGCACAGGTAAAACATGTGGTAAACTATTTAATGTCTCCCACAATATTTCTTGAGTTGGACGAAGAGTGGTTGAGGATCTCGCAACCACTCGGGACAGTCCATGTTTCAACGCTGTCAATGTGTTTTGGGTGTCATCACCTTAATGAGCAATCAATGTATGACATTTTTATTTGATTTGATATGCTTCTGCTTGCCTCCACCAAATCATTTGCAACTCAATATGCGGTATTGATCTTACATCTCATTTAGATTATTGAAGAACATTTTCGGCTTTGTTGTTTTTATTTCTGTTGTTCTTGTTTTATAAAAAATATAAATATAAAAGTTGTAAATTAAGTAGTGACAACGTAGCCAAAAAAGATGTCGAAAGTCAGGCAGGTAAAAACAGAATATCGGAGCTTTGAGGTGTTGTTATTGTCAATGTGTAGAGTAAAGAAAATTGTCCAGATTGTCGAAGGGGTACTTGCTGCGTGGCATTGAAGTAGCTAACGTTCTATATCATGTTTAAAAAAAGTGATAAACTGCCGTGGATTAAAATAATAGCTTATGGTAGCAAAAATGATCGCAATGTTATTAGGGATTTTTTAAAGCCTATTGCGATCATACGTTATTGTATAGGATGGTTACATAATGAGCCTAAGCATTTATTGGAGGTCGAAATTGAAACGCCATTTGGTCATTTACTCCTCAACATCACGTTGACATCGTAAACGGTCTCCTTTCCATAGACTGTAGATGGAATGTCTAGAAATTATTAATTGAAACTGGACTCAGTCATCTAACCGTGCGGCACATACTGTAGAAAATCTTTAACATGAGAAAAATTGCTTTTCCCTCAGTTCCACATCGATTCACTGACCTACAGAAATGGAACCAGTATGCCTTGACTGGTATCCATTTCGACAGACACCTCAACGACGGAGATGCATTTCTTATTGTCGCCATTGATGAGAAGTGGGTTCGACTCTGATCTAAAGCATCAATCTAATGAATGACGTCTCCAGGTTCGCCACGTCCACAGAAATTTCTTCAGGAACCCAATCGGAAGTTGTGCCCCAAGCAGAAAACTATAGCTGATTTCTATGGCACAAACATCCACGTTTATTGAGGGACAATCTCCCTATCGTGTTGCATGATAGTACTCTTGGTCAAGTTGCACAAGATCTTTTGCGGCACTAGTCTTGGGAGGTGTTAAAGCACCTTCTGTACTCACGTGACATGAGACCTTCTGGCAACCACATATTTTCTCCAATAAAATGAAATTGTTGAACTGTAAGAGTTTCTTTGATGCATCCGATTTCCTGACCAGCTATTTCTGGCAGAAGGACTCTCCGTTGCTGACATCAACAAATTATACCTTGCCAACAATATCCTACTTCTTCCTGATATTTGTCAAAAATGTAAGTCTTTGCTGGTGATTATATTGAACGATTGTAATGTAATTTTGCTTGTACATTTCTTAAAAAATATTTCCAATTATATTTCCGTAGCTTTATTTACAATCGTCGTATATATATTTACGATTTTAATTTAGTTACGTTCCTTGGGTTTTTTGTTTTTTTGTGATATACTTACAAATACATGGTTTATCATAAATGTATAAAGCTGCAGTGCCTCAGCTGCTTAGTATTTTAATACCATACAATTTCGATATTTACATAAGAATACGTACGTAACACATTCAGAACTATTACGTCATGGTTCATGGTAATATTACATGCGCATAATTCTGAAAGTGGTGGGAGACATTACCCGCCGGAACAAAAACATTTTTTCAGGAAATATCGACATATTTTGACTACAATACTTGTCAGATATTGACATCTGTTTCCACAAAAGGAAGTTCATCTGGAATAATAGAACATGTGCTACTGATGCAAGTAATTGCGGGTTTAGAGTTTGCAAATTGTGTTCTGAAATTCTAGCTCTTCCCTTATTCTATATTTTAAGATTTGAGTGTTTGTAAATGGAATGAAATAATCAACCGAGAGACACACGGCCATTTTTTAACTTTCTATTGATATATCCTTAGAAAAATGGAAGAAGTTGGGAATCATAAGGTAAGAGTGGTAATTTTTTAGCTCAGCTTCAAAAACGTCTTGCATGCTCCAATTGTCGGTACAAGGCAACTAATAACTGACCAGCACTATTCCTTCTCAAAGCAATTAATCCTTAAACAAATTTTCCCTTATTACATGATTTAGCAGCTATTACATAACTGCATATAAAAGAATAACTTTCTTCTATATACAGTCACATAAACTGGAACATTCTTAACATTTTTTTTTAAAGAGCAGCGGTGCATTAATACCCAGTTCTGTTTAAAGGGAATATCCTTAATAATTAAGAGTTTTATATACCTATTTTATTTTAAAATTTCTTATAAGGATTTAACAACTGTCATATTTGAAAGAAATTCCATTGTGACTGGAAATATGTTTTCAAATCATAACATTTTTTTCCCTCTATACTATGAAATTAAAATGAAATAGATCCTGTTTGAGCCTCTAGTTCAAAATTGCTTAAATTTCTTGTTTTAAATTTGATTAATTTATACTTACGTTAGTTTTAAAATTACTCTTAATTGCATAATAGCAATGACTACTATACGCAAAAGAAATGTCAATAAGCATGAGCATAAATGCAGTTACTATATAAGTTGAAAGTATTTTATAGAATATATTAAAAAAATTAATTATTAAAACTAGAAAAATTGTATGATAATAAAATTATTAATTTTTTATTTTAAAATGAAGTAAAATGGGTTTGTATGCAATAATATATCCCGAAATTATTGAGGGAAAAGGTTAAGATTTTGATTAATTTTTATTTAAAAATCTAATTAAAATTTTACTAACCAAGAAACTTTTACTAACCAAAAAGTAACTACATACTAAATTTAGTAGTCCCAGCAGTCATTTTTTTCTGAATCTGTATATCATATGATGTAGTTTACAAATAGTAAACCTGTCTGTAAATATTATTATATTAACAAGTGTCAAGTTTACGAATATATTTTTCCACACTACATACTTTTATATAAGCTTTCATTAACTCATATTATGACAAATTTAATTTGAATTTTAAGATTATATAAAGCTAATTTGTTTTGGATTATTATTTCCGAAGCTATTGCCAGATAATATAAGGATTATTACATTAAAAATCGACACTGAAGTAAAATAGTTGAGTAATAGAAGTAGTTGTGTACAAAGAAGCACACAGACGTAATAATGTAGGACTACACATTGTATTATTACATTGAAATAAAATACAATGCGTGATCATAAAAACATAAAAGATAAATGCATAAAAATAAAAGCATAAACCGATAAAAATATTTTTTTATTTTTACTTTATTTAGTTATTTTGTTATAAAGAAAACTACCATGATAAGCCAGGAGTAATAAGCAACTGAATGAGAATAATAAATAAGAATTGTACAGAAAAAGATAATAAAAACAGGTTTTTACGATAAGTACCTAGAGTCTTGTTTTAGATTTAAATTTCATACTAAATTTTTAGAAATCTTTCAGCAATTTCTTAAAATTTTCTGAAAAAAGAACAGCAAATTTTTATTTTTAGCCATTTAAGAATTAATAAGAAATATCAATAATTTTTGATTTCATAAACGAATTTCCTTTCAATCATTTGCAATGATGAATCTAAATACACAAGCTATGTGTATTTAGCTTCAAAAAATGGATTCATCCATATGCGTGAAAAAATATCGTTTGCTTTCGGCTACATGGAAATTCTTAGGAATAAATATTTTGAATGAGAATTTTTTAATATGTTTTCACAGATCAGTTTGGTGAACTTGATTCCCATCTTTGTTTACAAGGAGCATCTTTTTAATCAAGCGTTAAGTGCCAGAAAAAAAATTGTAAACATCATATAAAACCTTAAAAAGCAAACTACTTAATAAATTTTTGAAGCAACAAGCCATAACAAAGCTGGTTTAAGCCTTAGGCTTAGATCCGCTAATATTCGCTGAAAAATATTTATTTAGGAATGAAACAAATAGTGACAAATTCAATCAAAGAAAAAAAATATTCTTACTGTTATAATGCTATGAAAAAAAAATTCAAGATTTAATTAGATAGGCGAGACTTGAATATATGCGTTTTATTGAATTTTTAAAAGCACCATCATTTTATGTCTTATCTTTTATGCGTATTTCCAACCAGTGGAGTGATCTCCCCAAAATTTTCTCGCATACTCTTGAACAAAAGGTAATCCTACAGAACACCTTGCATGACACTGGCCTACAATGGTTAAGAAATATTAACATTGACGTGAATTTATCTTTTTTACTGAATCAATCATATCATCCTTGACATGTGGTTAATAGTATCTGAAAATCGAATTTTTATTTTAGACATATTTTGCCCAACCGACCGAAACAGAAATTTGACGCAAAACTGAACTTTTAGTCACAAATTATCATACCAAAATTGGTATATTTAAGTCATTGCGTCTTTGAATGACTTACATGTTTCTAAAAGTACAAACCAACAGACGGTCAATTCCCTGCTGGATTTGGTTCAAAATTTGATAGGTGTTTCGGCTATAGATATTAATTTTTTGTATCGAATTTCAGCTATCTAGCTATCTTCGTTTTGCAATTGCAGTGTTAACTTATATTTGAACAGCCAGAAATATAAAATGTCAAAATGTGATAGAAATCTACAAATTTGATATAAAGGTCGAATACTAAATAATTCAGGGGGTTGTAAAACCTCGAGATTCATCATAAATCCCAAAGTTCTAACTTTTTGATGATTTTTTTTTATTTTATCTATACTACGTATACGAGAACTAAAAAGGCATGGAATTTGAAGCAAGGACAAAAATTTAACATAATTCCTTTTCTTTAAACATAATTTCTTTTCATTCCTGTCAAAAACAACTATATTCTTCTGAATTTCAGCTAAAAAAATTGTAAATAATGGTTTTATGTTTTAAATATTTTGATAATATAATATTTAATATAAAAGTGAAATGTTTAAAAATATATGAATGTATTCAAGCATATACAAAAAAGTATGCAATATTTAGCAAATTTTGCACTTTGTTTTCATTGCAAAAGAAAAAGGGGCGAATCGGAATAACTGCGACAAATATTCTATCCAATTCCTGATTTAAATGTCTGTCTTTACTAATAATAAAGATGCATAAGTGTGTATGTAGGCGCTTTTCAGCCGCACCTCGTAATGTAGATCTGCACCTTGAAGTAATTTTAATTAATTAAAATTAAGCAAAATTTTGATGTTTTTACACGGTAACTACCAAGAATATTATAGCACAAACATTATTTTTATATTATTTTAAAATTCAAAGAATTATCTTTTCTATTATATTAGTTTTAGCCGTATTTTTTACTATTCTTAATCAATTTAAAATCTAATATATAAAAATCTTATGTCATGGTGTTTGTGTTCGTACTCCTCCGAAACGGCTCGACCGATTTTTATGAAATTTTTTATGTGTGTTTGGTAGGTATGAGAATAGATTGTAAAGTATATTTCATAACATTAAGTAATTAGGGTGTCCCTATCTCGTCATTCCACGTTCAACGTACGCTGATGAGATCAACGCTTGCTTGAAATCATCGCTACTGTGGCGTAATGTTGAAAAAGCCCAACTAAGAATAAACATGCGCGTTTAAATGCTACAAGATCCATCTGCTGACACATTATCGGACCAATTGTTAGATATCGGCGATGGAAAAGTTGCTGTCTATGAAAATACTGGATGCATAAAATTACCCACTAATTTTTGCACTGTCGTTTGATTCGCAAAATGCTCTAATTGACCGCATATTTCCCGATGTACACACACAATACATAAATCATACGTGGCTGGCAGAAAGAACCATTTTGGCAGCAAAAAATATGGACGTCGACGATTTAAGCTTCAAGATACAGCAGTAGTTGTCAGGCGAAATGGTGTCATACAAATCGATCGATATAGTTTGCGATGCTAACGAGGCTGTAAATTATCCAACAGAGTTTTTGAACTCACTGGATTTGTCAGGCATATCACCACACCTTCTATGACTGAAAGTTTTATCTCCTGTTATTTTACTTCGGAATTTGAACACACCACGGCTGGGCAATGGCACCAGATTGATCATTAAAAAATTGATCATTTGATGGCAATTAATCATTTTGAATGGCAAATTCCGAGCCAGAGCATAGAGTTTTGCTGCCACGAATTCCAGTGATTCTCACAGATGTGCCAATAGAATTCAAACGCGTTCAATTTCCTATTAGATTGACATTCGCAATGACAATCAATAAGTCGCAAGACCAAACAATGTGTCTTTGCGGCTTCGATTTGGGCATACCATGTTTTTCACACGGCATGTTCTCGCGTGGGCAAACCATCGAACTTAATTGTGTTGGCTAAAGACGGACAGACAAAAAATATCGTACACTCAATAGCTCTTCGAAATGAATATTGATTTTTTTTATTTCATTTTTATACTTTAGGATGAAAAATATATTACTTTTTTCACTTTACATTTAACTTTTAAGTGATCAAACAATGTATATGTTCGTTACATTAATGAAATACATTGTATTGAGAAAATGAATGTTTTTTTTCGGCGATCATCGTCTACAGCACTCCATTCCTCTTTCCGCCATAGGTCCCATCCCCACAAACTTACAATACATTTGTTATTTTTTAATTAACACCCAAAATATTCACTAGAAATAATTTATATGGCAAAACAACGTTTGCCAGGTCAGCTAGTGTTTTAATAACATTTTACCACAAAATATTTAATTGTTAAAGTGAAATTTAAATAGTTTTCAATGCTGCTACTAACATTTTATCCCGATTTCTTTTCCAATGTTGATGATAAAGATATGAACATTCGGCTTAATGTTAAGTATATTTCGGAATAAGGCCTGCTTTAAATAAAGTGAACATTTGTTTACTTACAATTAAGACTTAGCTTCAGAAACAAGCAATGATGTACATGTTTTTAAGTGTATCTATTTTTAAACATTATTGGTAAGAAAGTTAATGAGTCATTTCTTTAATGCACACGTCAGTCATGTACAATCAATAGAACTGGCTTCTAAAATAATATGAGTTATTTGTCTATCGAAATGTGAAGTTTAAAAAGTATTTGGCAGAAAGTCTCCAGGAAAATTGATCTTCTAAAACTTTAATACATATTTATGAAATAGAAAATTATTTGTTAAATCTATACTTATAATAAAGCTCAATGTGTGTGTGTGTGTGTGTGTGTGTGTGTTGGCGCTCTACAGACCAGACCATTCAACCTACAGCTACCAAATTTGGCACGGGTATACCTTGGAGGCCGGGAATGTGCACCTGGGGGTTATTTTTTCGAATTTTTAACTAGAATTTTATTTATTTAAAAATTAAGCGAAATTTTGACATGTTTCTGCTATAACTGCCGAAAATATTACCGCACAAAAAAGATTTTTACATGAAGTTAAAGATAAAAAATTTATCTTTTAAATGATACTACTGTTTTAATCTTAAAATTAAATTTCTATTTTTAATGAATTTTTAAATAAATATTTTAACTATGTTTTTCAATAATTTTTTTCGTCAAAAATAAAAATGAGGATTAAGCACGTTTCGCATTCATGAGAAAAAAATAGCTTTTTTCAAAGTGTTGCCATCACATTGATTAAACCTCTAACTGAAAATAAATTAAATCTTTTTGGAAATGAAATCTGCAAAATTATAATTTTCGGCAAGTGTCTGTAATAAATGAAACAAATATGAAATATTATTTTTTCTAAAAAATAAATTCAAGAAAAATTATTTTATGATCTTTTACACTCTCTATACAGGGTGTTTATTCAGTCCCCGATCCATTTTGATATTTAATGACTCATAAAATAATGAAGATGTAAACAAACTTATGGCATTTATTGATGGAATAACTCATATTTTCCTTTTCAGGTTTGAATATTTTTACTTTTGTAAATATCGTCTGCGCGTGTTTTTAATTTCAGATAATTTCATTTTCCAGCCTAAATATCTGTACTTTTCTAAATATCGTCTGCTTATTAATTGCATTTTTCTCTCTTTTGTTTTTGGCAACTATTGAAATGTTATGTTTACTTTTGATGTGTTTCTTCTATGTAGTACTTTTGTATGTGATGTTTTATTCGATCGGATATTAAGGAGAATGCATACACCACAAGAGAAAGCACAGATTTTATGGTGGTCATAGAGTTAATTTCCAATCAACTAAATCACTGACTTTTAAGAGTTAATTTCAAATCACTTAAACTGACTGATTTATGAAGATTTGAATATCACTATTCAATAAAAAAAGGATAATTTTAGATTTTTCATCGATCGTTTCAAAGAAAATACGCCAATAAGCGCGCAGGTTTTTGAAGATTAATTGGCCTAAGATTATGAAAATGGTGAGTTTTCTAAATTTTTAACATTTAAAACTTCATAAATAAGTCTTAGTTGATCGTGGAAAATAGAAACATTCATTCATTTATTTAAAATTTGGTGTCTCCAGAATATTTATCAGAATATGATACCTTACTGCATTAAATTTAGACTTCATAATTTTTGAAATATATTTATAAGCAGGAACAAAATATTATTATTGATTTCATTTCAATCCTTTTGAAAGCAAAACTAAAAACTGAATTTTATACTGAATCTCAGAAATTTTTGTTCAATTATTGTTTGAAATATTACATAACTATGAAAAATATTTTGTAGTTAACTTAAGACTTAAATACCGAGCGATTCTGTTTGCAATACTCATATTCAATAATAATAATAATTAATAAATAACAATAAAGATGATTAATAAAATAAAACGCTTGGTTTTATTAAAAAATATCTTAATATTAATTGCAATTTCGTCATTTACATTTTTAATTAAAGTTGAAGTTTTACCGGAAATGACAAGAAATTAGCAATATATATATATAGTAAATTGAACGAAACGATCTAAACAACAGTATAAGTTTGGTATGACTAACAAAATTTGAAGATTAAAAATGTTTTGTTTGAGAATCCTTTAAGAGACCAGTTACTTAAAATATTTAATTGAAAATTGTAGCGAGCGGTAATACTGGCGAACCGGCTGGTCGCCAAAGGCGGCTAGTAAAATAATAAAATGGGTTTTTTTCTCTTGCTGAAAGAAAATATTTTGATTTTTTAAACATTTAATATGAATTAAAAAAGAATAATCATTCTTTAATTATTCATTTATTGATTAAATAACAACAACAAAAAATCAAAGATAAATCTTATTTTTTGACGAAAGCAATCATTTCTTTATTCAGTATTTTTACTTCTCAAAGTGTTATTGTTTTTCAAATGGATTTATCTTTTAAAAGAGTTTCTGGCGATTGGTGATTTTTTTTTGGTTCTTTGTTAACAAAATTAGATTAATTAAAGAAAACTGTTCTTAAATTGTTTCATTATTCATTGGAGAAAATTCAATTTCTGCATTTGAATATACTTAATATTTGTGACGAAAATTCGCTTCAAGTTTTTAAATACATGATTGAATTTTTATCATCAATTACAGCGAACTACCATTGTAAAAAGCACATATTAAATGTTTCTTAGTAGCTAATTCATTTATTTATTTATGATCCTACAAAAATACATTCGGAATTAAATGTCAAAATAAATTCTAGAAAATATCCACAAGAAAACGCATTAGGGAAAAAAAAAAGATCGAAAGTTTATTTATTATTTTTCAAAAACAAATGCCATTTGTTTTCAATCGCGAATTATTATTTCCTTTTATTAATTGCAACTTGGAGATACTAAAAACTTGTTCCTTCAAGTTAAAAATAAAACAGGCCACATATCAGTTCGAGCTCCAACTTAACTTCAGGTTGCAGGTGTGCGCATTTTCAGTTTTTATGAGCTTGTTCCATATTTTTTTTAATAACCTTTCACTTTGCCGTGTGTATTTCAACGAAATCTCTTTGTAACCGGTATCGAAGTAGTATTTTTGCAGACCACTTTCTACCAGGAAGTTATGCTATGTTGTGTGTTTTCACACACTTGTTACTAAGTTAGTGTTCTACGAAATTTGACTCATTTTGCTTTAGGTCTTATCCTACTGGAGTCTAAAAATAACAATTAAACACTGACATACACTATAACGTCGTGAGCGTTTTTCTTTTATGGTATTGCGAAAGTGAAACCAGGAAGAAAAAGTTTTTAAGAATTATTTGAAACAAATGTATTTGAGTTGACACAGTATATTGTTTAAAATGCATACTTTAGCTTTTATTTTTAATAATATTTAAGTACACTACAATGCACTTTATACTTTACAATCAGGAAAAAGCATTAAAATTATGAAAACCACAACGAAACTATTTTAGAATTTGTTAAAGTGTTCGTCGTAATAGTTATCATAAGTTTTTACCATAACATTTATTTTTGCCATTTCATTTATTTTTGTCATAATTATCATAATACATATTTTGCTTGACTAAGAATTTGATTTTATTGTAATCTTCGAGATATTCTAAATCAAGAATCAACTCCTTCTCGAGAGAGGGAGTGTGAGGGGGGGATCAGAATACCTGGCATCATGACAGCATGTTTGGTAATGTCCTTTAATAAAACTTTTTGATTTCCAACATATTTTGATCAAAATCCTTCAGGCGGAAGTCTGTGTTTTGTCCTTTCTTACACGTGAATATGATAACTCAAAAATACATCGAATTTGACATATGAAATCTAGTATATGGCTAAAAAGGTGAAAAGTCCCAAATTCTGGCGAAGTATGCCAATGGTTTGGCTTATTAATGGTCTCTTTTTTCATTTTTATATATGTGAGCACAAAAACAGAAAAAAAAATCCCTCTAAATATACGATAAATGAATTTTGATATTTATTTTGATTCTTTATGTCAAAAGTAGATATGTGTCAAATTTTGAACTCAGTCGATCAAAATAAAAGCTTTTGTAAGTATGCAAGAAGTATGAGTAAAAACTGCCTCTCTAGTTCATGAAATGCATCAGTGTTCATCTAGGTCTATTTAAATAAAAATTACAGATATTGAATATATTAGGAAATTTTTTTTAACTGACTGAATACAGTCTAGAAATGTCCGCTTTAATTTAATTTTAGAAATCCAGAATATTTTGTTCATATAAATAAAAAAAAATATAAACAGTTTATACGCTGTAGAAATTCAAATTACTCAACTCATTGCCTTCAAATTTTATTCATAAATAGTATGAAACATACGGAAAGTTGCAAGACAATTCATTTAATAGTTAATTCTTTTATATAATTAAAATTTGTTTCTGTGTAAAAAAAAGATTATTTTGACTTTGCCTTTTCTATTAAATGGAGATATTTTAGTAATTTTAAATCGTTCTATTTATCTCGCTCTAATTATCACGTAATGCTTATAAAAATTTTGTGTCTTTCTATAAATATAATTATTATTAAAATTTAATAATAATTATTATTAAATAATAATTAATAAATATTAATAATCTATGAAAAAAATTAGCTTTTAACAGATTTTAAAAATCGTTTGAAGTAATTAATTCTCTCATTTTGATGAAAAAATAAAATTATAGGCGATAGCAAGATTATGGATAGTATAATATTTCATAAAAATTTACATATGTATTAAAAGTATCATATGCGTGGTTGAAAAATAATCATGAAAATACTTTAATTTCCAGCAATACTAGATATACAAGCTAATGCATTATAATATCTCTCCCATTTATTACGTTACCATAAATAGTTTGTATCTAATGGATACTTCATTCAACCCAACACCTGTCTTCATTCAAACCAATAAAAAACTTTATGCTTTCGATTTGGCGATTTTTTCCCCTGGCTATAAATTACACTATGCCAAATTACTTTAACTTTGAATGAGCATAAGTTAATGATTTTCAGTAAAACTTTGATTGCTGAAATTGAAAGCTAATAGTATTGACTAATTGAATTTGAAAGCAAGAAATAGAAAATAATAGATGATTGAAAATTTTCCACATTTACTCTTATTAGGAGGAGAATTTTCGAAATTGAATTTCTGGATATGTTTATTATAAAATGTAAATAGTACATTTCTAATTTTGATCCTGGCCATGTAATGCGATCAAGCCATGTGGCATCAAAGTCACGTAATAAATGTAACCCTGCATCTCTCGAACAGACATTTCCTTGTGCTATGCCATGACTGGTACATATCACTTGTGTTGAACTGACTTCACTGCTAGAAATAAAGTCGCTTTTTCTGGGTCATAAAGTCATTTAAGATAATACTTTGTTTTGACGTATATATTTATAAATGAAAGGGTTTCTATTTTTTTCTCTTGAAAAATAGCTTTGAAGCCTTGAATTTGCTTGGAAGATTTTTAGTATAGTACAATTTTCTTAAAATATTTTTTTTTCGGTATTCATTTGTGTCTGTTAGGATTAAGTGGCATTTATTATTTTTTATAATGGAAATTATATTTAAAGGTTTAAAGTAACAAAATGTTAAAGAAGTGATGTTAATTCTCATAGAAACCGAAATACTGCAACTTCATAAGGAACCTCATTAAAACACCTCAACTATTCAAATGATGATCAAACAATGTCGATTAAGAACTGTAATATTTCATTTGAGGTATTTGGAAATAAATTATTTTAAAGATATTTCCAGAATTTTCACAAACATTTTCATTTTAGCTAAAACTGAAGAAAATTGTCAAGAAAAGTTTTCGAATTTTGATAATCAATTATCAATAACAAACTTGTGATAAAAATCAGTAACTTTCCTTCCGAACAAATATTGTTGTGTCTTGTGTTAAAAGACCCTATTTGCCATCTGATGAAGGAATTTGGCGAAATAAATGATTCTTTGTTTTTCATCTTGAAAGATTTGCTTCTTACTTTTTTCGAATTCATTTCGTTTTGAGATACAGTTTGCTTTAATGTGAGCTTAAAAGGCTTAAAGCATGATAAAGCCCCTAAATATTTTCTAATCTAATTAATTATAAAAAAATATTCTTTCTTTTATCCTTTAGCATTAAATTTGTAATAATCAAAATTTCACTTAATCTTCGATAGTTTTGTACCAAGATTATATGACAAGACCGGCATTCCCCCAGCACAACATGAGAGCGTTTTGCCCACGACGGTAAATATTACTGCCACCAAACTCGTATTTATGGTAGAACAATAGATTCGATCTAGAATCTTTAACTTTGCTTATTTAATACTGAACGTGCATTTAGTCTTAAAAATGAATAATGAAAACAAAACAAAACAAAAACAGAAATTTAAAATGGAATGAAGAATCACACACACACACACAAATAAGAAACCCTATTACGAATATTCTGTTCTGAAAGTTTTTGACTTTTATACACCGGAAACAAACCATTGTAATTATAATTCATAAATCTAAAATTCTAATTTATAAATCAAGTGAATTTTATTGAAAATAACTCTTTAGAAGAATCGGAATTTTTAGCTGGAATACAGAAAGAAACTAAGTTATTGATAGATATAAAGTAGATTAGAAGCGATATATTACATTTTACTTGTTCTGTCACTTTATAAATGGCCTAACAAAGGCATTATTTATAACATAAGGAATGCATACCAAATATTAAAATGAAACATAATATTATTCTTTGGTTTTCTTTAAAAGCCACTACATGAAATATGTTTCATATAATAGTGAAAATCTGTGCAACATTATTGCATTTGTTTTCCTACAATTAGCTACAATTTATTGTGCTAAAGAAAAATATCAATAAATACGCCCTTCAGAACTGATAATCAACGTTTTTTTCCCACATGAATCTTCACAATCTATTCAAGCCGTTGAGTTAGATTAGAAGAAAACAAAACGAAACACTTGATCTCAAGAATCGTCTCCGTTATTATGATCATCTTGGCGTGCAATTGGCGAGTTGGCTACCTGGTGTTGCAACCCGTTCCCCGGTACACGCGTATTGTAGGCGGCATCCGAACCACCACCAAGGCATCCGGCGAAATTGTTCGCGCCGCATGCGCCTCACGATATTATTATTGTAATGGTCTTCCCAGACTGACCACTGCATTCAGCATTCGAACATCTAAAGACCATCTGCTATGTCTCGATTCGCTTATCCCCGGACTTGTTCCATTCACTTCCGGCTATGTCCACTGAAAGATGCCAGAACATCGCCGCTGCATTTTGATGACCTCATATCGAATGTAAGTCAGGATTTGAATAATAGTTATTTTTTTTAGCAGTTTTAGAAAGGAAATGGTCAGTCATAAAATTAAATTCCAGGATATTTCAGTTTTTAGATGCCGGATATATAACACGGATGTAGTAGTGTCATTTTTGTTTCGATAGTAGAGTTAAAAAAAAGTTGCAGACGATAATAAATAAAAGCAAAAGAATAATCGATGGCAATGACGTAATTGTTTCTTTTTTTACTATTGTTCGAATTTATTTCCCGCATTGTTTCAACAGTAATAGAAGAGAAATAATGAATGCTAAATTAATTATTCCATTGAATGAGAAAATTAATTAATTTTTTTTTCCCGAGTTCATATTTTGGATCTTATGTTTAATTAAAATTGAAAGTAAAATAAATTGCAGAATTTTTTTGAAAAAATGAAATTAAAAAAAAAGACTTAGATTAATCATTTTAAATTATTGAAATTTTGAAATGTTCTGAATAAATTTATTTTCAGTGCATTTTAAACTAACTGGAAACCCTCAATTTTGCATTGAACCTCGTTGAAATTTCTGATAACTAAGAAGTATTTCACAATAAATTCCGACAGAACACTGTTTTATCAGCTTTATGAATACTGACAGCTTGTTAACGAATTTGAGGAATTATAAATGCATGAACAATTATTCATTGGAGCAGGAATTTTTTTTCCGATTATTAAATATGTTTTCGGTTGTATCCAGTCACGTATATAATTACTCATGTCGTAATGGATGGATTAACATAGAATTTCGAAGCACCAATCATATAATTGCTGAGTGAACTTTGTAGCACATGAATTGAGAAAAAAAAAATGCCTTAAATTTCGTTTTTTTGTGCGCGTGTGTGTCGTGCAAGATTAAAAAAGATTAACACTTTTGAAACGTTTCAATAACTTTCTATTTCGAAAAATTAAATGACATGTTTAATTAATTTTGAAATATAAAATAGGAGTTACTTTATTTGTTATTAGATTTTAACTGAATTAATTATAAAGGGTTTAATTGCAGAATTAATATTTTAATATGTAAGAGATAAAGATTAATGTGTAAAGGACAAAGATGATTTAAATATGTTATTTTTTTTATCTTAATTTATAAATTACTGAATCACCTGGCAAATTCTTTGTTATATAACATATTATTTTATCTGTAAATGTTTCTAACTTTTATCTTGTGACTGAATTTAAAACTAGAAATAAGAATTTGTTCACTAATCGCAAACTTTCAATTTATATACTGTGACGAATTCTGCTGTTAAATTTAGTTAAACTTATTATACTGTTAAAAAAAGCCAGGAAATTAAAAAGAGTAAAATTGCAAGCATTTGTTATCGTGATTTTTAACATTACAATATATATAGCCTTGCATACTACCTGTATTTTGTGACACGATATATATGAAGTAAAAATAGAGAAGGTTGGTCGCCTGACCAAAATCGATGAAATAAATATATCTCTAGTTATTACTTAGGTGCGTTTAAAAAGGAGGCAGAGCCAAATTTGTATCAAATTTTTAATTAAAAAATTAATAGAATTTTTAACGATTCCTCATAATAATTTCAGAGCATATTATTGCATCATTTTTGTACTTCTTTAGAATTTAATAAGTAAGCTTTATAGTAATACGAATTTTATTTCTGTACCATTTTTATCTCCACTTTTGATACATTTGTAATCTTTATATTTAGTATAATTTCACTAAAATATTTTTTTCATAATTTTAGCTCCTAGATTTGTAATCACGTTGCGACGATATTAAATACGTTCTTTGTGTGCACGTTATCGCTGCTTTATAATTAAGGGTGAATTTAAAAAAAAATGATGCATCAAATTTAAAACTTTATCATAATACGTTGTTTAGGAATCGAATTTCTTTTAATTTTTAATATGAATTAAAATTAAGATATTTTCAAAAGAAATCTAAAAATATAATGAAAATATTTTAATGAATATATTTGCTTTGCGGCTGATTTAAATTAAATATATATATATTTTGTAAATTGGTAGTATTTCATGCTAAACATATATAGAAAAGTAACGAATACATCATTAGTGAATGACATACCACTTGTTTTCATGGATATTAGAGTTATAGACAAAGGCCTAAGAAATTAAAAAAAAACCCATAAACAAATAATTATAATTACATAGATTATCTATTAATATAGTTTAGAGCTTGGAATTTAATTCTGTACTAGAACGTCAATTACTTTTAAATATAGCAGAATCATATGTAGAATTTTTAACCATGAGCAGTGATATATTATACACATTTCTTCGTTTTGTCAGTTGAATTGTCAAAGGCATAAATAATTTATTTGCAAAGAAATGATTAAGAGTTCTTCATTATTAAAATTTTCTTGTTATTTATCATTTGATATCCAAACGAAAGAAATAAACTACCTAAAGATGTTTAAACACTTTAATAAAAATTTTTATTTTAAAAATCATTATTTTAAAATTGTTATTTTATATTAATTACCTTATTGAGGCTCAAATTACTCTTTTTTTCAGATTATGAGTTAAAAACGCCTTTTAATAATAGTCTAATCAGATTTTCTTCTTGGAGTTTAGAAATGTAAAGTGTATTACTAAATTCTGTTTGACCCTCATTATACCTCGTATTTCATTTAATTTAGCAAAAATATAATTTATTTTTTAAATTATACGTTTGCTGAAAACAGCCATCCTTTGGAACTCATTTTTCCATTGTTTGAAAATAATAGGTGTATAATTTCAAAATAATATTCAAATTTTAAAATAAAAATAAATATATACGTTCTAGTACTTTATTATTTGACGAAGTAAATGCAAATGGTCTCAGACAAACATTATTACAATAATCATCCCATATTTCTTATTTGTAGCTTGTTAAATTTTTGAAACAGAGAATATATGCATTTAAGCAAATGATCACGTGTAGAACGTGTAGCCTTTATTCCCAGATTTTTTTTAACTCAAGGCGTTCTGAAACGTCACCATTATATGACATCTGGAGGGTAAAAAATTTTACGATTCTTTCTTTGTGTAATTATTTATACTCTGTGTATGAAAATCTCATGAATAAGATAGTAGAAAAGTCTTTTTAAAAAATATTAATCATAGAATTTATAATAAGCTTGTTCAGCGAAATTAATCCTCTCTAAAAAGTAGTTAAACTAAGTAAAGCATAAAAAGATTCGACTTTTTTTTATACAAATTTATTCTGAAAGTTTTTTAAATTTAAAGAAGAAAACAAAGTGTTGAAAAATTATTAAAAGTTTCAATAGAATTATTTGACTCTTTGACAACGGAATTGGTTTCCACTCCTTTAAGTGGTAAGTAAAGGCTGTTCCCAAATTAACGCAAGATTTGAATTTGCTACCATTCGTGCAGTAAAATGTTGGCAACCATATTTAAAAAACATTTGGCATTTAGTAAAAGTGGAGCTTTACACGATAGAACAACGTCTTTTCATTGTTGAATAATATTTCAAAAATAATGCGTCTGATGGCCACAGTTCGAAAATTTGAGAATTGGCCCCTAGATCGTGGGATTTAACGCCATTTGATTTCTTTTTATGCGGTTATTTGAACTCAAAGGTTTATGCCAACAAACCCACAAGCACGCGTGCATTGAAGGAGGAAATTCAACGCTGCATCAACGAAATTCAGCCACATTTATGCAAAATGGCCATGGAAAATTTCGACAAAAGATTGCATATGTGCCAACAAAGCCGTGGAGGTCATTTGTCCTGTGTGTTATTCCATACATAACCCCGTCCTGTGTCTTTACGATTCAATAAAACTATAACAGTTTTTACAGACCTTGTTTTATATTTAATTCAAATCTTCCATTAACACGTAATTAATCTTTCATTTACAATCCATTAATGGTCCATTTTTACTAACCCAAAACTATCAGCTGTCAAATAGTTTTTTTTTTAAAAATAGGGTTGTCAACACTTTACTGTACGAATGGTGGTAGATTCAAATCTTGCGTTAATTTTGGGCACTCTTTATCTGAAATTGTCTAACCTTCATCAAAGAATTTAAAAATTATTTCCATAAAAAATTTATTACTTTGTTGAATCGCTGAAATTTTTTTCTATTTTTCTTTCTTCTTATAAACGTCAATTTTATTTGTTTAAAATGCAAATATCGTTCATTTAAATGGTTAAAAAGTGTAAGTGCTTATTTTGCTGTTACTTGCCATTTTAAATTCAAATGCATCATCAATATAAACATAGAGGAGAAAAGGTTTTTGCAATTGTATGATCGAAGTATAGATCAATAACTGTAATAATCTAAAATTTTCAAAATAAGAACAAAATAATTTGATTTTTATTTTTATGGATCATACTATAATTTTTTGCATGACGTTAAAAAATTTATTTCAATGATATGAAAACAATACTTTCACATTTATATTATTTTTTTATAAGTAAATTATGATGCTTTTCCCGAAAATTAAAATTTTTTCTGTTCCGCATATTTTAGATGTTAGAATTCTTAAATTATATTCTTCAAATACATGACACCTATCTTTAGAACGTTACGCATTTTTAAGCAGCTCTATAAGAGATTGAGATTATAGTGAGAATTCATTTTGATATGAGAATTGAGATATTGAAGAAATTTCGTTTTAAATTGTACGTTTTTTTAGTCAGGTATTCACCAATGGATGGAATTTTGGGAAAGTTTTATATTTTAGATAAGATTTTATTTTAAACTACCCTAGCTGCATATAACTGTTATTTTTATAGAATTTCAGAGTTGTGTTTCAAACGCTTCATAATATTAAATTTTTTTTAAATAATCCTAAATATGAGTTTTGCTCTTTATTATTATTTTATTATTATTATTCTATCTGTTGAGACATTATGTTGTATAAAAGATAAAATCCTTATTTCATCATTGGATAATTGATTCGTCTATCGACTATAAGTGAAAAATTAATTCAGTATTTATAATTGATTCTAGAAATGTTATTAATTTCATATTGTTAAATTCCTTAAAAGGTTCTACACCAAAATCGCATGGCTGATTTTTTTTATATAAATTATATTGAAATCCACGAATTAAAACAAAATTCATCTAAATTTGTTTATTGCCCCAAATCTAATATTGCATTTGAAGTGAAATTAAAATATAAGTATAAATTGGTCGTGTTTTCGATATTCATAAATACTGAAAATCTTTCAGATTTGTCGGTATTAGATCCAGGAACAAACGAGTTTTCGAGCTTGTTTGAAAGAAGAGACGCCTCTTTACTTGATGGAGCAAAAATATTATTTTTCTTTATGAGAAAGGTGGGCAGTGTAAGTTTAGACAATTTAAACCAATTGTGACTGTTCGTATACACGCAAGTGATGCCGAAAACACAGCTACTGTTTTCTGTATTTAATTTCATCAACATTCATCATACTGTATTTGGTGCTATTGTAGGCGCAAATAACTCCCACACTTCTTGTCGTTCTTCGCTCTCAGTGTCGCACCGTGACTGTCAAAGTTTAAATTATCACATCATTAGGTATTTTGTTTCCGTCCTCCACATCCAATTAGTTGTTTCTACATCATTACTAGCAGCTGCCTTTATACGAAGACAGCGTTATTTCACGCTGCAACATCTCAACGTCATCATTGTTTATATTCGTGAGAAATCGTTTTCTGTGTTTTTATTTGTCAGTCGTGGTTTTTATTTCGTTTTCACAAGTCATTGGAGTTATGTGTTTTTTTTTCAAGGATTTGTGCTAGTTTTTTTTTTTAAGAATGCAACATCAAACTTCGTGGAGGGGTTTTGTTACAAATTAATTAATATTTATCACCATACATTGCAACAAGACCTGAGGGGGAAAGTCCAAGTATTGAAATCAAAATAAGAAACAATGTCTCTTGTTAACAAGAAAATAAAATGATTTCTAGAAGGAAATTTATAATTAATTGTAGCACATGAGATAATTTTGATGTTACTCCTTTCATATACAATGCCGTGTCAGATTCTTGAATCAATTACAAAATCTTTAATCCTGAATTTCGAAACAATAAATAATTCCTTGTATTAAATGAGTAATTATGCATCAAATCACTTTTCCGACAGCAAAAAGTTCAAAATTCATTAATCATTTGATTAAATTAGTGTTCGACTTAGATTTTGGGGTAGAACTTTCTACGTAAATACCCCACAATTTTGGAGCAATATCTTGATCTGTTTTGAATATTCATTGTCGATATTTCAAGGAGGCAAAATGCAATGAGAATTTTTATGCTATAGCCAATGGCAAATGGACTACTTCTAGTTTAATGGACTACTTCTAGAATAAATACATGATGACAGAAGATGATGTTATAAGGTTTCAATGTTTTTTAAGCCCGTGGAAGCAATATGATGTATTCAATATAATTGTCCTAAATCTAGTTCTATATATTGCATATGCAACGTATTGCTGATGTTTAAGACTGGAATTTATTAAAATGCATCAATAATTTTTAAGCGTCATTAAATGCAAAATTTAACAATCATTAAATGTATCAGTATCATATTTAGGGATATTTAAAAGAACATATGATGCACTATGCAGTAATTTTTAGTTTGGCGGATTCAATTGTCATTTACTATTGATTTAAAGATATGTGATTACGATGAAGAATCGATTTTTTTGGAGAAATTATGAATTTTTTTATTTAATATTATTATTGTTTGAGCAGTTTCTTTATAAAACTGTTAAAATGTTGTTTCTAGATCTGTATTTTGGAAAGATGCACTTACATTTATATTTTCATTTACATACCTTTTAATGCTATTTTACATCTTTGGATGCTATTTTCTAAAATTCTAATCTCTGATAGAATCTTAATATAAAAAATCTCATAAATTAAAATGCAATGCATATTTTTTGTTCAAATTTGGTATAATAATTTCTCACTATATTCTGCAATTTCCGAACTAGTGAATAAGCAATCTATTTATTCATTTAGAAATATTTTATAACTGCTTCAGTGCTTCACAATGTGAAAAAAAAAATGAAAAATTCGTGTTATTTATCAGTTGAAACCCAATATTTAAATAATGGAGAGAAATACAGCTTATTTTTTAGCTTATTCAGAAAATAGATAATATATTTCTAAAGATATCTGCAACATTTTAAGCAAATTATTTAATAAACCTCTAAACTAGGAAAATTTTTATTCATATCTCTTTTAAGTCCTTTTTTCCAATTTTTTTAAATTGCCATTTAACTGGTCTATTTTGGTTCACAGATGCTTTTTTTCAATCTTTTTTTATGCAAATACTCAAAGATATAACTATTTTTGAACGTTTTTCAAAAAAATTCATCCCGTACATAGTCATATGCTTTAACTTTGGAATGAAAAAGTGGAATCATAATGATAACTTTTTCATTCCATTTTTGGATTGAATCGTTACAGACACTACGTTTCCATTGTAGGGTTAAATTTCAAGTACATTTCTATTATCTATCCTGAAAACATTTTATAAATCATCGATTTCACCGAAATTGTCAAAATATTATATCTTCTCATATTTATTTTTGCTTTCCGTTTCTGATATGTAACTGTAACTTCAGCAATAATTGACCATCTTCTGTGATCAACTTTTCTCCAGCCATATTTTTAGTCATAATCTAATTATGTCAACTTTGATTAACTATGTTTTATCGTAATAAAATCGTCTCCCCGAATTGCATACTTTCTTATAAATGTCTTATCCTAGAGAATGCCTTGAAATGTACTGGCATACAATAGACTATGAAATATTCACCTTTGACATGAATTGAGTATTTTTATTGAATCTATCGTGTGATACTTAGCGAGCTATTTGGCGATTAATCTCTAGCATGAAGTTTCAAATATGAGGAATCGAATTTTCCCAACCGACTGAAATAATAATTTGACACCGAATTATACTTGTAACCACAAAATCAAGTACTACATTTTATATATTTAAATCATTGCAACGAATTTGGACATTTTCCAAAAGTGTGTTACCCCTTTTACATGTTTCTAAAAGTACAGATTGACAGACGGTCAATTCCTTGTTGGATTTGGCTCAAAATCTGATAGGTATCTCGCCGGTAGACGTTAATTCAGTGTATCGAATTTCATGATTCTAACTCTCTTCATTTTGTGGTTATCGTGTTAAATTATATTCAAACAGACGTACAGACGGACTTCCTCTGAGGGGAATTTGCTATAAATTCGATTGGAATTTACAAATTTAGTATAAAGACAGTATACCAAATTTCATCAATCTAGATCAAAACGTTTTCAGTCACAGACAGGCGGACGAACATTTTCCAAAAATGTATTCTTCGAAATCAGAGAGCTCTGAAATGTGGAGATTCGTCAAATTCTGAAGTTTTAATTTTTTGACGATTTCTAAACTTTCTCTATACTATGTATACAAGAAAGTAAAAAAAAAAAAAAAAGGGCATTTTAAATTAAACTTGAATGACTATAATTTCTTTATACTTTGTACACGAGAAAATAAAAAAAAGGCATTTTAAATTAAATTTGAATGAATAATGAACAAACATTATTTTGATTGGTGTGCAAAGTCTGCAAATTAATGAATGAAATCGCTGAAATCATTCTTGTTATTAAGTCTCGCGGTTATTCCAAAGTTATGCGACATCTCTCAAATTTTTATGGCGATAGGGAGCTGGAGAACATTAAGGACACAACTAGGGATGGAGGGTTTTCATGTAAAATAAATATTTCTGAAATCTGGCCTGTTGTTTGAGCTAGGGGAAAGGGTACTTTGTCCAGGCTTTTCGCCTGAGAGAATTTACAGAAAAATGGTGTTTTTGAGATTTCTTTCGAAAATGAAAGATACTGGACAGAAAATTACCATTGCCGACTTCTAAAAGTCATTAACTTGTTTTATATATAATAGAAACTTTCAAAATCGGTATGGAGTTTGTGGTTGGGAACTTTACCGGGATTCTTCCCTTCAAAGAATGTAATGTAAAGCAGTGTTTTTGAAACTTTCTCAAAATCAGAATATGATAAAGAGTAGATAACCATTGTTGATATATCTAAAGGCCACAATTTCATAGGGAAACGAAAATTTCCGTGATCGAGCTAGTGGTTCAGGTTATTGATTTAGTTCTTGTTTCTTCTTTGTTATTTTAAATGTAAAGATAGTTTTACCACAAGTGTCACTGCACTTTATAGATGACTTCTACTTTCCCGCTCATAAAATTAGTATACAGGTACCAAATTTATTTCATTTTCATACAATGGGCAATCAAAAGCAGGTATTCATGGACTATTTATTCCGTCTTTCATGTTCCCTAACGTTTTATTCATTGTGTTAGCAAAGGTTATGAACATAAAACGTATCATTATGTCTTCGGTACTGATAAAAATTCTTTTTAATTTGTTTCAGCTGTTTTGAAAAACAACAGTTGGTATTGTTTGGTAATTTTAGTATTTGCAAATAATTTATAGTTCATGCACTGACCTGCCACAGTATTTTAAAGTGAAAAAAAATGCAAATGCCCTTTTAAGTAAAATTACACTCTTTATGTCAATTTATACGTAACTAACCGTCTATAGCGATCAACTTCTTTAATTGGAATCTTGCTTTTCTAAGTTTTAAATTATTAACACAAGATGGATAACTATTTAAAGTGCCTCTAAAAATGCTTAAAAAGGATGGCAATTCATGAAAATAGGAAATTCGTTAAAATCGTACTGTGTGCGAAAATGAACAACTTTTTTTTTCACTTGTTATCGAAATAAGAATTAAAACATTGAAATAAACATTAAAATTTACAAATGGAAGGCATGGATTAGGAAATACTTCGGGACTAGATTTTGTATATAAACAACAAAGTTTTAGGATGATGATATTAAAGTGCAATAGTCAGCCAATTCCAAGGAAATAACCTTTACATTTTGGGCGTAGGTTATTAGTAAGGCATATTAGTAGAGGAATATTAATATTATAGGCATATTAGTAAGTTGTCTCTATTGGATAGAGACGATGCAGCATGAAAGATAGTGTTCTCGCCTTATGATTGCCACTCAAATTCGTTCCTAAATATAAGATTTAAAAAATTTAAAAAAAATTCAAACTGATTAACAATGAACAAATACTTTTATTAATATATCACTTATTTTTAACACTAAAATTAGGTGTTCATTGATATAATAGCTTAATAATATTTTAAATCTAATTTCTAAACTGTTGATATCTGCTTTAGACTGCGATTAACTAATAATAATATAATTAAATTTTAACTGTTAGTAACAAGTACAATTGTGTCGTCTTTAATGGTGCTAAATGATAAATTTAATTATCATCATCACCTTAAAGTCATTAAAAGTTTTATATTATTGATTTTTACCAATAAAATTCTCCGTCATAATTCTGAGAAATCGTTTTTATTCTCGTGCTAAAATCTCGGCTTATCCTCGTGCTTCCTTTGATTCTGTGTTTAATTTTTTAAACACAGAATCACATGGTTCCTTTATTAATGGTCGAAAAGAAATAATTTAGAGCAGGTGCTAAATTTCTGAATATGTTGACAGATTGCACAAAATTTTAATAATCAGAAAAGAACGAATTGCATAAATGTTTTTATACATTACGCTATCTTTAAAAATTCTTTTACACTTCTGCCACTTTTATTATAGAAACTTTGAGCAAGCATGCAGTTTTTCTTAAATTTTGGTGTGATTGGAATGTTTTTTTTTTATCTTTCTTTAATTTAATAATAAAGATGACTTTAAGATTATTTTTTAATAAAAATTGAATTAATAATAAATTTAATTAAAGTATTTCGAAATGAAATTTTTAATGAATAAATATACTCAATAATGACAAAGTATCGGAGAGTGAAGATGAAATCGCTGTCTTACTGCTTTTGTGATAATTATCATTTTGATTCTTGTAGTAATTAAAAATTAGTAAATGTAAAATTAATTTTTAGAATTAACGAACAACAATCTTCCCAGATGAAAATAATAATAGTTAATTTCATCACTTTAATTTTTATTTATAATTATTTTACTGTTTCAAAGTTTTATTCAAGTTACGTATGAATGAACATTCAATCATACCATATAAAATAAGCAATATACTAATTAAACAGAAATTGTTAATTTAATTTAAAATAATTTTGAAAAAAAAAGAAGCTCAGATCACGATCAGTTCGCCTGCTCCCAACTGTCCATGATAATTTGCTGTTGTCCAAAAAAATTTACTAAAATGCAAGTTATGCCTGAAGTTTGAAAGTTATATACCTCGGCTCTTGTGTTTTAATATTTTAATAAATGAGCAAATACCCTAAAGAGAAGATATCCTGAAGGTATATCCTAATACTATGGACTTTTCCAGTCCATACCGCCCCTTGTTGACCGTATTAAATCTAATACCAAGCTGTATGGAAAATTAAATTAAATAATTAAGAGGGAATGTACTAGAATGAAGCTTTATTTTTGACATTTCTTTCAATAATGGAGTGAGGCACAAGCAACTATTGATGAAGTTCCCAAGCGCAATAACCTTTCATTTGAAATAAAAATTGGCGAAATATGTGCTGTAGTTGAAACTGGGGGATTCAGTCGTCGGTTCCTCTCTCCCCCATAGAGAAAGTACAATGAAGTAGTGTTTTTGAAATTTCTGTCTAACAGAAAATGAATGTGGGACGAAGAGCCACTGATGGTATATCTAAAAGTTATGAACTTCCATAGAAAAACCAGATGGAATGGTCTCCCAAAAAAATGTATCGCATACTCTATAATGAATTTATCACGTCAGAGAATGCCTTATACAGCATTGGCCTACGATAGTTACGAAATATTAACTTTTAGCATGAAATAAGCATTTTTACTGAATCTATCCTGTTATCCTTGGCGAGTTTTTTTTTAACTGATTGAAGCAAAAATTTGATATAAAACAAAATTCCTTTTGAAATTCGATATATTTAAATCATTACGTGTTTGAAGCATCATTTTTACATACTTCTGAAAGTACAGACCTACAGATAGTCAACACGTTGTTGGATTTGCCTTAAAATTTACAGGTATCTACGCTGTAGATGTTAAATCTGTGTACCGAATTTTATCTATATAGCTCTCTTAATTTTATAGTTATCGTGTTAATTTATATTCAAACAGACGTACAGACTGACTTCCTCTGAACATATTTTACTCAAAATTTTACACAAAAGACTGTATACCAAATTTCATCCGTCTATCTTAAAGCATTTTTAAATTATCTTTGTCACAGACAGACCGACGGACGGTCGGAAATTTTCCGAAAATGTGTTTTTCGAACTCAATAAAGTCTGAAACGTGGAGATTAATCGAAATCTTGAGTCCGAATTTTTGGACAATTATTATCTTCTCTCTATAACACTTGTACGAGAAAGTAAAAATATTAAATGAATATTAATGATGTTAAAAATGTTAAATGTTAAGTAAAAATCACTGCCCTAATCTGCCTATGTTATCCGTGTTGGAATGAGGAATTGATTCTCTGGTTTTGCTATTTATAAGGAATTTATAAGCTTATATGTTTATAAGCAATTTATAAGCTTATATATTTGTAAGCAAATTTGGAAAGCTGATGGAAATAAAATATGACAAGTTAAAAATTCAGCCTCTGTTAACAGAAATTTCGACTAACCGTAGACATGGTCCCAGTCAGCTCGAATAATAAAAGCTCTATGATACTGCTGGAGGTTTAATTTGGCTTATTCATTTCTAGAATCTCCTTTTCTGTGACATCTATCTATCCATCTTTCTAATTCACAAAGCTGGAACCAGTAGCCTGAGATAGCTACGGAGAAATGTTTTATGACATGCTCTCCGCTCATTGTTACTGCCTTCGCGAATGAATGCGGAAAATAAAAGGGCCGTATCTGCATCGGGCGCGCGTGTTTCGATGCGTGCAAGTGAAACCCACCATTCCCGAAAACGAAAATGAAGAGATGCCTTTCATGCCGGAAAGCAAATGAATTTCAATTTCGTTTCTCTCGCACGACATTCGTGGCCTGGATGTCATTTTCGTTGCAACTGATGCTGGGTTTTGTTTTCTCCTGACTGGCATCAGCTGTCGCGCTTTGTTTTGAATTAACTGGATGGAAAGGTTTTTTTTTTTTTTTTTTTTTTTTTGTAGATTGTTTAGTATTAGCGGATTATTAAAGATTTCTTAAAATTATAGCTTTATTAATTTAATAAATTATATTTCCGAATACTTTTAAAGATTTCATGTAAATAAAGAACTATAGATTTCACGTTTCCTTATTTCGTGTGTATATGGTGTATTATATACTGTGGACATATAAATGTAAACATATTTTAGCAGTTGCGTGGTCGAATCGAAGAAACTTTTGAAATTTTAAAATTTCGATTTGTTTCACTACGGGAAACATTTTAAGTACATGAAGCGATGATATAACAGACGTCCGTTTATATCACGACACAAGAGCAAAAGATACCAACATTTTTCCATTCAATGGTTTTACCATGCGATTTTGATAGGGATTTCATTAACATATATAGTCTTAGGATAGGGAAATTTAGGTATCTTTTAAAGAATGTTGTAAGCCTTAAGGATTTTTATCCCTTCACTCGGAGAATGAGAAAAAGCTGAGACTAGCAGTTTTTATAGACCGCGTGTAAAATAAATTAAATTTAAAAAATGGGAATTGGATCATGAAATAAGAGAATATTTTAGAATGAAGTTAATATGGGTTAAATTAAGATAAATATTTGGAAATTAATTAGAATTTAAATTAGATTAAGAGATATCATTACCTACGTATATACCAAATGGACTACATACAAATATGCAAATATGAATACACATAGATATGCGAATATGAGTACTTACATTCATATAAGAATTTTTCATATATAAATCCACTTTAATATTATTAGTATTCTTTTGAAGTTTTTTTAAGTTTAGTTTTTTATGTTTAATTATTTTATAGCTCAAAATACCATGAAGTTGACAATTTTGCGCCAGGAAAAAACTGACAAAATTTTTGTAATGAGCGTTAGTAGAATGGTTAAAATAAAAAAAAGTATTCTGAAAATTACATAAATATTGAAAAAAAATTTTAGCTAAAGAATTTCCTGTATTTCGAAATTTTATTTCTATTTGAATCCGAAGAAAGCAAAGCGTTTTTGAATTATAAGTGTGAAAATCAAAATATACAACGAGTTGTATGGATGAGATTAACGATACATCTAATTATACAATACTTTGTTTACAATTTCGAATAAAGTCTTTCGATTGGATGAAATGCTTTCAAAAGTGAAGCTGAATTTTACTTCACTGTATTTTATTGGACAGTACAAAATTTTTATTTTTAATGATTTTTTAAGTGTAGCCTTCAAGTTGCATAAAAAATGTTAAATACATAGTAATAAAAATTCACGTTGCCTATATATTTCTAAGGAAAAGAATTATACGTTTTATTAGAACGTGGATTTAATACGTATCCAATAAAAATATTAAATACATTTATTTGTTTGTTTACGAGTTGTCTTAAAAGAATTTAAAATGATTAATAACAGGTAAGATAAAAGGGGTTTCTTTTTAATTTCATGAAATTGTTAATAAAAATTAATAAAAATTTTAACATTTTTCCCAGTAAATTCAGATTATAGTATTGAGCAAAAGATATTTTTACACCACTTTAAAATTCAAAAAATAAATTTTTCGATGATTCAATACGAGTTTTTCTGTTATTTTATTGAATTTTTAAAAAGACTTTTAAATGTATTTTACATGAATATTTTTCATTGATTAAATTATTAGGTTAGTATATATATATATTTTGATGATTTTAATCTTCTTTTCTTTTCTTTTTTTTTGTTTATAATTACTTGCTTTATTTGCAGCAAATTTTTAAAATAAAATAAGGATAGGCGAATCTACCGTAAAATAACATCAAACTACGATAATTCGAACTTGAAGTTAGAACCTCCTTAAACTACTTTAAATGTACTATCTGATAGAGTAGCACAAAACTTTATTTAACTTCGTCAAATTGATAAACGAAAAATGCTTAAAACTTAAACTTTTAAGTTTTAAGGTTGTGTAAAACCTGTTTTCGTCAATAATAATATCCATAAGTAATATAAAGATTGCCAAATCAAAAAGCAAAGAAATTATTACAATTTTTCATGCTCTTAAAAGACTTTAATTGGTGTCAATCAAGAAAACACGGTTACGACGCATCTTGCAACATCTGTTAAGTGACATCTTTATATGGAAGCATGCAAGAAGTACGAAGAAATGTCCCAGTAAATAATCAACAGAAGAAAGATACTCGTTTTTATTCATTCTTTCATTCGTGTATCTCACTATCTACCTTATACATACGATAGAAGACAAAAAGCTATTATATCTTCTCAAAGGCAAAACTTTTATAGATCACGCCAGAGTTTTCCTGTGAGGAAGATCACGAGAAATACTTTATGTAATATGAAGTGTTTTATTTCCATATTTGATATACTTCACATGTTCCCTTATTAAATCAAATGACTCTCAATAAAATTAATCCGCTATTGTCTTACACAGCGCATAAACACATGCGTCGTTAAAGCTACGAATAAACGAATGGTGCGCAAAACAAAAAAGACTGGCGAATAATAAACATTCTTCCGATATAAAAAATGACTCCGATGCGTGCGCTTTTGTTCAATTTATTGCTCTATTTGGGATATGAATTCCTAAAAACTTGTTCCGCGCTCACAAACTCCCTCTGTTGTCCGTGACGTAATGCACGAATATGTAAAATACTTCTACGTAGCAGGTGTTTTCTGTAATAACCTCTTTTTATATCATGAGGAGAGTTCAGACGAACAACCCAATGGAATTTAGCCAGCAACACCCAAGTAATGGTATTCCACATTTTAATCTGAAGTACTCATTTTCACCTAGGATTATGCCCTTGGTAGATCTCAAAATGAGCTTCAGTGTTTGTAAATTAAAATATTTAGAAATATTTTTTAAAACCAGTGGATAAAAAAAGTGGTCACCTCAAAACTTTTTCGCATATTCCCTAATAAATTTGTCGTGCCGCAGAACGCCTTTCATAGCTCTGGCGTAAAATAGTAACTAAATATTAACTCTTTGTGTGAATTTACTGAATATATTGTTCATTTTAACGAGTTATTTGGCGATTAATCCCTCGCATTAATCCAAAAATCGAATTTGTGTTTTAGACACGTTTTTCTAAACAGAGCTGACACGAAAATTTGACACACAATTGCACCTACAGTCGCAAAGTCCCATACCAAATTTGATACATTTAAATCATTCCATTTTTGAACTATCGCATTTACATGTTTCTGAAAGCACAGACCGACTCGTTGAATTTAGCTCAAAATTTGACAGGTGTCTACACTGTAGATGCTAAATCTGTGTACCGAATTTTTCTATCTAGCTCTCTTCATTTAGTAGTTATAGTGTTGATTTATATCCGGACAGCAGGACAGACGAACTTCCTCTGAACAGATTTTACTGAAAATTTGATAGAAATCTGCAAATTTGGTTTTAAGACTATATACCAAATTTCAAGCTCAAAGCGGTTTTTGAATTATCTCTGTAACAGACAGACGGACGGACATTTCCAGAAATGTGTTTTTCGAACTCAGGAAGATCTTAAACATGGAGATTTGTCAAAATATCGAGCTCGAATTTTTTGACGATTACTGTATTTTTTCTATACTATGTATATGAAAAAGTAAAAAAAAAACTGATAGAGATTATATTGGGGAAAGAGAGAAGTACTTCCTTACCATTTTAAATCATTGGAAGATAGAATCTGTATTTTTTATCATCCATCTGGTTATCTATTTGTACATTCTCTCGTCAGTAATTAAAATTTACTAATAACTTGGATGGTGATGCAATAAAACGGGGGTAAAATTAATTATAAGGATTATTTAAAAATACACAGATGCATTGAGCGAAATCCTAATGATTCAGTGGTAAAGCATCTCTAATGACCTGTGTGCAAGGACTGTTAATATTACATGTGCACCTTATAATGTCGAAGTTAAAAGCTTGGATTTTCTGCACCTAGATTATTAAAGAAGATTCTTCCTGGTTATTGTTAACTGGGACAATTGATGTGCTAAAGTGTTGACCTAGTATGCAAAGTATTCCAGTCAAATTAGCTGGAGTATTGTGATATCAAGATTTCTCACCTTTTACATCGAATGATCAAATGGATTTGAAAGTATTTTGATGTTTCGGGGCGTATGAGAAAAAAAAATTCGATACAACTCTGAACTAGTTTTGGCTTTGGTAGACAATTTAATCTTGTTAATATTCATTTTAAATTGAATATCTTTTAATTTAATAAAATGAGTAGATTTTCTTTTTATCTTTTATTCGATTTGGGTGGCAATAAAACATTTCGACAATAAGTGGGAATTGTTTAGAAACTTTTATTTAAAAAGCCTATATCTCAGATTCTATTATGAAAATTGTATACCCACATTAAAAGTAACATGGGGTCTGCGCGATCTTTTTCATATTGCTTTCAAACAGATAATTTTGATTTACTTACGCAAACTGATTTGTAAAGTTTATTATTATTTGAAACATGCAGACGAGTTGCACTTATACTCACAATATTTATGATCGATATACTTATTCGTGGAAGAACATTGATAAACTTTCACGAGGTCGCCTCAGCTTGCCAGCAGTATTATCTCAAAATCATCAGCAATTGCACCTTTTCTGAAATTCTCAGCTGCTCTTAAACCCTGTGTCTAGAAACAAGAGCTTGAAGAGTCGTGCCTCCCTCTTTAACACGATTCGCATGTTTGAGCTCCATTTCACGTAACAGCGTGATCGAACGAAGTCCTTGAACAAAGATTTATTTCTAAGTATCGGGTGCTTTAAAATAAGAGATTTTAATTATAACAAGAAAAGGGCCTTGCAAAATTCTATCTGAATTTCGTCACGTTTCAAATGGACTTTTGTTACTGTTAAGTAAGTGCGTGGACAAGTTAATGAAATTTGAAAACATGTTCTTTTTCTCAAAATATGCTGTCTGATTTGAAACCGAATCGATAGTTTTCACTTTGATTGAGTTGCATGAGATTGGATCACATGCCAATCTTATTTGCCAAAATGCTTGCCCATTAATCTCCTTCTACATGGAAAATTTAAATACTCACATAAACCTTGTGTAGTCATAAGCACAAAATTTGTGCTAGAATATATGGTAATAATTTATTTATTGTAATTGTTCCATTATTATAAAGTATATTGTTTGCCAACGGATTCTAAATCTATTCGCACTTTTGCGCATGCGTTAGGGTGGGTTTAATTAATCGAAATAGGGGTGAGAGGAAAGATGAAAGGAGGAGATGTTTCCATTTAATAATAAAGTAAATTCGGTTTACTTGCGGATTAAATTAAAATAAAATACTAAGTTTAGAAACGACACGATACTCTCACACACGTGAAAAAAATGAAAGTAAACGTATCTAATAGGACGGGAATCAAGGTTCAAGAATGGCAAAGAATTCCGGAAATGTGCTCACCATTCCGCGTCTCACCCCTTAGTGTGATAGAATCGTCGAAAAGTGGTCATCTCGGATACTGAAATAAACAGTACATCAATGAAGTGTTTATATTTTGATTAACGTTTGAACGAATTTTTATTTTTTATTTTCCCGTATATGAAATATAGATAAAGTATTGCAATCGTCAAAACATCCGAACTCAAAGACGAATCTCTACGTTTCAGACCTCCCTGTGTTCGAAATACACATTTTTGAAAAATGTCCTTCTGTCTGTGACAAGATAACTCAAAAACGCATTGAGCTAGTCGGATGAAATTTGATGTACAGGCTTAAAATCAAATTTGTAGAGTTTTTTCAAATTCTGAGCAAAATCCGTCTAGATAAAGTCTGTCTATCCGGCTTTTCAAATTTAAGTTAGCACAATAACTACAAAGCAAATAGATGAAATTAAGTGCGAAATTAAGATTTATCGGTACTTTTCCGTTAGCCGGGCGCAAGCGAAAAATCGCCAAATAATGTAGAATTCCGCCAAATTCCATACGCCAGATTCGCGTTTGGTTCACAATTGGCGATATTTACGCCGGGGCTAACGGAAAAGTACCGATTTAACATCTTTAATATAGATGCCTACCAAATTTTGAGCGTAATCTAAAAGGAAATTGACCGTCTGTCGGTCTGTACTTCCAGAAAAATGTAAACGTGGTAATTCAAAACTGCAGCAACGTAAACATATCGAATTCGATGTGAATTTGTGACTTTAAGTGTAGTCTTATGTCAAATTTTCGAAAGGGTCTGAATCTCAAATTCGATATTTGAACACTTTTGACCTCATGCCAAGGATTAATCGCCAAAACACTCGCCAAGGATCACAAGATAGATTCAGTAAAAATGCTAATTCACACCGAAAATAAATATAATTAAAAATAATATTTAGTAACTATTATATACTAATACCATTCAAGGCGTTCTCTGGGATAATCCCTTTATTAGAGAGTGTGGCAGAAAGTTTTGAAGAGATGACTCCTTCTTATTTTTAAATAATACTGTATCTGCATCTTTAAAGTGTATATATTAGAATACACCCCTTGTTTTGAGATTGTTTTGACTCTTTTTATAAAATTTCTTTTAATATGCACCATAGTGAACTGACAGGAAAGTCCAAGTTTTGGGATTGAAATTTCACGTGCAACAGGCTGAAGACCCACCGTGTACTTTAAATCTTTAAAGTACGCCCGTAAGAATGATCCGCCGCCCGAAAGATCCATCATAAATCTTTCAAACACATCTCCCGCTGCTTTGGCCTAACAGTGCAAATCAGGGGCTTCCAGTATAGATATCGTTCATCATTCTTTACCAAGTCTCAAAATAACGAAAACATTCCAAAAGAGGCAATGTATTGCTTCGAAACGAGACATTTACATTAAAAAAGAATCATCTTTTTAAATTGGCATACCCAGTTTGTTTATTTTCAGATAACTGAACGCTTGAAAAATTTACAGAGCTCTGTTAAAGCTACGTATGCTTATCTCGAATTCAACCAGCGTATACCATTCATTCTCACACAGAAGAATCTTGCATTATTAGTCTAACAAATTCATTTCATCTTGCATATTAAATTGCATCCAGGTGGGGTTTTTTTCAATGCCATTTTGATGATTTGAAAATTACATAATAATCTTTGAAATGTTAGAGCACAGGATTTGAAACTTACTACTACTCCATTTTGGTAGAATTCAGCTAAGATTTGATAAAAGAGTAGTCAGTTCATGCATCGATTCTTTTATCCGACTAGAATGTAAATTATAATTGGTCTTCGGGTCCCAATGACTTGTGTCAAAGTGGTGATTGCGGGACAGAAATATTAAAAGTTAGAAAATCGATTCCATCTAAGGCCTACAATGTATGAAGATATGGTGTATGTCAAACTCATTGATATTAAGTTGGTCTCCCTTGAGTGGTAGGGAAAATTTGGAGACGGAGTTGCCCCTCATGATCCGGTGATATTTCAATTATTAAGAAAGACACTCCATAATAATTTTAGTATAGTTTCAAATCGGGCCGCTAATTTAAACAATGGTTTGATGTACTTTTAAAATAGGAAATGGCTTATTACTGAGGCATAAGCTTCGATAGTTTCATTCCAACTCCTTCCATTATTTAGGAGAAGTCAATTTAACCCAAAAGTTGTAAAGCCATTTGATGATTCCCCGAGAAAGAGAAAACTGAGCACAAATTAGAGTTCTTTTATTTACTTCACTTTATTAATATAAAACAAATTTTCATTTGGATAATGTTGTAACTTACAAGCAAAATAATAAAATTCCTTGAGTTACGCCTATAAAGGCAATAACCTTTAAATACATGATGAATACTATTGCCTTTAGTACACATAGTTTTGCAGAATGTTATTTCATAATTAGAGGTGGAATCTGAGATTTTATTCTTACCACAGAACATTGAGTTAATTTTTCACATTTGTCTCAAACAATTTATACATCTTTTAAAATTTGAATGACCCCTTTTGCTCATTTATTTTGTTCCTTTTTGCTATTGTTCTTCTCGTTTCCCTAAAATGCGAATTTTATTGCGCAGAACTGATGAGGAAATTCATGTTCAAGTAAGTTCCCTTTTCTGTGTTCGGGACGCATGTCTGATAAAAGAAATGAATGTCTGTCTCCTGTAAAGCCACGGAAATAGCTCTCATCTTTCTCTTTTTTTTTTCAGCGGACAGCATCCGCTCATCTTTCGAAAACAGGAAATTCGAACTCCTGTCTATTCTCTGTCGACGTCTGACCTTCTGTGGTCAGATTTCAAAAGCATGACTTCACCTATGATACGCCACATTCCGCATGCTGCTCTCTTTTTTTTATTGTCCCTCTCTTTTATTGCTGTAACACCTTTCATTCCGCCCCTTTTGCAGAATTAGATCAGGTGGACTCTTGTCATTTCAGACGTACAGTTTAAAGTTTTATTTTTACTTGAATGGCAACTCCATGCATTCGGATGAGATTTCGAAACGGACTAATTAAGAAGCATTGCCAGAGATATAAATTTATTTAGAACACTATGAAACAAATATTAAATTTAAGCAGAATATACAGGATTTGTGTTGCATTAATTTATTGTTATTCATTTATTTAAAGAATATAAACACTACAAGAAAAACTCCGTTGCAGAGTGCATGACATAAAACAGGGAAGGTGGTCTTCTCCAAACTTTTTCGTATACTCTTCAATAAAGATCTTATATTCCTTCTTCCGCATAAAATTACGAACTTTGGATAAGGTTGCAATTACTTTGCACAGCATTGTTGAACAATAGTTACAAGGTTTCGAGAATTTAGCATTTTTATTGTATTTATTATGAGACTGTATTCCGGACGTATTTTGGCTGACCGATTGATACCAAAATTTTATACGTAATTATAGTTCTAGTCACAAAATAACATACTGAATTGCATTGAATTAAATCATTTCGTTTAGGATTATTGCATTTACATGCATACAAGCAGACCGATAGAGGGTTTGACGAATTTGGCTCAAAACTTAATAAATATCTACATTTTATATGTACCAAATTTTATCTATCTAGCGCGAATTCACTTGCACTTGAACAGCCCGACTGACATTTTCTTGTGAATGGTTTGAACTCGGTATTTTATAGAAAAATACAAATTTGATCGTTAATTCCGCGTACCAAATTTCAGGCGTCTACCTCAAGTTGTTTTTAAATTATCTTCTGTTTGAGACAGCCAGGGATAATGCCAATTGAAGTGCTTTCCAGACTTAAGGAGGTCTGAAACGCAATCAAAATCTCAAATTAGTGTATTTTAACGATTACAATACTTCCTCTATACTTCGTATACTAGAAAGTAAAAAGAAACTGTAAAAAAACGTAAATAAAAGTTATAAGATGTAAATATTAAAAATATTAAAAGTTATGTTGGAGATTTAAAATTTGCGTACAGTTAATCTTAGAAACATTTAAAAATTGTATACGATCCGTCTTATAAAAGCACCAAAAATAAAAGAATTATAATTCAAAAGCTGTCACCACAAAACGGTAACAACATTAAAAGATATATAAAAAAAATTTAAAAATGCATTCACTCAGTCGTAAAAACATTAAAAAATTAGTGATTTGCGCAACATTAAAAATATTTGAATTACTTCTGCCTATTTATCAAGCGAATGAAATAAATTCCATAAAATTGAGATTTTAGTGACTATGATAGTAAATTTACTAGACGTGCTTTACTTAACGAACTCTTTTGCTAAAAAAATCGCAATTCTTAGGCCACATGAAGCCATTTCAAATGCTGAAAATTTTGTGCTATATTTTGTTACTTTCACAAAACTTTGACATTTGGTGAGACTATTATGTCTATTTATCTATCTGTCTGACTGTGAACACGATAATACAAAAATGCTTTGAACTAGACCGATGGAATTTGGTTTATGAACTTTAGACCAAATTCGTAAATTTCCCTGTTGTTACTTAAAAGCATTACGATGAGTAGTTTAAATTCCAAGATTCAGACTAACATTTAGACATTTAGAAAAATGAGGGAAATTGATTAATTGTTCTTTTTGCCAATGATAAATCATATCTTTGTTTGAAAGGGCATATTTATGAGATGTTAAAATGGCTCATATTTTATAAGTAACACCAACAAGAGCACTTTTCTTCAATGTTTGATAGAAGATTACATTTGTGACATTTAAATTTGTCGTTGCTTAATCAATTAGGGAAACTGGACTGTGGACTCCACAATGTGAAACGCCCGCTGGCAAATCGATAAATAAAAAGATTTTTAATATATTTGTCAAATAAATAAATTCTAATAAGTAGAAGTTCTATAAATTATAAAATATTAAGACAAAATTTACACTTTATCAAATATAACTGACCAGATTTCTATCCGTGTAATTATGTTCATTTAGTTACGACAGTATTCAGAAACACCGAACGTCTCCGTACATAGCATTGTATGCAAACATCGGTAGAATTGAAAATCATAATAAACAAATAATGTAAATATTTATATAAAGTTTTTAAAATAAAAAATTGGCCTAAAATAAATAATTAAAATGCTGATTAAAATAAAAATATGATACTAAATCGACCAATTTACTAAACGAGGAGTCTCACAATATGTATAAGCTGTCAAGGGTCATAAAATAATTAAATTCGCTATTGTGGTTAACTATAGGATCGTAGGTTCCTTAAAAACAATTACATCTCCATTGAAAGTATTCCGATTTTTTTTTTTTATCATTTGACCTTTAATCAGAATTGTACTACCTAGAAGTTATGATTTCTCTTGAATTCGTTGTTCTAATACAAAAAAAACCCTCAATTGTTTATCTCTGATAGATTTAGTTCTTCTCATTTCAAATATCCAGAAAAGATAAAACTACCTCATTGCCATTCTGACTTTTTTCTAAAATTTCCTAGTTTAACATGGTTAATATCCCATTGAGGCTACATAAAAGTTATTTGGTGGAAGTCCTCGTGATTTTGAACCATAATCAGATGACGAGGACGACACTTTAATCCACAAACTCTCTTCATGCTATATGATTGTGAGGACCTTGTATTTGGAAGGATTTAGCATGCTCTAGAGTTATGATCACGTCATGTCTTCAATGCACTCTCTTTTCCTTACCGCTCTCGGTTTCAATCCAAAAGATTCCTCCGTAAAATATTTAAGAATTGTAACAGTTCTGCATACCATTTCGTTCGTATCATTACCTGAAAATCCAAAATAAATCTTTTGTTTCTTGCAAAGAACGATTTGAGACTCAGTGAAGTATCCTCTTGCGAAAATAAAAATGAAAATACAAGTTTTGGCGCATCATTATAGAAGTCAATGTCATGAAACCGGAATCCATCAATGTTTGCTTTTTTCTTTTTGTTTCAATCTTTTTGTAGAAATGAGTATCTTCTCTAGCATTATTCGGAGTTATATCTCTTCTTATCTCCAAAGCTTCTGCTTTCTCTTTACAGAACTCGTTTCAAGACACTTGTTTTGAAATTGTTCTTTTTTAAAAATGTAATATTGTTTTTTATATATATTTATGAGTTAAACCGGATAGAGGAGTTGTTTTTAGGTCATTGGTTACTTTCTCATGGGAAAGTATAAATGAGATGGATATTACTGGTAATGTTTTTAAAATTTGTTCTCAACTAGCCGTCTTTGGTGACTGACTTATCTACTCGGACTGCTCGTTTTATTTAATTTCAAATAAATCTCTTATACAAAATTTTATATTTACGTTTCTTTTAGCAAAATCGTTTTAAACTTCAGAATATGATACATATTTCGCTTTTAGTAGCCTTTCATCCATTATATCAGGACATGGGAGATTCCCTGCATATTTCCAACGATTTGGAAGAATGCAGGAAAATAAATGCAGTTGCGGTGGAATAGAATACTGTTTACCATTATTTAAACGAATGTATAGAAGTCTCAAAACTAAGAAAGAATCTAAAAGTTGAAAACAATGACTTAATGGTGCCAGAAAATCTTAAAATACTGAAAGACATGATATTGAAAATTGACAGTATTTTGCCAAAAATTTGAAGTTTAAAAGTGTTTGGCTTTCTTTATTTTGTGGAACGCACATTTGGAGAAATATCGAGAATTTTAGAAGGTTTTCTCAAAGTGTTTACCTCCTGCTCGTAAAACAGAAATAACAAATGTAGAAGAAGAGGAAGGTCAGAGATTGGCCACGTGTCTCTTAAGGCCGACCGCCTCAAAGAGGATGACAGTTCGAAGAATTTGCCAAGATTAGAATTATGGATGGATTATGTTAAAGACAGCAGTCGGCCATAACAAATCCTATCGATACTGCCTCGTTCATTCGTGGCGGGGTGGCCGGCTGTACAAAGAAGTAGCTTTTCATCCCTTCTTTTTATTGCCAACATTAAAATACCACGATAAATTTTGTAAGCAACAGCATGATAACTGAAATAAAACACACCAAAAAATGATTAATAGCGCCAATTTTTGAGCCTATTACATATGTTTCCTGATGAATTTACATTTAGAGGATTTCATATACAAATTTTATTGAAGAATCGACAAAATAACAGTTTGTGTATGATCTTGTGTAAATCCGTTTGTGTATGATCTTAGTTTTCAGCAATGGAAGAGAAACAAACAATTGAATGTTTGCATAGACAGTGAAAAATAGTTGAATTTAATTGCAACAATGCGTTGTTGTAAATAAAGTATAAAAATATTTTCGGGAATTTATTAAAGTCAGGGAAAAAATCGGTCTATTAACTTGATAGCATAAAAAAAAGATAAATTTTTGAAATTTAAAAAAATTAAAAATGTAACACATTGCTTATATATTCGTATATTTATGAACAAATACCGTATAGGAGAGTTGTATACATGTTATTTTTATTTTTCTCCTAGAAAGTATATTTGAGTTGGTACTTTATTGTAATTTTTTTTTCATTTTATAATCTCTTAATGATTATAAATGAAAGAGAGATATTATTTTAGATTTATTTTGCATAGTTTCTCGCTTGTTTAATATCTGTTTCCTCATTCGGTTTTACATGTATGAACTATGCAAAAACCAGCGGGAGTGGTCTCCCCAAAACTTTCTCGCATACTCTCTAATAAAGTCATTATCCCAGTAAACGCCTTTCATAGTATTGAAATACAATAATTGCGAAATGTTAACTTTTGATGTGAATTTAAGATTTTTACTGAATCTATCGTGTTATCCTTGGCGAGTAATTTGGAGATTAATCCTTAAAATTTTGTTACTAGCATCCGAAAATCGAATTTGTGTTTTAGACGCGTTTTCCTCAAACGACTGAAACTAAAGTTTGACACAAAACTATACTTGTAGTCACAAAATCACATACGAAATTTTATATATTCAAACAATTAACAAATACATGTATACATGTATTCTGAAAGTACAGAACGACAGATGGTCAACTCCTTGTTGGATTTAGCTCAAAATTTGTTAAATGTCTATACTATAAATGTTAATTCTACGTATCAAATTATATCTATTTAGCTCTCTTAATTTTGTAATTATGGTGTTAATTTATATTCGAACAGCCCAACATTTAATAGAAATCTGAAAATTTGATTTTAAGACAATATACCATCTAGCTCAAAGCGATTTTGCGTTATCTTTGTCACAGACAGAAGGGCATTTTCTAAAAATGTGCTTTTCGAAGATAGGTCTAAAACGATGAGATTCGTCAAAATCGCGAATTCGCATTTTTTGATGATTACTATACTTTCTGTATAATACATATATGTGTAAGCAATAGTATTTCCTTTTGTTCAGATAAAATATAACTCGGCAAAATTGTTTGACTAAATTAATGTTATTAATTTGGTGGGCGAAAGCTGGTCGTCAAAGGTGGCTAATGCTCTTTGATGTTAAAAAAGTATGTTGAATATATATAAAAAAGATAATATTTATTGCTTCATAAATGCATTAAGAGTAAAAAAAAAAAAAAATTTGTTACGAAATTCATTTAACCTCAGATGAGTGAAATCGGATATAATCGCTGCAAACCATCTGCTCCTAAATGCTTTCACAGATAGTAAAAATAAATAGGAACTGTAATCATCTGCCTAACCAAACTCGCTGGACAGCATCATTTTACATAATGAGGAAAAGGTTATGGTAAGGTCATCCCGCAATTGTTCCGAAACGCGTGTTTCCTGTCATATATTTATCTTCCACTGTCGGGGGCGTAACGCGTGTATTTTTTGCGAACGCATCGTCGATCTTACGAATCGGATTTTCTGCTTCCTTGTTTGCTTTAGCGGCCTCACCCCCAGCTTTACAAAGGTTACCAACGCGGGAAGCCCTAACCTCGTAATCTAAATTCTAGGAGAGTCCCGGCACTTATTGATCAGGGGGAGATGCGTTTCGAACAATCAATCGCTTATTCGCTTGAACGGTTATCAATATTTGAAATCGGAACTAATGCGTTCGGCTTATTTGTTTGTTTGTAGCACGCAAAAAGGAGTGACCGCGAAATATTCAGCTTTTGTATGCACATTGCTATTAAGACGAATTGTAATTGTAATTAAAGAGAAGAGGTGTTTACGAAAATCCAAATTCGAAATATTCAGTGTCTGAGATTAAGATGAAAATAATCTGGGTTTATTTGTTTATACTAATAACAAAGGAAAATGTGTGTATGTATTGGAGATCTATAGAACAATCCATTTTGTTTAGAGCTCCAATTTGGCACAAATATATTTAAGAAGATGAGAATGTGCATCTCAAAGCTATTTTATTTCTGAAGTTTTAATTAATAAAACAGTGGGAGTGATTATCCCTTAACTTTCTCGCTCTCTAATAAAACTGTATCCTACTCTGCTTAACCGCTAAAAATTGCGGACCTTGTACAAAGCCATGAAGGCTTCAAGTGCTGAGATTTTCTATTTTTAAAATATCAGACATGAGAGTTGCATGCTTTGTGGTATAAAGTTAAAAAACAGGGTACTTGTATATTAATTTTATGGATATGACAAGCAATAGTGAAGAAATATCGATTTTTGGCATGAATCTAGTGTTTTTACGGAATCTGGCGAATGATCGTTAACAATATTTGTTAGGATAAATTACCGACATGTCTTTTATAATTATAATTCAGTAACGTACTCGAAAATGAATTTTGTATTTTGGAAACCTTTTTTTTTCCACCGATTGAAATCAAAATATAACAGATAATTACAATTGTATTGGCAAAGTCACATGCCAAATTTCATTTAGTTAAACCATTACATTTTTGAATTATCTCGTTTACATATGCATGTAGAAGTGCTGGCCGATAAACATTCAACTCCTGAATATATTATTGCACAAAAATGATTTTTATACCTCATTAGAATTTAAAAATCCATCCTTTCAATGATACTAACGTAGTTTCTGTAACATTTTTTTCTTTTAATTTTAACAATAGAATTCAGTTTTCAACAAGAGATTTTGTTGCCTTGAAAATCAAGCAATTTTGTTTATTTCATCAAATATTTAATCATGTGATTCGTTTCCATCGTTGGAAACTTAAGAAAAAAGATTTTGATTTCTTTTACACAACAATTTACACGAGGAATAAAAAAAAAAAAAAAAAAAAAACTGAAATTGCATTACCGAAAAAGAAAATGTGCAGTTTGTAATAGATTACTCAAACATTTAGTGACATCTAATGTCGTGGAACTCGCTTTTATTGTGTTCATTTACACAATAACAGAACAAGTGCAAGATTATTAAAATAAAAGAACCTTAATGTGTGTTATAATTTCAAAAAATATGGGATAGTCACAAAGCCTTTTCTTGATTACAAAGATTTTTTACAAATTAACTAATGAATATAAACAACTATTTTTTTTATGAAATTATCATATTTTTAAATTTATTTAGTCTAAGAAATGATGATTCTACCTTTGATTGTTATCAAAATGGCATCAACGAATTCATGGCGAAAATAGTATGATTGACGTCCGCATTTACCCGATATTACTCCACTATATTTTTTCTTCTGAAGTTATATAAAAGATACAGTTTTTGTAACGTAAGTTGAAAATATTGATACACTCAAAGTTAGGATCATAGATGCTGTATCTAGCATGACAGCAAAAATGTTGAGCTTAAATGGAGCACCGCCTTGATATTCGTCGAACTGCCAAAAGTGCGTACATTGAAATTTACTGACTTAAGTGGTTTTAATAAAAACTTTAAAACCGTCTTCCGAATAAGTCGAAACAACGTGGTATGCCAAATTAGAATAGTCTTTTTACATTTTTTTTTTTTTTTTTTTTTGTAATTAGAGAAGGTCTTTGTGACCACCTTATACTTTGTTGGGGAATCACAAAAATGCCGTTTTGATTAAGACATTCCACTGAAATTAAGCACAGTCAATATTCCAATTCCAATTACTTCATTAATTACTTAAATTTGCAATTAATTTTAAATTATACTCAACAAAATAATAAATATTTTTATTTAGTTTTTAATTATTCCGATTATTTAAAAACAAAGTTGTTCAGTTCGATATCTATTAGCTTTGTTTATTTTACTAACCATCTTTGACGACCAGTTCGTTCGCCAGGTTTATGGTTGCTTAAAATTTCAACTAATTATTTGTGCAACTCTAGTTAATGGCTTTCTCAGTAAAATATTTTTAAATTTCAAATTTTCGATATTTTTTTTACAGTTTTACATCTTCCTTTTATTTATGCTAGGCATTTTCATAATTTTCTGTGTATACTTTTATACTTCCAATGATACCACAAGAAAGAGCGGTAGTATTTAATAATAGGCAAATATTTAAAAAATTTCACCATTGCTTGGTTCTGAAGTTAGATCTTATTATAAGTACAACAAAATTTGGAAACTTTTAGTAAAAGCATGCCTTATACTGAAACTTAGACAATGCTTGGTAAGCCGAATCCTTTTATCTTGATCATCTGCAATGGGGAAAAAAATGCCAAGGTGAAATATTAGTTGCAACAATGAAAAACGTTTCGAGTTTCACTCCAACAATGAAATATATTGTTGCTTAATAAAATTAAAATATTTATTAAAAATAGAAAAAAAATTATACTAAAAAAATAACTGGTATCAATATATAAATTATTTTTTAAAGGTTACGATGATTCAAAAATAATGTTTTGCTGTTATATTAACGAAAGTTTCGCGAAAAATTGAAAACATTTTACTATTTTTTTATTAAATAAAATTCTAAATAAATTTCAAAAACTTGTTCCAATGACATATACTTCTAACCAAATTATATCTGAGCCAAGTTTGGTATGTCTAGGTCAAACAATTTGGCCAGAAAAGCTCCCAACTCACGCCGATACACACAAACACGTTCATTTTTATTATTAGTAGAGATTAATTTCCTTTAAATTATTGTAACTCAAATTTATTAAAGACGTTTAAATTAATGGTGTTTAGTAATGAAGTATTCATGCTAAAAAAATTACCACTTGCTAAAAACTATAAAAATTTATTTATTATTATTAAAAATCATACTTTTTTAAACATTTAACCTTTAGGTTGACGTATTTACTTGCAAATTACAGTTCCACATGAACCATATGAAAAAATCTAACGCTCTACAAGACTGAATAGTGGATCTATAGCTACCGAATAATAATAATACGTCAATCAAATAATTATTTCATGGATATTAAATGTTCAACAAGAAAAGATTTTTACAATTATAATTGAAATGCTACATTTTTTCTGATAAACTTTGGAGCATATCATTGTATGAAAAGTGTTTTTTAAATTATTTTTAAATATATTTTGCAACAATAGTTTTTATTGTTTTTGCTACTGCATTTATACATTACGATGGTATTAAACGGATTTAATAGATGCACGCTGTCACTTTTATATGAGTATGGGTAAATTTAAAATGTAATATATAGGTAGACAAATCAAGTATAAAGCATCAATATGTTAATATGTTTTAAAGTAAAGGTTCGTAGTTTAAAAAAAAAATTTTAAAGGGGCACTAAAAAAATTACTCTCAAATCACTTAATACTTTAGCCACAGTGTATTATAAATTATAACTCTTTCAGGGTTCAAAACTACTAAATCGAAATTTTCATCAACATGACCACGCGAATGAATTCTTTGTTCACACCGATGACGGATATAATTAGCGATAAACGGAAGAGAAAAAAGGCAGAAATCTCTTCTAATTGGAATCTAATAATCCCGAATACGCGGAACTCAATCCACGAAAAGTGATTGACCTTTTACGGTCACGTTGTGGCTTTTACGCTAACTAATTCGCCGAATCATTACCCCGATGGCAGTTCCGCATTTGAATAGAATTGTTCGAAACATCGTTGAACAAGACTTTTGTGGAACTTTTAACAGGGATTTTAGGCATACAAAAGAATTTACTATTTTCTGTTTTTCGTATAAATAAACGAGTATTTAAGCTCATAATTAGTAGTAGCATCTGTTCTTTCTTAGTTTTGCTCACATTAACAAAATAAACATCTACTCGAAGAAGAAAAAAAAAAGCTTCTTTTTTTAAAATTCATTATAAGTAAGGTTTAGTTTCGAACTTGAAGCCAGCCGTATTCCCCGTGATCTGTGCGTCCCCGGTTCGCACAAGGTTGTTTTTTACCCTGTGTTCTATCTGTGAGGTGTGTGAAATAGCCCCCCCCCCTTCTGTAAAAAGGGGTTGTTCAAGCGAGTGTGTGAGTGTCATCTTCATATGAGCTAGAAGACAGACTTCTGCCCTCGGGTGCTCAGGGGTCTTTACCTTCAGAAGCTACTGCACCCCCTTTCCGTTGTAAAGCGGACACGGCATCATAATTATGTGTATTACTTCAATATTAAAATTTCTGCTAAAATAATGAATAAACTATTTATGTAAACATTAAAAACAGTAAATATTTATTTTCGAAAATTTTCAAACGGAATCTATTGCATAAGAAGACAGCATAAATTGGGAAACTCAGTTCGGAATGTAATTTGGTATGAGGTTCATTTATTAAAATATTAAATTAAGAAATAAAGCGCAATAGCCAGTCATTTACGGAAAAAAAATATCTTCAAACTTTCGGCACAACTTTTGTACTAGGAAGTTACCGACGCACGACAACTGCGAGTTATTGTGGAATGTAGCGTAGTGTCAATTTGATTGCAAAATCTATGTTCAATTCAATATATATATATATATATATATATATATATATATTGCGAGCTATTGTGGAATGTAGCATAGTGTCTATTTGATTGCAAGGTCCATATTCAATTCGGGATGTATTTCTTTTCTTTTTTCCCCCCCTCTCTCTCTCTCTCTCTCTCTCTCTTTGCGAGCTATTGTGGAATATAGCATAGTGTCTTTTGATTGCAAGGTTCATGTTCAATTCAGGGTGTATTTCTTTCTTCTTTTTTTTTTCGAAAATTATTTCAAATCAAAATATCAATTTACAAATAATTTTAATTAATATATTATCCATTTACATGCATATAAAAATAGATGTTCGTTCAAACGACACATTAATTACCGTTAAGATTTAATTCTTAATATGTTGAATAACGTTAAAATTGAGATAAATAATATCATTAATTATTATTATTATAACATTTTTACAACTATCTTGAAGTTATTGAAGGTTTTGAATTACTGGCATTTAATATTTTCAAATTTTTCGTTCTAATTCTACGAAACCCGGAATTGCAAATTCAATGTTTGTTTGGATTAACATTTGTTTTTATCCCGGAAATTGTTTAAAGTAGCTTTTAATTTGTTTTATATATAAGCAGACAGTTTCGACTTGAATGCTCAAAAAGAAATAGTAAAGAGAGAAGCTATGCTATTGAATACGCTAGCTGATGATCCAAAACTTTAACAATTGAAAAGAATCAATGATATAATTCTTTTAACCCATTACTTTATTTTTGAAATACTTCTACTGTTTTATCACTAATATTCTAGAAACTCTGAAAACTTTATTAATTCTCATTGGATTTTGTTGCGATTAAAATGTTTGATATTTATCTTTAATTTAATCAATATACAGTTGGCAAAAATATTCTGAGATGAAAATGTCTGTGATAGAAATGCACGAAAAGAATAAAACCGTTCTTTTATTGTTTTTATGATACCAAAGAATAAAATCGTTCTTTTATTATTTTTATGATACTAAGGAATAAAATCATTCTTTTATTGTTTTTATTACTGTTGTTATTATTCTGGTTCTTATATGTAATTAAAAATTAATAAATATAGAAAATAAATTTATATAATTAATGGAATAAATTTTTTGATGTGAATAATGATAATACTTATCACCATTAAATAATTATTATATTTATAATTATTTTGCTGCATAAAATTTGTATCTTATCAGTCAAATTATTATGAATAAACATAGGTGTTTTTTGCATAAAAAATAAATAATATATTAATTAAAATATATTATTTATTTTGTAATATATTTTAATTTATAAACTATCAATTAATTTGAAATAATAAAAATCAACAAATGCATTAGGTTCAAACCTGATCTTGGAAACAGCGATCACTAAATTCCACACCTCTTCGCAATTGTTAACTTGCTAACATACAAGCACACTGAAAGTTTGAAATTTTTTCACTCAGTATTGGTTGACTGTTGCATTTCAATATCTTAATGAATACTGTAGAGGTATACTGGCAATATACTTATTCTGAACGGAATGTCTCATTTCATACCCTCCCTCTTAATAGATTCATTTTTCCTTCCCATAATAACTTATTTGATCTGAAATTATCTACTGAGAATTAAAGCATAATTTGCAATATCTTCACTTTTTATGTTCTTTTCTCTTCCCTTGTATAAACTAAATTCATTCTAAATAGAATAAAGTGCTTGATAAAAAACAAGATTTTGTTACAGTAATCTGTAAAAAGATGAAAGCACGCATGAACTTTACTCTTGCAGGTATATATGCTTGCACTAGTCGTTTAATTCTTAAAGAGTATCAATTTACTAATTCAATTTTTTTTATAAAAATGGTCCTATTTCAGCAATGCTACTATGGAATATACTTTCTTTCTCGATGTGACTACTGATGTACATTATAGACGTTGCTCTCATTTTAGTCATGTGAGTTTGAATTTATTAGGATGAATCGCCAAAACCTAACAACCTGAATTAAAATTCTTCTTAACCCTACAGTGCAGGCTTAAACAACAGCCATTTGATTACACGTTTTTATTTTCATTTATCAGCTCCACAAGACTGTTCTAAAGGGCAATAATGAGTATTTTGAAATTTTTTTAAATGTTTTTTGACAAACATTTGTGGAAAAGACTGATATCAGGAAATAGCGGTACTAGAATTAGATTTAAACTGGAAATTTGAAAAAAAATACCAAGATGGCTATTGTATGAATAGATCCACATTTAAAAATGCTATCAAAATATTTTTCTTTTTTGTATCATTGTAAAAAATATATTGACAACAAGATACTTTTATTTTTATTGCAGAATTATTATAATGTGATTTGTGTCACTGAGATATAGTTAATTCATAATGCAGCCATTTTGCACATTTTCATTTTTTTTATTTCTCGAAAATGAATAATTAGACTTTTTAAAAATATTTTTCCTTAATTATATGTAGCTATTTAAAGTGCATATATTTGTTTTGTAAAAAGATAAAAATTCATGCATACTAGGGTTAAATATCATTAATATTTTTTAAGGAAAATACAAGTTGCAGTCTTCGCGATAATGTCGTAAAATACTGTGCTTCAAATTTAATCACCTTTAAGAAATTATTGCTGAAACCCGATGCATTTTGAACCTAATTGTTTTATCCCATTCGTCTCATATATACTCAGTTTTTCCTGCCGTTTGGGACATCTAAGATCTCATTACTCAACTCTGTTGAAAAGAGAAGAAACCGCAAACCAATTGAAATATGAGATATCGCTTATCTTAAACAGATAAATAGAAGCATAGGTGTTAAATCGATAACCACATGCTGTACAGGATATGATATACACTTTTAGGCTTCAGTTGATCAAAAACGTCTCAAGAAACGTCATGGAAAACGATCTGAAATGGCTCTTTCAGCGAAAAGTATGATATTTTTTATCGTTACTTAATGGTAGATTTATGACGTAATAAATTTAAAATTTATGTGGGTTCAAAATCCTTATTCAACGAAACAAACAACTTTTCTTTTTCGAATAATTTTTATTTTCCATTCTTGTGTGAAATATTAGTTCAAAATATCTAAATTATAAATTTTGCACAGTTTACCTGTTTTTGAGATTTGGGTAATAATGATTTATGTTTAACGTTTGCTTGAGACTTTCAGATCTTTAATAGTAAAAAAAAAAAAAAAAAAAAAAAAAAAAAAAACATTATTATTTGTGTTTTAACTTGTTTTTTTATTTGCTGATTTCTCTTTATTTCTCTGTGATTAGTGCCATTTTTTTACAGTCAACTTGTTTAACCAAATATTGATTTTCCTTTCTATTAAATAATTTATATGAAATATGAAACTATTTAAAATTTCATCTTTGTACTTTGATAAGGTAAAAATATAAACTTGAGAAAAAAAATGTAATTTTTTTATCATATGAGAACATGGTGTTGTTTTAGTTAGAGGATTTTGAAGCTCGAAATTGCGTAGGAAATAAATAAAGCATAAATAGCAATTTTCATCATCATCTTTTAATCGTATATATTTTTTACCTACTTTTACCAGCATTGCATTATTATTATGTGTGCTTCCTTGAGAGCTTTTTTAAAAGGTTGACTTAGAACTATGACATCATAGCTGTTATTTCATCTCAAAATCAGTCGAGCTCCAGAACTTTGTTTGCCAATTAGAAAAATTGAAAAAAAAAGTTTAAAAAAATTATTATTATATATATATAGGGATAGAGGCCGATAGAGAAGTCTCGTGATTGTTTCAAACCGGTTTAAACAGGTTAATGACTTAAATTAGTTAATACAAATAATGACTTAAAGAATAATAATGTTCTCACATAATAAGTTGAAATTTGCAATCGTAGTTTTCATTTAATTTTTTTTATTTTTATTATTATTTTTATTTGCTGTTTCTTTTGAAGAAATGCTTTTTAATGATCTTTTTTAAATTAATGTGAATTCTTGTATCGGGAAACTTAAAACGCATAAAGCAAGAATGTATACGCGAAAGTAAAATGTTTTGTTTTTGTATCCTGAACTTCTCTTAAAATATACCTAAGTACTTTTGATAGTAGTAAGTTGTTTGATTGTTAAAATGCAAACTTTCAAGGAAGATTTTAAAGTATTAGAACATGAATTCAGTCAAATTAGATCATGTAAAAGTTGAATTTCTGGAATAAATCTTTTTCTTAATAATGAAAGAATTTGATGAATTTGAAAAGAAGTATGAAGTGAAAAATGCTCACTACACGCTAGTACTATCATCTTAATTTTTGCTACAAATTCATTTGTAAATAATAAAAAAATGAGAATTTCTGTGGCTATGTTACGCCTAAAGCAATTGCTTATGCATTAATGAGTTTAATTATTTATTAATAAATTAAGATTTTGTATCCCGTTTTAAGATTAACCAGTTAACTATTTCAACTTTTTCGGAAAATGCGTATCTAAATTGTCATAAACATATATATATGTATATAAATAGAATAAGTAATTAATTATAAATATAATAATTAAACAATTATTATATAAATATAATAACTGTCATTGAATAAATTCATCACAACGCAAAATGTTGTATTTTTTCCATAATGAATATACTCGTCAAAAACAGTTAACTGGTTAAATTTTAAAATGTAACTCTTTCCAAAAAAAAAAAAAGAGATAAACAAGAATATTTATTATCCTGACTCACACAAAATAAAAGACACACGGATATACCAGAAAATATTTAAAACATCATGTGTTAAACTTTTATAAAATTTAATTTTAATTTTTATAAGGTTATATCTTTATATTAAGATGTAAAATAAACCATCATTTTTTAAAGTCGGTAAATTTCAATCAATAAACTTTCAAAAGAAACTTAAAATTAAAATGTTTCAAAAAAATAAAAATATATTAAATAATTATTTTAATGTTATGTAATTTTAACTCATCCGTATCATTTACACTTCTTTTTTGAAAATTATTATATGAAACAGTAACATTTCATCCAAGTGAATAATTTTTACAGTTTTGGAACGAATTACATCCTTTAATTAAAAAAGAAACACAAAGTTTGATAATTAATCTCAACGTATGGAAAATATATAAATCTTCCAATCATAAATCATCTTTTTTAAATACTTTCCTCCACAATAATATTATCTGCCAAAAATGACATAGAAAACAGCGTAAAAAGTGACGCTTTTCTATTTTGTTGCGCGTAAACCGGCTTTCTTTCTTTTCAACTGCGGAGCGTATACCTTGACCTTAAAACCAAAAGAAGTAGTCCGAAACGTCCTAAGAAAAAGCAGAGAGAGAGAGGAACAATTGAATGGTTTGAGATGCTGACGTTTTGTTTACCTTATCGCTTATATTTTGTTTGCTTTTTGTCTTTAATTGGATGGAGTTAAGTTAGGTTAATAGCAGGCGACTAAATTATGTCAGATAAAATGCTCGAGTCGATCTAGCTGCGATATAAAAAAGTATTTTTGAGATGAGATATAATAGCATGCCAAGTACTAATTTTTTAGTTTAATTCTGGAACAGTAATCTTGAAATTTTGTATTTTGTGGTTAACAATAAGACACTTTTTTATATATTTCTAATTTGAAGATTCTCATATTTTTAGTATTTAACTTAATTTCTCCGCCTAATCTTTATTTTGTTCCTCTTTTCACGAATATTCGCGTTTTAAATAAGCAATATTAAAATATTTTTACTTTACTAATATGTATATAAAGATATGGGATGATTGTACTTTTTAAAAATACTTTTTTCAAGTTATTCCCAAAATATCTCAGAATGATTTACTCATTAGATCATATTGGGATTTGAAGAAGATAAATTGCAGGAAAAAATCAATTATTCCAAAAAGTAACAATAGCAAGTATGTTATATATTTTCTTTAATGTCGATATATTTTCTTTAATGTTGATATATTTTCTTTAATGTCGATATTTGTATGTGTTTTAAGGTATCTATCTATTCATGTAATTGAATCTACTTAGTCAATACATATTAAATTTCAAACTGCTAGGTGATTAGTAAAATCCTTTTAAGATCTTTAAATTCAAAACCGCGTCTCGAATAGCCTGGAAAGTAACGTGTACAATAAAGTGACTATGCAGAATTTGTTGAAACAAGTTACAGAGTTCCTATCGGATGGAACTCTGTAAGGAAGTTACAAAAAAAAAAAAAAGAAGATTGGTCAAACAGTTCAATCAGAAAAATGTTCGCCATACCATAATAAAAATACAGAAAAATATTTCATGGAATTTTCTGTACATATGGGGTTATGTTTGCAATTAAAATTATGACCTTTCTGTGACTTGAAAATTGATAGTCATGAAAATGAAAAATGTATACTACAGTAAGTGTATAATCCGGCCGGGGATTGCAAATGAGTAATATAGTTTGGAGAGAAATGAAAATGGGAAGGAGGGGGAAATTTTATTTCCCCATTACTCTCTTACGATTAAAGACAGAAAAATATTTCACCTTAGACGAAATGTCGCCTCGTCATAATAAAAAAAAAAAACTTTTGGGATCCAATAGCTAAGAAGTGAGTGCCTAAAAAGTAATTTTCAACCCTTTAATTGCGACTTCTTCTTAATCTAAATTTTTGACACGTACTGGAAAGCTCCCATCCGTTGCACTTTTTTCCTACTTTCTGTCCATTGCTTCAGCTGCCTAGGATCGCAAGCAATTCCGAGAGAGGACTGCTGGCAGGTGGATTTAAAACATTATTTTCTTAATTGTTAAACTGTAAAAGATACAAATTATAATTATTATAAAATATAATTAATATATCAATATTTTATAAAATATAATTGATCAGGTTTTGATAAGCTTTATTGCATTCATTTATTTGTTGCATTTTCTATTAATATCGAATTTCGATTCGAGAACGTTTTATACAAATATGGATATCGTGCATTCTTAAATCATTATAAGTAAATAAATAATTCACAATATAATATAAATAATTCACATTTTATACAAATATGGATATCGGCCAATCTTACATTATTATAAATTAACAAATAATTCACAATATTTAATAATAATATAAATAATTCAAAATAAAAATAATTCACATTTTATATAAGTATGAATATCGGGCAATTTTAAATCATTATAAATAATTAAATAATTTAAAGCATATAATAATAATATAAATAATTCAAAAAGTATATTAAATAATAAATAAACAAAAATAAATTATTTACATGTAGATTTAATACTTCAAAATTTCCCACACGTTTGATGAGTGCAGTTTGTATAAAGAATCTTGTTTCCCCACTATCCAGCGGTGGGCCTTACACCCAATGGGTAGGCTGGGTCAATGAAGGTGGTAAATAAATTAATAATAAATGTTAATTAAATTTAAAGTATTTTAAAACATGAAACCAAATTGTCAATTTTGTTAAAAGAGACGCCCCATAATGTGCACTGCGCAGAGCCGCAAAATACATATGCTCACCGCTAACGTTCATGATACTAATAGGCAAGCTAACTGACAATTTACCAATTGACGGATTTAGTCCAAAACTAGAGACAAATCTACAATTTTGGTGCAAGGGCGCCATACCGAAATTCATCCCTCTGGATTGTTTATATATCTGTATATAGATCGAATACCAAAAGCATTTTCTTTTGTTTTTTCGGAATTCAGAAGACCTAAAAAGTGGAGCGTCATCAAAATGTTGACATCGAACTTCTTGACGATTAAAATATTTTAATGCTTTCTCTTTTACTTCGTACATATAAATAAAAAACAATAATAAATACTAAAATTCACAAATTAATGCTCTTTTGTTATTTTGTTATTCATTTTTTAAAATCCGTATCGTTTGAAAAAAATTCACTTTGGAATGTTTTATTTAATGCAATATGTATCATCGTGCATAATCTCCGATAAATAGACGAGGAAAAAGTGTTATTTGATACTTAAATTCCGTACGTAATTCCGATTATTCAAACTTATCTAGGATAAATAGCTTGTGATGAGAGTTTTTTCTTTCAGTCTTTCTGCTTATAGCTGCTCTGTTTAACAAAGGAATTTATTAGTTAATAAGTCCGTAGGAAAGTTTATCTAATACGCATTAAAAAGATATCTTTTACTTTACCGTTATGGTATGCAACTTGGAAGACGAAAGTTAAATATTGTTCTAAATGATACTGAAATATCTTGTTTTTAATTATTCGTTTAATAAAATTAAACAATGAAGTAAAAATTTGGATAATTAAGTCAGTGGGATTTTTTTATTTGCATATTTTATTACCTATATAAATGAAGATGAAAACTCTTGTACTCTATATAAACCCAAATTATATGATAGATTTTCTTCAAACTTTGTTAATAAATACTACGGAACATAAGAAATGTTTTAGTGATGATTTTATGGCAGTGAATCAAATAGTTAGGTTTTCTAAAATTTAAAACTGCGATTCCATTCATAGAAAAGAGGATTTTTTCTTTAATGTGTCCATTCCTCTTGATTAAAAATGTTGTGGGTATTTTAAATTATTTTATCCATTGATTTAATTTTGCATCATTCTTTAAAAATCTTTGTAAATAAAAGTTGGAATCCATTTACACTCATATATATAGTGTTTAATTATAAAAATCCAGATAATAGATTTTTTTTAATGATTTTACACAGAAGAAAGATGCGGTCGAATTTATTGAAAAATTCAAGAATATTCAAGTAAAACAAAACGTATTTTGCCTTCTTTTATATATTGTTCAGTTAACGTATGCTTGTTGCTATATTTCCTTATAAACTACAAATTTTTCAGGAAACTTTAAATCTATGACATATTACTTAGTTGTAAAATTTGCCGAAAAATATTTACTCCTGATGATAAATATACTTTTAAATTAATTTGAATTAATGAAGAAAACATTATTGGTGGGTTATTTTTGAGAAAATTATTCTCATTCGATTCCTACTATTAGCTCACTCTCTCTATATATATATCTTGTTCAAATTTTCAATCGTTAATAAAATACTTTTTATTCAAAACTCAAGTTCAAATACATTTTTTTAACTTGTAGTGGCTGACACTTGATGTTAATACAGTTTTTCAAATATTAATTAATTAATTAATTAAATTTGTCCAGTAATTTCTATTTGGTCGCCAAAGTCGTCAAATCCGTCGCCATGTCGCTAAGTTTGTCGCTAAGCTCTATTTTGCCACTTAATATTATAATTCTGTCATATGTATGTACATATTTATATTAATTGTAATTATTTAATAAAAAGTAACTAAAATAAAAAAAAAATGTTGACCTAAATAGGAATTGACTTGAAAATTTGTTTATACATACTATATATTACTTGTTTGTGAATTTATCTCATTATGAGTTGATATCCGTATAAAAAGAACAAATGAATCTGTTATAATATTAAAGTGATAATAAGTATTATGAATCTTTCCTTTCTGATAAATAAAAATCGATTTCGTGCACGATTAGTCCACAAAACAATGGTAATAATTAAATGAAAAGCATGAGCGAAGATGTGTTCTATCAGACGATAATTTTTTTAATTGAGTTTCCAAAAATAATTTTTAGATATAAATAAAATGAAATGAATTTCAAACATCGAAAAAGAATTATTTTTTTAAAATTATGCTTAAAGTGCAAATGGTAATTGTTGGAATTCAGATCAGTTCTAAAAAAATATAATTTATCTTAAAAATTGAAGTAAATATTTATTATTTCTCATTGTACTTTTTGTCTGCATTGTTTTGCATAAAATTATTTATTTATTTATTGTATAGATGTAAAATTATGCAAAATTTATCGAAACTGTGTTCCAATCTTTTTTTTTTTTTTTTTTTTTTTTGTTCTGCACTTTACGCTTAAACAAGTTTATTCAAAAAAATCTCTAATTACTTGAAGAGTATTGAATCATCTTGTAATCTTGTGTGTGCTTTTTGTGATAAGTGATTGAATTATAGGAAATTGCCGTTTAAAGAAAGAAATGAAAATAAAACCAACATGATTTTGAACCTGTATTTTATTTATCTGCCTGAAAATCAGACATGCTCATTTATTTATTTATCTTAGTTCAATCTACACAACTCGGTTGAAAAATTATAGCAAGGGGGAATGAAGCAGTAATAGAGGAAGGAAGGGAGGGGGTCGTTTATAAAGTGACGTGCAATATCCGAGCGAGAGAACGAAAGTGAAAAGTAGAGCGTCCGAGCGTGTAAAGTTTCGCCAGGGAAGCCACCGGCGAGATGATGCCACACGATAAAATGGAGCGACGGGTTTTTTTGACGCCGATTATCCTAGCGATGGGAGGGAAGGGAAGCATGGATAAATTAAATGCATCACTCTCAAAGGGGAGCATCTCCATATTTACACTTCTAAATTTTTATGCGAACTTTTTTTTTTACTTTTTCGCTTTACTTTACTTTACTTTTTTTATATATTTAAGTTAGATTTAAATACTTTATTTACAGACAATATTTACTTCTTTTCTTAAGATATCAGTACTTTAATTTTATGTTCTTTGCGTATGGAGATTGATTTTCTTTCTTCATCATAACTAATTTTTGAAAAAAAAATATTGAGAAATGCATTAAATTAAGCAACTGAGTAAATTTTCTAATAATTCTAAAACTAATTAAATTTTCTCGTTTAACATTATAAACTTAAAGAAATGTTATATTATAATGTTCATTATGTAAATTTAGATTTAATAAATGATATCGAATATCTTCAGAGCGAGCAAACATTTATCTAATCAAGGAATAATTTTTTAATTAATTTTCTCACAATTAATTTGCTAATATATATAAAATGAATTTCAGGCAGAGAAAAAGAAAAAAAATTTAATTATGTTTTAGAGTGTTAGAGTTATGTTAATTCTTGGAATTCAGAACAATTCTAAAGAATATAAGTTAATAATAAATATTTATTAGCTGTCAAAAAATTTGAAAGAAAATTTCTTTTCCGCTAAGAAATAATCAAAAGCAATCAAATTTTGCTTAACCCTTTATTTACCGAATTATTTTACCATCAATTTTTCAAATTTATTTTTGAACCATTAGTTAAGTTTTGATGCAGAATAAAACCAGGAAGAAAGAAATTTTTTAATTAATTAAAATAATTAAATTAATAATAAAAGATGTTTTAATGTTATTTTTAGTTGATATCTACTGCTTTCTATTGGAAATACGTTCTTCGTGTTCTTTCAAATACTGTTAGAAAAAATGGTCACACTGTGAAGATATCAGCCGGATTTAAACGGTAATTTAAAGTACCATCGGTAAATAAAGGGTTAAATTGCATCTAAATCTGAATCGTCATGAACTCGAAATCATCAAAATAAAATGTTTTGTTGAATGATCAGAAGAAATAAAATAGAATATATTTTTCATTGTTTAAAAGAAATATTAGTTTTAGTGTTAAAATTAATAGAGAAACTAACTAATAGAAAAATAAACTTACTAATAGAGAAAAATAACTGAATTTTATTCATTTTGCGCTTTTTTCTTGCATTTTGTTATCAATATATACTATTCTTATCAACAATGCTTACTACTCATACATATACATGAAAAAGCTTATATAAATGTAAATAAGTTTTCTCCCATGCTTTATCGCCATTTTACCGTTCTATACAATTCGACATGTGAAGATACGTTTACAGGATATTTGCTTGTTTTCGACGTGGAATGCAAAATGTAAAATATCAAACTTTATATCTTTTATCGTAAAGTAAGTATCAAATTTTTTTAAAAAAGTGTTAACTTAAAAATAAATTTAATTCACAATTTTATCATGTGAGAAATGATGTTGTTTGGTTATGGGGTTTTGAAGCTCGAAATCACGCAGGTAATGAATAAAGCATAAATGGCAATTTTCATCATAATCTTTAAATTGCATACATTTTTTTGCCTGCTTTTACCAGCATTACATTATTATTATGTATGCCTCTTTGAAAGAAGATGCGTTTTTAAAAGGTTGACCTGCTTTTACCAGTATTGCTTTATTATTACGTTTGCTTCTTTGACAGCAGATGCGTTTTTAAAAGACTGACGTAGAACTATGACATCATAGCTGTTATTTCATCTCAAAATCGGTCCAGCTCCAAAACTTTGTTTACCAGCTAGAAAAACTGAAAATGAAAGTTTAAAAAATTATCATTATATATATAGAGAGAGATAGAGACCGATAGGGGGGATAGAGACCGATAGAGAAGTCTCGTGATTGTTTCAAACCGGTTTAAATTGGTTAATGACTTAAATAAATGAAGACAAATAATGACTTAAAAAATAATAATGTTCTCACACGATAACTTGAAATTTGCGATCGTAGATTACATTCTTTTTTTTATTGTTATAAATCATTTTTGCTTATCAAAAGAAATTTTTACAAAGCTTTATTTTTCAAGAAGTTTATTCATTTCGATATTTAATTAAATTGAAAAATATTTTATTTCATACATTTCTATCCTTCATGCAATAAGCAAATCCTTCAAGCAATAAGCGATGAATGCGTAATTTTATAATTACAAAGATAATAGTAAACTAAAATATTAATCAGTATTTCTTGAATCATTGATATTATTTGAAATTCTCTGCTTTCGTATGAGTATGGAATAAATGCAAGATATATTTTGTATTTAAAAATTAATACTAAATGTGTTGTCTAATGACATTTTGATGCCTGAATATTTTTATATCCTTTATGATTATGTACAATATTATATTGATTGCAATTAGATAATTTTATGAAATTTGAAACATTTTTAAGGAGTATTGAGCACATAAACTGATATCAATAAATTTAAACACATACAAATGGCCCTTTTCTTGTTAGGAGAAAGGCCATTCGTTATGCATTAATTATAAAAGAAAATAAGTTAATCAGTATGTTTGTAAAATTAACTAGTTATAATCCTATAAAGTATTTATTTAGAAATAAAATTCCTATGTTTTAATAGTTTTATATATATATATTTAAGTGACATTACATAAGCCGACGAGTAAAAATTCTAAATTGCCACACGGACAGAGATTATCCTCCATATTTAAAGGCAAGGACTATTAATAAAATATTATAGCAATGAAAGCATTTTTTAAAAAATTTATTTCATATTTTCCCCATTGATGAAATTTTTAAAATATTGTGAAAAATGTTATTTGATTCGTAAAATATATGCTTATCTGTATTTGGGTGCCAAATAAAATACTATCAACATTTGGAAATTTGTGAATGCGCCCTTAAGTGCGGAGTTTCAGAGGCAAATTTGAAAGTTTAATGTAATGTGAAAATTACTAATAGGAAAGAGCTGAAATTTTGCAGGGCTCCATAAAATGACCTTGCTTTTCAATTTATACCCAAATTGAAATGTATTATAATTTTTTAAAAATTTACTCTAATTTTGAAATTTTTTGGGGATATTAAAAAGTGCTTTTTTATATATTAAACATGTATGCAAAATATGTAGAATACTTTATACCGCCTTAACAAATAGTTTTAAGGTCAATTAACATATTATTTTTTAAGATATGTTTAAAAGTTAAAAACTTTATTTTAACATTAGACTATCAAAATTTTGTTACCTCATAACTTCGAAACAAATAGACTAATAAAAATTTTTTCTGGGAAGAACTTTCGATATAGTGTTTGAAATTTAATGAGAAAAATGGGTATTGCTATCGGAAATTTTGATGTTTCTTTTTTCTTATTTCAATATATGGACAGCCCCTTATGAAGTTTTTAGTTAAAAGAACTCTTAAAGATTTGTTAATTTGTTTGATTATTTTAGCGAGATCTGTCTTTTATTTTATTCAAAAATTGAATGTTATATAACTTGTTTGCGAAACTGCAATCCAGTGAAATGTTTTTTAATCTTTATCTTTTTTAAAGTATTTGGTTTTGAATTATCCTACAACTTCTTAAAGAAATATTTGGTTTCAAAATGGTTCTGATTTAATGTTACATACTTTCAAAGCCATACACTAATTATTTTACTAATTTCTGAAAATCTTTCTACAAAATTTGTAGGATAAATTATTTTATTAAAAATTAGTAAGAATATAGCAGCGCGCAGTTTATCCCAGACTATTTTATTTTATTTTCATCATATCTAAAGAAAATATATCCTAAAATTCGAATACATTTTTTTTTCTCTTTTAGATATAATTCTGATATTCTCTGTCTTTTTTTTTTTTTTTTTTTTTACTTGAGGTCACATTTTCGTAATGGTTTCTGAGTTACTTTAATCCACTTTAAAAGTTCAATGTAGGGACCACAGGGATCAGGTAATTAGGTTTCGGCTGCTTGGATGGAGGATCTTTGTTTTCGTCAGAGCCAAAAGTATCCGGTTAGTATGGTGCGGAAGCATGGAGAAAGGGCCGCCAGATCATGTGTTACCCTCGTCATTTGACAGCTGTTCAAAATTGTGAGGTCAGCCCAAAATAACCAAAGAGTTACTTTAAAATAAGACGCTAATATAACTAAATTGAACAAAAAAGGTCAACATACATGAAACACTGCACATTTTGGAGATAAAAGCTTGTAAGGGTTATTTTCGAAAAACGGCTAAAGACTAAACATTTTTTATTATAGATGCATGGTCATTAGGCCCTAATAATAATAATAGTCATTTGGGATTAATTATTTTAACGGGAACAAAATAGTTTCAAAACTATTTCTTTTTAGCAGGCAGCAAATGCACACCTTATATAATTTTTGTCTATTTTACCCATTATATTACTTACTGCCTATTCTCGCAAAGTTAAATATTCAAAACATTTGCGTTATTTAATGTTTTAACCAGAAAACATTTTCATTGGAATAATAAAATTACTGGAATCGTGGATGAACTTTTCTACGGTGAGCCAAACTGAATTACTCCAGAAAATAGTTTTTCTTCCTTTGCCCCACCCTAATATATACAGATGATAAATAAGATCTGGTGCCGAAACTAAATTATTTTAGCTTACCTTGTTATTGTGTTGGTATATAAATAATGTCGAATTTTATAAAAATGTAAACCGGTAAGAAAGTTTTGAAAGGAAAAAAAAATGTTGGAATTCAGTTAAAAACATAAAGTTTTAAAAAGTTTTGAAAGAAAAAAAAAAGTTGGAATCCAGTGAAAAACATAAAGGTATAATACTTAATGATACTATGAGAAAATTTCTTTGAGTAACATTTATTAGATACATTTATATCCTGTGCACATTTGCACAAAAATATGCTATTTAGGCATATTCTGTTTATTACTCTCTCGTAAATTGTTATCATATGGCATAGCTATAAGCTATGTTATGATAACAATAGTATCTTCTGTAATCTATTCATTATTCAGTTAAAGTATTGAAAATATTCCCTTTGATTAACTTCAACTTCAGAAGAGCTCTTTGTTGTAAGATATTTTATACAAAGTAAAAAATTAGAGCAAGGCTGATTAAATTATGAATTGCAGTTTCTTATGGAGTAAAGCTGTATAAAGTCGAAAACGGTCTGACGGTGTGCAGATAATTTGTGTCTTGGTAAGATTTTCAAATGAAAAAATGATGAGTTTTGAACTTTCTAAATAAATGCATTAAATTTTCCTAAATTTCTAATAATACAAAATATCTCAAACAGTGTTTACTTACACTGCTTGAATAATAGTTACATAAACTATTAATTACATAACCTTAGTTTCACATATCAAATTAGTGAATGGAAATATAAAATCTTATTAAATTTTCGACATGTTTACATTTCTCGCTATTATTGTATAGGTACTATTGGTATTATCTGATTACAAATATAGCCAAAAATGCTTTTTAGTATTTAGGAACATTCTCTTTCTAGAATTTGCAGTTTGTAGGACAACCATATGTGGTCTTGAGTTATGAACATTATTTCTCAGATTTCTAGATAGAACGATTAATCCATCGGATTAAGAACCAGTGAACATGTGGGGATTTGGAAATGGCTCTTCACCGTAGTCATCTGTTCTGTAGAATTACACCATGATAGATCCTAATGTCACATTTGCAATTCATGTTACGTTATTATTCATTTGATTTACGAAACTATTCTCTTTATTTTTAATTGTTCATATAATAATTATCCATAGTGTGGGGCACATCTTGGGAATATACTGTGTTTAATTAATACTGCATTTGAATTCCTTGTTACTTTCTCATATGTGAAGAATAGAGAAAGTTATGTAATCGTCATAAAATTCGAATTCGAGATTTTGGCGAATCTTCACGTTTTATGCCTCCCGAGTGCAAAACACGCATTTTTGGAAAATGTCCGTCTGTGACAAAGATAACTCAAAAACGTTTTAAGCTAGACAAATCAAATTTTGTATACTATCTCTATATCGAATTAGTAAATTTCTATCAGATTTGGAGCAAACTCCGTTTAGAGGAAATCTGTCTGTCCGGCTGTTCGAATTAAAGTTAAACGAAGTGAGCTAGATAAATAAAATTTGGTACACATATTTTAACGCCTTCAGCATAGACTTCTACCAAATTTTGAACAAATTCCAACAAAGTGTTGAACGTCTGTTGGTTTGTACTTTCAGAAATATATAAACACGATAATTCAAAATTTGGTATAACATGGCTTAAATATATCAAATTTGGTACGAGATTTTGGGATTTTAAGTGTAGTTTTATGCCTAATTTTTACTTCAGTCGTTTGGAAAGAACGCACCTGAAACCCAAATTCGTTTTTTGGAAACTTTTTACCGGATGGCAGGAATTAATCGCCAAATCACTTCCCAAAGATCAAACGATAGATTCTGTAAAAATTCTAAATTCACGCTAAAGTTCAATATTTCGTAACTATTGTACGCCAATGCTATGCAAGGCTTTCGCAGAATAACATCTTTATTAGAGAGTAAGCGAGGAGATTTTGAGGAGACCACTCCCGCTTGTTTTCCTAGATGCGTGTATGTTAGATTCGTAAACAAATTTTTCTGTTAAAAATGGGATCACGGAAGGGAACAATTTTAATAATAATTATTAAACAGTTTCACTGCATAAATATTGCCTATATACAAAAAATTAAATAAAATAAAAGAAAATGCAAAAATTCTACTTCACACCGACTGGTGTAAATTTATTTTAAATAAAATATTCACGCATAACAATGACTTCCTCTCACGAAACTATATAAACGCCCCTGTTTGTATCTTCACGCGCGAATAAGTGCAAGATCGCGACCGAAAAATAAGCAAAACGAGAGAAAAAACCCGAGTGAAATGCTCGCTTGCGTTTGCGTCCTGTTTAACACGGACCCTCGATCAGCAAGCGTAACGTCAGCCTAGTGGCCCCTTTCTCTCTCCTGCTCTCACTCGACACTCTCTTCTCGCACCAAACGATGCCGGGCATCCCTTTCGACCACCCTCCTCTTCCATAGCAGCCGTCGTCTGTGTTTTCTTCCTTTTCTGTGGTTGTCGCCTCGCGATCTGATAAGGAAGATGTTCGCTCCCTGCTGCGGACCCCCGACCTCTTACTATATGTGGCCTCACCAGCAGTTACCAAACCTGTGGACGAGGCCCATGCCTACGATGACCAGCACTTTACCCGCCCCTGTCAAGCCTTGCCCCATGCACGATCTAACCAAAAAACAGAGAAGTCACGAGAAATTGCAGAGGGCGTGTTCGGCACCCAAGCCCTTATTAGGCAAGAAGAAAGTAAGTTGTGAATCGAGTTCTTGATGCCTTTTCTGAGTAGAATTTTCCTATACGTTATTAACGTATTATTTATTAAATAATGTGAAAAATCATTGATTTCCTTGGGGCTTAAATTATTTTTTATTTCGTATAAAATATTACCTCGAATGTTTTTCAGAAGAGGGAATTTTTATTATTTTTTTCTTTGCAATTGATTGCAATATAATTTTTTTTCTCAATAACATTCACCTGAATCAAATACTCACATAAGTGAAAAATCGTTGATTTCTTTGGGGCTTGTAAAGTAATTTTTATCTTGTATAAAATGTTACTTTGAATGTTTTCAGAAGACGGAATTTTTATTATCTTTTCTTCTTTGCAAGTGATTGTACTGTAATTTTTCTTTTCTCTTTTTAATATCGTTTCACGTGTATCTTTACTAAACCAAACAGGCACAACATGAGTTGTAGAAGACGGAGATATGGTGTGGTTAGGTAATAAAATGTTAACTGATGTTTACCCTCAACTGTTTTAACCTTCACATATTGTTGTATTTCACTGTTCGTTATTGTTGTTAAAGTTCTTTGTCGTTGATGCTCTGACATATGCATAATATTGCTTTAAACTGCATTTTTCTCTGTCCTTCCTCTTTTTTGATTTATTCAAATCTTTTACATATTTTTATGCAATAACCATTTTGTTTGATGGCTAATATGCATCTTCCCTGATTCTTTTATTTTTAACATTTTGCTTGCTTTATTTTTATATATGATTATAATTTAACTTAATAGATTGTTTTAATTCAAAATTCTGATAAATTATTGGTACTTTAATTAATGTATAATCTATAAAATCTATTTAAATTAATTGTAATAATTGTGGATAATTTTCAAAATTCTATAGCGAAAATAATCCCGCATTTTTATTAAATATTTTGTTATACTTGACAACTTGATGGATTTTGTTTGATTGGCATACATAAAATAAATTAGAAATTCATAATTTCCCTAATTCTCTTCCAATTTTATTAACGCGAGATAATTTACGCATCATATTGATTTATTACGGAATAAATAGAATTTAAAGGTCTTTATTTAAAAAATAATTGCTGTGAAATCAACCGATAAAAAATAATAAAACAATTAATAAATACATATTTTTATTTTTATTTTATTTAATACTAGCCGCCTTTGGCGACCAGCCGGTTCGCCAGTATTACCGCTCGCTACAATTTTCAATTAAATATTTTAAATAACTGATCTCTTAAAGGATTCTCAAACAAAACATTTTTAATCTTCAAATTTTGATAGCCATACCAAACTTATACTGTTTATATCGTTTCGTTCAATTTACTATATATATTTTGCTAATTTGTTGTCATTTCCGGCAAAACTTCAGCTTTAATTTAAAATGTAAATGATGAAATTGCAATTAATATTAAGATATTTTTTAATAAAACCGAGCGTTTTATTTTATTTATCATCATTATTGTTATTTATTAATTACTATTATTGAATGTGAGTATTGCAAACAGAATCGCTCGGTATTTAATTATTATGTTAACTACAAAATATTTTTCATCATTTATGTAATATCTCAAACAATAATTCAACAAAAATTTCTGAGATTCAGCATAAAATTCAGTTTTTAGTTTTGCTTTCAAAAGGATTGAAATGAAATCAATAATAATATTTTGTCCCGGCCTATAAATATATTTCAAAAATTATGAAGTCTAAATTTAATGCAGTAAGGTATCATATTCTGAGAAACATTCTGGACACACCAAATTTTAAATAAATGAATGAATGTTGCTATTTTCTACGATCAACTAAGACTTATTTATAAAGTTTTAAATGTTCAAAATGTTGAAAAACTCGACATTTTCATAATCTTCATAATTTCATAATCATTTTCATAATCTTGAGAAACCTGCGTGCTGATTTTAAGTGTTTCCGATTTTGAAAAAATTATCGTTAAAATAAATTTTATTTCATTTTTGTTTAAATCTGGGTTTTTTTGGCAGTTTAATGTATTTAAGAATACTAATTAAAAATATCGTCTGCTTAAAATTAATGTTTCGTTAAATTGTAAAAGTATATTATTGCTGATTTCTCACTTCATCGTGGAATCATCTATGCCATCAGAAAGAAGAATGAGTTAAGTATAATGGTATGTCGCTAAAACATAAGCTCATAAAAAAAAATTTAAAACTTTATTCTTCGTCTGCATATCTTTAATAATTGTCCTTTTTAAATTAATGAATGTATTCCATGATTTGAAATCTGATTACTTTATAGCACATTCTCATTAGATTTTGGATTTTATGTATGTATATTCTGCAAGTTTGATTTTGGACAATTTAATTTTGAATGTACTTTATAGCACATTCTCATTTGTTTTCGTATTTTATGTATGTCTATTTCGTAAGTTTGATTTTAGGCAATTTAATTTTGAACTTCCGTTTCGATAATTTCTTTATTTCTTATTGTTGGACGAATTCAACAATAATGAAGAATTGTCATTCTGCACGAATCCTGCATAAAAATTTCAAAAGCATACAGATGTTATTTTTAATAAACATTGTTATAACTTTTATTATGTAGTATTTCTAAAGGTTTAAATTCAATTTAATTCCTTTCATAGTATGATAGTTCTTGTTAACTTTATCCGACTGACAAGTTAATGTCACATTCCATCTACCTAAAATGCTAAATGCGTGTTTTTATTTTCAAGCGGTTTCTTTCTGTTGCCTGAAAGGTCTTTGAGAAAAAATGAAATTGTTTATGCATGTGCCCTTGTGCCAAGTCGCGTTGCTGCACGTGCGGTTTTGTCTATTGTTACAACTGTAAATAGTGGATTTGTTGATGTCAACTTTTCATTTTCCTGCGCTATTGTGTGCAAATGAACCCTCAATTAAAATTTTGAATATAAACTCTATTTTGGTTAAGCTACTGTCTTTCTAAATGTTAAGATTCTATTTTTTCTCCTTCGTGGAACGTTTCATCATCAGTTTTTTTTTGCAGTAATGGATTATTTATAGGAGCATCTCTAAAATTCATTATTCATTCTCTTCTAATTACAAATTCCAAAAAATAACATAATGCAGTAAATTTATATCTTGATAACATACAGTATGGTTTTAGAATGACCAATTTCAAAAATTCGATACATTTTATGATTTTAAAATGATAATTTATATGCTGTAAAGTATCTGTAAACTACAAGTGTTGTAAAAATTGTTCGAAACGCTTGGAGGGGCTGGTCGTTGGATGTAGAACTAAATAATTTAGCAAGTACTTACTTTATGCAAACAGCTAAGAAATTAATGTTTTCTTAAAAAGGGATTTTAAAAATTTTAATTAGATTTTTAACTAAAAAATTAATTAAAATTGCCACCTTTTTTATTATTATTTTGTATTTTTGGTCATATTATCGCTAAACCCTCCTGTGCCACTTAAAAATTAATTATTCATTTTTAATTTATATCATATTTGTCTCCTTAAACTTCTTTCTCTAATTTCAGTGATTCTTCAAATATATTCTTAAGAATATATTACTTCGTTACTTCATACGCATTTTGCGATGTTATTAAGTGTAATTTTTGAGTTACGTGCTTGTATATAATAAAAAAAGTTTTTAACTAATATAAAAACAAACGAATGAAACTTAAAAACATTGTAGTGTCCTGTTGTTATAGATTAGAGAATCGCATCTCCGTAAAAAAATTTTGAAACAAATATTGCTAATATTAAACTCCCAAAATGCTTATTATTAAATAACTTTTTAAATTTAAAATTATGCAATTATTATAAATATATATGTTTAAATAAATATAAACATATTCTACGTAAAATATTTTATATGAATACTTTTGCAATTATTATTATTTAATTTTTATTATTTCCTCATGTTTGAATATTTAAATGCATAAGAGATGATATTTTTAAATTGTAAAGTGTTTCTTTAACTAATATTGCAGATAAATAAATAAATTCATGAATTTCAGAAACTCCACCAATATGAGTTGAAAAATAGGCATAATATCCGAAGTGTAGTATAAATATACATTTAATCTGTGTTTATCTGGTGCATCTTTTTCATACAGTTTTTAATAATGTATTTTTAACTATTGCATGATTTAAATTCGTGATAATATCCTAAAACATGTAGAAATGAAAATTATTTATCCCTTAAAATTAAATAGTTGTCGTATTCTATTAAATAGTTATTGTAGATGTTAATTAATGGAAATTTTCATGGTTGCGTGTAAGAAATGATTTTAAAAAAATCCTTTTTGATAATGCCTGTTTTCTTCTTCTTCTTGAAACTTTTATTTCTTTGTTGAAAACAGCCGTTGAAGCGATCAAATAATTTCGAAGGAATAAATAGCAGATAGTATAATAAGAAAACCTTTTTCTCTAATTATTCATTTGGCTATATATTTCTCATAAAAAATGATTTCTAAAACAACGTATTCATCCCTTTCATTCATCAGATTTTTAGCATGAGAATCAGTTCCTGATTCATTCGGTTTAGCGAACAATTGTGCAAATAGAAACATAGCAATAAAACTGTTATATTTTATTTTTTAACTAGTTATTTCTCTGATTATAAATTGAATGCAATTATGTCGTAACAAACCAATTACTATTTTTGGGATTTTGAATGCATTGTCTAAAATTGTACCTAACAACTTGCACTTGCACTAATTTTGCACTCAAAAACAAATTCGTCACTAATTTTGGAATTTGTTCCCCTGCTTTTCTGTGAAAAAAAAAGACTAGAAAAACTATACAGAAATTTTTTTGAAAAAAATTATATTTCAAAATTTTGTTTAAGAATTGGCTTTTTATTGCATAATACGTATATCCAATTTATTTCATACACACATAAATTATTGATTAAAAAACTTTCAAAAAATGTTCTGCGAATATATTCAAATAAAAATTGTCCTTTCAACTTAAGACGGAAAATTTTTCGATCGTTATCCTGAGCGCTGTCTTTGTCTTGAGAATTACCTATAATTTTTAGGCGATTACCTTTCTCTTTAAGTGAGGTCAATGGCGCGAGACGACATTCGATGTAAGTGAACGGACAAAAGTCTTAAAGTTGAAGGATAAGCGGACGTCATTAAACCCATATAAAGGAACCCTTTGAATTCTAGTAATTGTACTAAAAGCGCATTGCGAAACAAAATGTTATTGAATCGGCGTCGCGTCTTGCTACTGTAGCCCTTTGTTGAGAATTTTTCGAAAGTGCTGGCGAATCCTTTGATGATTCAGTAGAATCTTATTGCAGTTCGTGAGGAAATTTTCATCGTTACATGAGATTTGACGGATATTCGAAAAAATAACATGTGTGGGAAAAAAAAAGATTCTAAAGATTGTATAAATTTTTGCCATCATGAAGCGTAAAATTTATTTGTCTGTTAAATTTTTCATGTTTCACATCCGCTGTTTGATAGGAAATACTGTTTTAGAATGGAAAAATGAGTGTATTTTTTTAATGAAATTTAACTGTATCTTCAGTATGTTCCAAAAATGGGAATGATTTTGAATTTCAAAAACTTTTACCGTAATATTTACTTTTGAGAATTATTCACCATGTAGCTAATTCTATTTCCTTTTTATGTAAATTTATTTTAAACGCTTACGGTTGTTTAGCAACAATTTATTTGTAATATAAGATAGTATCGTACTCAAGAATAATTTTATTATTTATTACATTTCAGTAAATTTTATTACATTTCAGTAAATTAATTTTATATTGTAAGTTATGTCTAAATTTTGTTTAGCAAACGTTATGTGCGGTGGCGAACTGTTTGCATGCACATTGTAACATAATGTTGTTAAATCGGTATCATGTCTCTGTTTTTTTTCTTCTCCTTTTCATTATTCTCTCTCTCTCTCTCTCTTTTTTTTTTTTTTTTTTTAGTTTTTCGTTGTTGTTGTTTTTTTAGGAAAGTTCTAAAAAATTTATTAGTTTCGGATGGAAAGAACGGCATTATTTTTATGATTGATATTTGACATCCTAAACAGCGATACATCCTTATAATCAATTTTTGTTTTCATTTTGTAAAACGGGAATTATTTTTTAGAAGAAATTGAATATTTATGCATAACTATTCCGTGTATCATTGCTTTGGATGATATATTATTGTATTAGACAACCATTTTCAGAAAAGTGAGATCTTGCAATAGGCTATTCATGGTTATATAATTTATGTCATATTTAATACCAAATTAATTTAATGTTTGCACCAATTTAATCTTTGAATCTACATATTTGTTGGAGATAAAGAGTAAAAGAAAGTAAAATTCGATTCTTTAGAATATACATATTCTTTTTTTGCGACTGCAACGCCATAAAATTGAATCAAGATCACACCTTTCTAATGTCTGACATGATGACATTCTTTTTTGTGAAATTGAGCTAAAATTCAAATCTATTTAATTATGAAAGGAAATATTATTAAATCTTCAACAAAGCTACTTTATTTCATAGTGCACTTCACTTTTTGTTGAATTTGCTATGATTATTACTTAAAATTTACTTGGAATGCGATTTAATAATAATTATATATTGTTATAAAAATGTCACCATATTCAGTATGTCATAAAACAATTCAATAGGATTTAGTTTTATTCAGTTTAAGCTTTAACTTATACATAATGAAATATCAATAAACGCTATTACAAAAACAATATTTACCTTTTGTCATGTGATACAAATGAAGACATCATTTCTATTATATCTTCCCAAGTGCATCAAACGGTTCTCTTGAATGTTTGAGTGAATTTCATTAAGTTTGTATAAATAAAAAGTTAATACATGAAAAATTTATCCATTCCTTTTACCACAAAAAAATTAACTATAAGTTTTAAATAACTACTTTCTTTAAACCTTTTATATATTCATTGGTTTTTCACATGGCTTCAGTTCACATTTGGCAAAAAGTGGATGACCAGCTGTCCTTTCCTTAACAGAACACGAAATAGTTTGTCAATATTTCTGAATTATGATTTTTTATACCTATTTACATCCCCAGTTTAACTTATCTGTCTCATTTTGTATTGGAAAGAAACGGATGACCACATCTACAAATAATAACTTTACATATCTTAGAAACATAGAAATAGCTTAATGTAATTAAATAACTTTAGTCGTAAATATAATTTCATCCCATGAAATATAAAATATATATATGATCAAAACTAATTCGTCGTTTTTCAAGTTATCAACAGCATTTAACATTAAATATATGGATAACTGAAAATATGTTTGAAGTCAACCAATCTGTCTGTCGTGGTTGGCATTAAATACATTCATATCTTCTAAATTATGGGTATTAACAGATTATAAAAGATTATTAACAAATTCTCCATGATAAGCTTCGCTGCTTTGAATACTACTTATTGTACAAATTGTATACTACTTGGTTTTTTTTAATTTTTGAAAAACTAGCTGCTTTTTACTTTCTCGTATACGTTCTATAGAGAAAGTATAGTAATCGTCAAAAAATTCAAACTCGAGATTTTGACGAATCTCCACATTTAAGAGCTCCCTGAATTAGAGAAACACATTTTTGGAAAATATCCGTCTGTGGCAAAGATAACTCAAAAACACTTTCAGCTAGAGAGTTGAAGTATCGTATGAAGTCTTTACATCAAATTTGTAGATTTTTCTCAAGTTTTGAACGAAACCCTCTCAGACAAAGTCTGTTTGTCCGGTTGTACAAATATAAGTTAACACGATAATTACAAAACGAAGAGAGTTGGAAAGATAAAATTCGGTAAATATATATAACATCTACAGTGTAGACACCTGTCAAATTTTGAACCAAATCCAGAAAATGTTTGATTTTCTGTAGGTCTGTACTTTTAAAATCATAGAAACGCATGAATTAAATATAACAAATTTGGTATGGGATTTTGTAACTAAAAGTGCAGGTTTGAATCAAATTTTTGTTTCAATCGATTTAGAAAGACTTGTCTAAAACACAATTTCGATATTGAATACTGTCGCCAAATAACTCACCGACTCGATAGATTTAGTAAAAAGGTTAAATCACGCCAAAAATTAATGTTTCGTAACTGTTGTACGCCAGTGCCATATGTAAGGCATTTTTTAGCATGACTATACGAGAAAGTTTTGTGGAAACCATTCCCGTTGGTTTCATTTGCATTTTATCTCTGTTGTTTATTTTCTATGGAAAGCAAGTAATTAAATGAATCTAGCAAAGGTCAGTATGTTATTTGCCTGGATTATATTACATTAAGGATGGGTTTTCAACGGATGTACATCTATATTCTTTCGGCAGAGTTTCATATTTTTCTCGGCTTTTGTTATACTCGAATGAGGGTTCTATTATCTCTGGATTTTAAAATGTGGGCTACATCCGGCTAAATTTTGCTTTCCATTGTTGAAGACTTCACGTAATTTTCTTTCTCTTTTAAAAATCGTTATTGTCTTGTTTCATTCACTCAATGTATGGGAAAATGTTTGTAAAAAATGCGCAAAATTTACTATTTCTATCTTGTTTTATGAATTTAAATTTACAATAGACGTTTAAAGATTCTTTTTAAAGTTTGAATAAATCTATTTGAAATATTTTCTTCGTGCATCTAAATATGAGCTTTGCTATTTTTAAATCATAAAGTGCTTAAAATAAAATACAAAATATGATGTTTGAATTAATGTATTAAATCTGCTATGGAGGAAAAAAATAATAGTTTTCTGCTATCATATTCTGTTAAAATTTTGGGGAAAGAGAAAGTGCTAAAAAATAGGAAATACTTTCTTCTACATTAGTATTGCCTTTTAAAATGAGTAATTTTAACAGTATTTTTAACACTATAAACGGCCAATTATTTTATTTTAATAAATTTCAGTTCCCTAATATGAGCAATTAAAGCAAATTTACCAAGACTGAAACTTAATATTTGAAAGCTTAGAAGCGTAATATATTTTATTCAATGAAAATAGTTACTTTATGTGGATGCATTATTGAGAAATATATTGTTCCTTGAAATACACGTATATTTATATAAAATAGGTGTTTAGATTATTTTTACAAACTTATAGTTTTAAATTGTTGAAAAATAATCATTTAATTTTTAATAATATTCAATTAAAAAATTATTAGATGAGATACAAGTGTGTTACCAAAAAAATTGCTGATAATATCTCAGTGGCAAGAAAATGAAATGATATTTTAATCTTAATCTTAATTGCGTAGTTGTGCTTCTCTTAAGAAATAATAAATAAAAATTTAAGCATAATCATCAAAAAAAATTTTAATCGACTTACAATATCGTTAATTCTAAAGTTCGTCTGATCATTTAAATTTATCTTCAATTATTACTTCTCGATTTTTAAATTTCATTAAGTCTTGTTTCTTTCCTGTGAATTATATTTGCTGGTATGTACTGTAAATATCTGGCACTTGAATAGCAGAAATGAATAAGATAGAATAAATTAGATGCACGCAATAGCGTATATTAAGTTTCAAAAAATACGTAATGGAATTTATTCGGTAGTTTTCAAAATTAAGAAATTTTAATTCTTTGTACCTTGTAAAATTAATTTCTTCCAATCGCCTTAGCCGTATATATCTTCGTCCACCATATTTATAATATTTATTTAATTATCTCAATATAGTTTGGGCAATTATTTTGTTTCATAAATTTTAAAAGTATTACAAAATATTAAAAGTATTAACTATAATTGTACACTAAACGTGGAGCATTCAAATTCCTTGCTATGCTTGTAAAGTTGCAGTATTGGTCTAATAATGAGATTGGAGGAATCTGTCAAAGATTTGATTTGCAATGTCGCTAAAAAATGGAAGCGATGGAAACCATTGATGGCATATCTATGGATCATGAGCTTTGATATACAATAAAATTTGTATGTAAAATAGTGAAATCTGTATGGGACTGGAAGACTTTGTCATAGATTTCATTTCACTATAAAGAAGATACAGTGAATTAGGATATTTGAGATTTTCTTCGAAATTGAAAGAGGAGGGAAACAAATAACCATTGATGACGCATTTAGGGGTTGTTTCATATAAAGTATAATTAGCGAAATTGGTTTCTTGATTGAGAGTAGGACAGGGTGTTTTTGTTAATGGTTTTCTTTTTCCATTGAGAATGTACAATTAAGTCGTGCCTTTGGAATTTATATCGAAAATGAAAGATAGGGGAAATATGCGCCCATTGATTATGTATCTAAGAGCCATGAAGCTTTGCCTAAGGAAAAATGTGCGAAATCGGCCCTATAGCTGAGGTTAGAAGACTGATTTTTGATTACTAATTATTTTAAATATATAGAAAGCAGTAATAAATTATAAATAAGACGATTTTCTTTGCTAACATTATAACACATAAACATGAAATAAAGAACTTGCATTCACAATTATTGATTTTTGTTTACTCTGTGTATGCATAGAAAATATATTATTTATTTTTCTAAAGCCTTGACTCCAACCCCAAATGATAAATGTAATGATAATTAATTCTTCTTCAAATCACAAGTATTTAACGATTTTTTTTAAAAGCTAGCTTATCTACCGTGAACCGAAAGTAATAAATAACTTTTTCTAAAAGTGTCGACTTTAAGAAACGCGATAAAATTAATCACCTTACTCCATTCCCGTAGTTCAAACGCATATTAGAACTGCAGGAATGGAGTTAAATAAGTAGAGGACTGACCGATTAGTATCACTGGAGTGTGCGTATTACTCAGATATCTAGGTCGAACGTAATTGACAAAAGAGATATTGGAAGGATGTTCATTAAAAAAAAAGAACACACTTGTAATGCGCCATTTCACACCAAGCCTTTTGTATTGTTTTGAGTTTAGGAAAATAAGATTTTGCCAACTGAATACTGCGTGCTTTTCTTTTTTTGAAAGAAATTCAACGTTTTTTTCTGGTAGAGTTATTTGCAGCCGTAAAAGAAGATAATTTATCAAGGATTATTTTAGTTCCTTTTAATAAATCAATGTTCAATTGTTCAGCAAAATAGAAAATAAAGTAATTAAAAAATGATTAGAAAAATATTTTCAGATGGAAATAATCAAAAAGGTTTGATGAAAAAATACTCTTAAAATGTTCTCAAGCCATTAATTTCAAATTCTTATATCAACATCTGTTGGATTAATCACTAAAATTGAGATCATTCTTTTTTAAAAATAGCATTTGGATATCATTAAATCATATACTTGGAAATATTAATTGGATTTGTATTTTTCTTTATTGAGGTTGGTTCTTCTAATCAAATAATTAAACTTTCTAAACAAAAAATATTGCAATAATTCTTCTAATTTATTCGAATGAAATCCATTACCTAGTTTGAGAAAATAATAAATGTTGTTATTAAAAAAAGTTATTTATGGGATTGTATGACTTTATCATCTCAAATAAATTATAACAATCAGTTTAATGTGATAATGCTTTTTGTGATGTGATATGCATAGTGAAAAAAAAAATCGTTAAAAATTCATTCGCTACTTTATGGTCTATAGAATCTAGAATTACAAAATTTGGCATGTAATTATTTCATGGGTAACAGTTGCTCGCTAAGAAAAGACGTTTCAAAACATGCAAAGGATTTTTAATGAAAAAAAATTGATAGAAGTTTTAATGTTTTTTCGTTAACTCCGGAGCTTATTTTACACAAAGGCCATTTTTATACACTCTAATTTGGTGGTATTAATTTTGTTCTCCTATAGTGTATTTTTCTAATTTTTTTGAAAAATATTAATGATTACATTTTACAATAATTCTTTTTATAATTTTTAGTAATAACTGCGCCTATGATCACTGGTATTTCAATTATATTTAATATATTTTTGTATACAAGAGAGTACTGCTTTATAATAATTAAAAGTAAATTTTAAAAATGAAATAAAGATTGAGGAGTCAAGCTTTAAGTTTTATCAAGTCACTACGTTTCGATCTTGGAATTTCTTTTTCTTCGCTGCGGTCAGTTTTCAGCATTTTATTGTAAAGAATTTTAGTGTATCTATAGATGGATCGACATTGAGTCAATAGTACCATTGCCTGTAAACTGCACCAAAATCTTGTATGCTCAAAACGATCGGAGAATGGCAAAGAAACTTATCGCGTCAAGTCAGTTACACATGTGGTTTAATTCCTCTATCTGTGGACGCTTGATCTAACTGATGGAAACAAAACTTGATTATGCAAACCCACTTTAAACAAAAAAAAAAAAAAAAAAAACAAGAAATCGTGTTGCTTGTCGTAGAACTACACGTATATGAAATCTACAATGAAGGATGAATATTGTATTGTGATTTAACACTTTTAAGAGAATGTGTTGTTTGAATGAACACCGGCATGGTTTGATTTAAACTGCAAAGTTCTAAACATTTAGCAGTGTATAAATATAATCACTAATTTATTTAATTTTGCTCGCGATATTGAAATTTATCAGAAATTTAATAACATTTCACTGAGATTCTTGCTTATTTGAAAAATGGAATGCGTCATATTATAGAACGAAAACTTCCTTAAAACACTGATTTCTATATTTTTATAGCTGCGCAAGCGCAGTAACATTCGTTCTTCCCCGCAGTTTGTGATGGGAAGATCGTACCATCCGGAATATATGATTCCCTTCCCTTTCAGAGACGTTAAAAATGGTATTTTGCATGGTGTTTTTTTATTTTTATGTATTTATTACAAAAATACTTTTTCCAAGTCTGAAATTTGAACGTACATTAAAAATCTGAAGAATAATTATTGATAAGTAAAAAGTTCATCAAAAATATTGTATTATTAAAATCTTTACAAATAAATATGTAGCATCCTTACATGTATATTTGGCCGCGGTGGCCTGGTGGTAAATTCTCGGCTTCGGAACCGAAGAGTTTCAGGTTCGGGACCCGATTCCACTGAAGAACCGTCGTGCAAGCGGGTTTGATGCATGCTAAATACGTCGGGGTCAAATGTCCTCCCGCTTATGTGGAAATTTGAAGAGGAAGTGCCAGCTCAGATGACCACGGTTCAATATTACCAGGTCCATCCCAAAATGGCCTTCATATTGCTTTAAAACGGGATGTTAATATAAATAAACTACTTAGAACTTTTATTGGTCAGTCGTTGTTAAACAAATATTTAAAAACATTATTTTGTTTAATTAAAAGATATTCAAAATTCCTAATTGCTTAGTTAGAGTTTCTATGTTAAAAGTGACTACATCACGTCAGAAATCTATATTTTTCTCACCTCTATATTTTTAATGACTAATTATTAAATCATTCAAAATCAATTACATAAGTTAAAATTTCAACTATGACATCACTGCAAAATGAGGTTTAGGTAATAGTGTAGCAATGGATGAAATGCTGCAAGCGTCACTGATGAAATATTAAAAAATTATAGAGGTGAACTATCGAGTAACATTTTTTATTTACCTTCTCAGGATTAGCATCATTACATTCTATACATTCAATGCGCAAAAACTCACACATATTTTTTAATGTTTATCTGGAAGTGACCATGAAATCTTTTTTCTTTCTGCTTCTTCTTTTTAGTTGAGCAATGCCTCGCAGGGCCCAGGCAGCGGGGAGGGCTCGGAGCCGAAGCACAACTTCGTGGCCGTGACTCAGCTGGAAGACGAACAGGCTATCCGGTCCGTAGAGTTCCACCCATCCGGTAAATTCTATGCAGTCGGATCAAACACGAAGGCGCTCAGGATATGCGCCTACCCGAACTGCAAGGAGATCAGGTAGGCATCTCTCTTGACATCAGACTGGACGCTTCGGAGATTGGAGATACGAGAATAAAGATAAAGAGTCCAGTAAAAGATAATGAATTTGTTATCTGTATTATTTTTTGGTTCGTTAAAGGCAAGAGTTTAAATTAAATCTGGCATATTTGCCATCGACTTTCTTGACTACTTAGAAGTAAAAGATACTGCTTATAAATATGATAAAATATTTTAACACCATTGGGTTATCTAACAAAGCAGTTTCGTTTGGATCTTTAAAATTAGTCTAAAAATTTCATAAGTTTTTTTTTACCCTTTATTTCTCATTTTGAAGGGGTTTTTTTTTTCGACAATCAATTCAGAAATTCTGGTTGGAATATCTATATAGATATAACGCTAACGTACGTGGCATAGAAATCGCTCTTATTACTTATTACGGAATGGCAGCAATGAAATGTAAACATACTGATGTACGAAAGTTTCAGCAGGCTGTTTTATTCAGCATTTTTACAGCTGCTTTTAATTTAATGTTTCGTTAATTATATAAAATTGTTATTTTAAAAATTGCTCGCCATGTCAAACATTTCATTCAATTAGAATATGTAAAAGAAATTAAGAAATATGCAATCGAAAAATTTAATAATAAAGAGTGAAAATAGGCTTAACCATCATTATGGATACTAGCTATGATTTTCCTAATGGAAACAGATGACTTGCAAAACTATTAATTTCCTAAAAAGGTTTTTGCATTATCTTAAAACTCAAAAAATATCTCTTTAATGTATAGAATTCATTTTTGTGCAGTTTTTTTTTATTTATTTAAAAAAAATCTTTTGGTTTATTTAAAAATCTTATGATACTTTTATTTTTATGAAACTCAAAATACCCATCGAAATATTTATTTTATCGTTAATTCCTAAACAGAATTTTCACTTCTTTTCATATTTCATAGCATATAACACTTTTAATTTGTACACTAATTAATTTGTTGTTGAATGATTCAGTTAAAGTCATATTTTAAGTCGTATGAAATAAAAACTGAGATTTTTGAAAATGCATTTCATATAATCGTTTAATAGCCTAAAAAGTCAATAATCTTGGTGAGCAAACTGGTTGCCAAAGGCGGCTAATCAATTTAATGATACCAAACTGATTTGCCTCGTTATTTTTCTTTGATTTTCAAAATTTTCTAACGTTTCTTTATATATTCTAATCATATATTTGAATACGGGTAAAGGCGTTTTTCCTTGTATGGGTTAGTACTGTGTATATCAAAATTTTGAAGTATATGCTTACTCCTTTGACGTGAGTGGTAACGTGAGCACTAGTAAATCAATAATTAAAGATATGCATAATACTTTCGTTCGATGTGCACCATTTGAAATTTGGTAAACAAGGCTGTATTTTTTTTCATCTATACTTATAATAAAGCTCAGTGTGTGTGTGTGTGTGTGTGTGTGTGTGTGTGTGTGTGTGTGTGTGTTGGCGCTCTACAGGCCAGACCATTCAACCTACAGCTACCAAATTTGGCACGTGTATACCTTGGAGGCCGGGAATGTGCACCTGGGGGTTATTTTTTCGAATTTTTAATTAGAATTTTATTTATTTAAAAATTAAGCGAAATTTTGGCGTGTTTCTGCTATAACTTCCGAAAATACTACCGCACAAAAAAGATTTTTACATCAAGTTAAAGATCAAAAATTTATCTTTTAAATGGTACCAATGTTTTAACCTTAAAATTAAATTTCTATTTCTAATGAATTTTTAAATAAATATTTTAACTCTATTTTTTAACAATTTCTTTCGTACAAAATAAAAATAAATGTTTCAGATTCATGGGGAAAAAATAGCTTTTTTCAAAGTGTTGCCATCACATTGATTAAAGCACCAATTAAAAATAAATTAAATCTTTTTGGAAATAAAATCTGCAAAAATATAATTTTCGTCACGTGTCTGTAGGAAATGAAACAAATATGAAATATTATTTTTTCTAAAAAATAAATTCAAGAAAAATTATTTTATGATCTTTTACACTCTCTATATTATTAATCCAATAAATAAGTTTTATTTTAAGGCAAGTTTTGTTTAATATGAACAGGATATCCATTCAAATCAGAGCCACACAGATAATTTGTAAACCTTTAGTAAGACACAGATCTGTTGCGACATAAATCGTAAATATTTTATTTAAAAGTAGCAAACGATTATTTTAATAATTATAAATTTTATTTTGTAAATAATTGCGAAATTCAGATTGGCAACAGTGATATTTTTGGAACTTTTAATTTGTTGTTTAAAAACGATGCTAGAATTTTGAATGAAAATAATTTGATGTAAATTTGATAATATTATCTATAATGTAATAAGATTTAGTTTCATAATAAGTTTGTCTGCATTCTATTTTTATTGATGCACGAACAAAACAGATTTACTAAAATGGTTTAAATAGAAAAAATGATTATATTTTATGTAACTTAATTCAATAAATGCTCTAATAAATAACGAATTTTTGATTTTACATAAAGCTTCTGCTGTGGAAATTGCGAATAACAAAATGTTCTTGAAACACAAATATTTTAAATAAAACGAGTTAATTTCCAATCAACTAAATCAATCACTTAAACTGACTGATTAATGAAAATTTGAATATTACTATTCTATAAAAAAAGGATAATTTTAGATTTTCCATCGATCGTTTCAAAGAAAATACGCCGATCAGCGCGCAGGTTTCTCAAGATTAATTGGACTAAGATTATGAAAACGTTGAGTTTTTCTAAATTTTTAACATTCAAAACTTCATAAATAAGTCTTAGTTGATCGTGGAAAATAGAAACACTCAATTATTTATTTAAAATTTGGTTTGTCCCGAATATTTCTCAGAATATGATACCTTACTGCATTAAATTTAGACTTCATAATTTTTGAAATATATTTATAGGCAGGAACAAAATATTATTATTGATTTCATTTCAATCTTTTTGAAAGCAAAAGTAAAAACTGAATTTAATGCTGAATCTGAGAAATTTTTGTTGAATTATTGTTTTAGATATTACATAAATTATGAAAAATGTTTTGTAGTTCACATAAGACTTAAATACCGAGCGATTCTGTTTGCAATACTCATATTCAATAATAATAATTATAATAAATAAATAATAATAAAGATAATAAATAAAATAAAATGCTTGGTTTTATTAAAAAATATTTTTATATTAATTGCAATTTCGTCATTTCCACTTTAAATTAAAGTTGAAGTTTTACCGGATATGACAAAAAATTAGCAAAATATATATAGTAAATTGAAAGGAACGATCTAAACAACAGTATAAGTTTGGTATGACTATCAAAATTTGAAGATTAAAAATATTTTGTTTGAGAATCTATTAAGAGACCAGTTACTTAAAATATTTAATTGAAAATTGTAGCGAGCGGTAATATTGGCGAACCGGCTGGTCGCCAGAGGCGGATAGTATATAATAAAAAAAGCAGAAACAGTTTACTCAGAAAAAAGGAGAAAAAGTTAAAAAATATTCATTTTAAATGAAGGATATGGTCCGAAATTGGATAAAAATTTAACGATTTGGTAAGCACCATGTGCTAATTTTATCTGCCTAATTCCCAGATGAAACTTCTATGAAATATTGTAGTTACCTGCACGTAAATAGAATGTTAGAAACGTTTTTTCGGGGGAGGCAGATAATTCTAAAATATTATAACTGCTGTAATATGTTCTCTGTAATGCCAAAATAAAAAACAAAAGTATAAAAGAATAATAGAAGTTGTTTTCATTAACTTAGATTGTTTTCGAGCTATCAAATTGCATGTTTAGAGAAACTGATTTTGTTTTTGGACTTCTGAAATATCACCTAGATTGCGTTCGCATGTACAATAAAATGACTAATTACAACGAAAAACTAATCAGTTTTAATCTATTTAACCAATCTTAGTAGGAGATGGAACAAATTTAGCTTTTAAAAAGAGAATGAATCTATAAACAATTCAAGTGCTCTAGAAAACTTTTGTGGAATTGGCATTTTCTGTGAAGCGAATTGTGACAAAAAACCAATTATAAATACAAACAAAGAAATGAAGTTAATTTCTAATGATACTTAACAAAGGCAAACAAAACAATTAGAGGAATTCCTTCACAAGATTGTAAACATTATACAAAGTAATAACTAAATAAAGTGCACGAAGCTGTGTTTAGTAGTTACCGTCCGATTATGCGTAATCCGTGAAGCAAAACAGTAAATAGTTGTTTTTGTAGTTGTTCGCTGAAGGAATTCTACATGCACCTTTAACTTTTAAGAAAATATACATTTTTTTTTAACCGTTCCGTTTTTTTTTATAATCTGGTGGTTAGTTTTTGCAGTTCTTTAACACAAAAGTACATCTTATGTTGTACTTATAAGATATGTTACAGTCTACTATACATACAGAAAATGTGATAAGTCCTTCCCCGATCACAAAATTTTTCTGTGCAAAAAAATTACTATAAAATTCTATGTTTACTTTTCAAATTACTAGCCGCCTTTGACGATCATTTCTTTTGTCGAGAATGTGGATTTAGGTTAATTTCAACTCAATCTCTAATACGTATTTTAATATTCGTAGATGCTTTGATAAAATAATTTTAAACCTTAAATTAAAAGAGGAATAAAAAAAACATTCGGATTAGTTAGATATGCTTGAAAAATGTAGAAAAAAATTATGGAAAGAACCAGTTTTTGAGATTTTATATCTCGATGAACGCTCTCTATTGCGACATGCTCAGAAAAGGAAAGGGTGCGGGAGGAGTCAAATTGATATAGTGTATTAACAACAGATGTTAATACACTATATCAATTCTCAACCTCTGGATCGGGTATTTTTACGAGCACGCCGCTGATTTGTTAGAGACATGCAAAAATAATCTTCCTAATGGCAGAAACCTAAAACAGAAAGGAATAAGATAATACAAAGATTCTAGAAATCTGTTTCTCCTAGTTCAAATGAAAATGTTGCAAACCCAAGAAACTTTTTCATAGAACACGAAAAAGAGAGGCTAGATTAATACCTAGTGATTGATTAATAGTTGGTTATTTCTTTATCATCAATCATATTGCATGATTATTCATTTATTATCCAAGTATTTGCAAAAGCTGCAGCTTTACTAGATACTATTATTTATATTTCCATGCATTCTTCTCGTTAAGAAAGTTATATAAAAAGAAAATCTTAAATCATCTCTTTTTTTGTTACGATATTTTTATTTACTGTGCGATCGAAAGTAGCTATGAATAATTGATTATCACGAAGAATATTTCATAGTTTTTACCGTGAAAATTGTTGTAAATACAATTATAAGAATGAAATAGAATATAAAATTATAAATAAATCCCATCAATGCTCTTCGGTTAATTTATATCATTTGACTCTTGAGCTAACTTAAGTTCTCAACGGTATTAATAAGAGCTTCTTTTTTTACACAGTTGATGATTTGGAGGTTACTCTAAAATTAGAAGGATTTATTAAGAGGGTCAGAAATAAAATAAAAAAATTGCATCCATAGCAAAATCTAAACTTCCTTTGAAAAGAAGTTATCGATTTGGTTTCATAGAACCTCAAAATGCGTTGTTGTTTTCTCTCTCTCTCTCTCTCATAAATGTTTCGTTAAAACTTTTGAGAACCACTGCTGGCGTTTATGAATTTAATTGCTACCTATATGACCATAAAAAACGTTGAGAACAGGACTATGCAATGTTAAATTAATTTTTATCTTACTGTTTTCAACATTATTATAAGCTAACGTTATATAATTCTAGGAAGATTTTGTGTTCACTCTGTATTGTATTAGAAAGAATTAAACGTCGACGTCTATTATAACCTAACGTCATATAATCCTTGTGAGACTTTGTGCTTTCTCTGTACTACACTGGTGTGCAAAACTTAAGCAACAGGTATGTTTTTTGCCATAACTTCACGAGAAATCATCTGAGAG